>UESW01004369.1:53472-494818 GCA_900491605.1 Calamus simplicifolius | reverse complement strand
ATGATGCAGCATACAAAGAGGTGTGAGCTGGCCAAATGAAATTATTGGAGTTAGATTTATCATAAGACAGAGCAATCTGCTCTGCTATTTCCTTTGGCCACAAGATCGAGTCCTATTCTGCTTAGTTGTAGATGGTTCTTCCTTCAATTGGGGAATGGCTTCGTATAATCAGTTTCTTCTATTGGCACAAAGATGACATTATATTTAAGCCATCCTCTCTGGGTATGGGCCAATGGATAAAAGCCTTAGCACATGACATGGTGTGATGTTATTGTCAAGTTTCTTGTTCCCACTTTAGCAACTTACCTGGTTGATACATTGTTGTTTGGCCTATCAATGACTCACTCGTTCTTCTGGCAAATTTCAATCAACCCACTTAATGAGAGGAAAATATAAAATTTTGCACCATTTTTAAATATTATCAAGGCTGTAAGACGTGATTTCTGAAGAAATTAAGATGCAGCGACTTAGGTCATATGATTGTACACAAGAAGCTCCATTGTTCTAATTTTCTTGTTTAATGAATTTACAAGAAACGCCACTCTTTTACTTTTTACAATCATGTGTATCTAATGAATTTAAATTCTCCTGCTGGTTGCATTTTTGTTTGCTTTCCAGTTTAGCAAAAACTTGAAGAAGAGAATCGAGAATTTTTCAAGGCATATCATGTTAGACTGATGCTTAAGAACCAAATTTTGGTATTCAACGAGCTTCTGAGAAACAGGCTGAGCTTATGCATGAAGTATGTCCATCTGGTGTTGCTTCTATGCCTCTTTGCAATGGCTCTAATTCCTCCACATGTATGGCTCTTTCCTGTCTATTTTTTTGGATCTTTACATCAAACTTGATTTTTTTTATTATTCATTATTTTATTTTATTTTTGAAATCATACCTTCACTGTTATATTTGGCCTTACATAAATAGAATGACATTCTTTCATATATAAGTTGTCAGTTTCTTTAGCTTTCTTGAAAACTAATGCTTCTAATTCCTCTGTAATCTGATTAAAATTTTGTCACTTGGCTGTGATGTGGGGGATGCTTGTGCGCTAAAAGTTTGCATTTTGTTTGAGCATCAATGTGGTTATAATCATGAGATTCTCAAAAGCTGATATGTTAGATGATACACTATTGTAATTGTCGTGTAGCTATTTGGAATCTGACCAAACTTTTAATCTTACATCTTTTAATATTAACATGATGAATTTGAAATTTTGTGATGATTCTTTTCCAGAAGAAGTAGTTTTTTTTTTTTTTGGGGGGGGGGGGTTGATGTGGCGGGTTTATGCTTCAGTTGCAAGGAGAGTAGAGCACCATACTTCCAAGCCTTTGATGCTTGCTCTTATACATTCAAGTGAAACAACCAAACTAGCTAGAAGCAATCTGAACCAAAGCTGACCTATCCAATTTGACCCACATGCTCCACACTCCATAGTGTACCTTAAGTGGAATGAAGGCTAACATTCTGATGGGTCAACAACATAGGTTGAGTGGATCCTAGCTGTTCATAAGATGTAACTATAGTTTTAAGTTGGCCATCAACCTTCAACAACCCCTTTTATCCGGGCTTGGGACGAGGAATGCAGAGAAATCTTGTTTTGTACATTTTTCTTCCCCTTTATCTCATGTTCTCCCATCTCTGCTCTCCTCTTCACTTCTCTTTACATCTTCTCTACCTCCTTCCCTCTTCCTGCTCCACTTGCCCTCTTCTGCACCCTTCTCTTTCCTTCTCACGTAATCTTACCTTTCTCCTTGACTTCTCATCCTTGTTGTTTGGCTATGCTCCTATCACCTCTGCTACACCTTGCTACTGCTTGTCACCCAGTCACAACCTATTGTCTTGTCACCATTCACCTTCTAGGGCCTGCCATTATCTGTTACTTGTCATCACTGAAGGCTCCCAGTGTTCATTGCCCTTCTGTGCTTTCCTTTTCCAGTTAATTTCTTTTCTCTTCTCCATGGTCAGGTCGGTCTTTAACCAACTCATCAGCAGTTTCGAGGGAAGTAACACAACCTGGTAGTGGGATGGTTGTGTTTGGATAAGCCAGTTGGGCCTCGGGGGAGAAGATTGGCCTGATCCATACACCTGTTTACTTATTCTGCTGCTACCCCTAGTGGTGTTCACTTCCTTTTCCTTGATCTTGTTTGTAATTCTATGGCTGCTTCTCTATTTTGTTTATTACCTGTGAATTACTTTTCTAACATAAGAATATGACACATAATGTGGATTTTTTTAACGCCATTTGAAGTGGCGTTTTTCGCTTTAACCCTTTTTTTGCAATAAGTTTGATTCCCACACTTTTTTTTTAAAACCGGTGCCAAAAGGCACCAGTTTAAAAAACTACTCTCCAAACTACTGTGCTGTCCTGTCTGATTCTGAAGGATGTCTATCGATCCATCGTATGCCAGCCAGCCAAGATCAGGTAAACTTTATAAATAACAAAATTATAATGATTTTTAATGAAAAGAGGAAGAGTTTGTTTATAGGCAGGCATGCTGCTACACGCGTGCATACTCTTTTTTTTTTTATTTAATACGTGACAATAATCACATAAATGAATGAAGAGAATTAAGTCTGTAATTTTTTTTTAAATTTTATCTTGAGTAGGAACCATCTCTAGTTGGGGCTGAAGGTACACACAGATCTGATCTCCCGAACACAGATACTTGGACTACATTGATCTTACTTTTGATTATTCAACTTTATTATTTAATATATAAAAATATTAATGATACTAATATTAATATTTCTAGTTATTATTAAAATTTAATATTTTATGTGTAATAAAAATTTAATTATCAAAATTTTCTATTTATCATAATATGTTATAAAAATATTTTTTTTAAAAAAAAAGTTATGTTCATACATTATGTAAGTCGATGTCAATATTAGAAAATTCTATACGACAGTTCAAAAAGAAATTTTTTTAAATTTGTCCGATCTGCATACTGATGCTAAAGATCACTTGCTCGTTATATAAAAATCAGGGCGCCTTCCTTAGTATTACCTAAAAGTTTGAGGAGTAATGCCGAGAAACTTGGCCCTTCCTCATCGATAACACACACCGTTTCATACTTACTATCCATCCCCATACTAGAGAGGAAGGCCGCCATAGCAGAGGAGGACGGCAACGATGAACGGCTGCCATTCCAACTTGATTGACACTACCAAGAGGGATGAGATCCTTAAGCTCAAGGAGGATGTCTTCGGATCTGTTGTTCTCTGCTTGGAATCCTTGTTCTTGTCTAGATCTCACGATGTAGCGATAAATTTGTAGTAGTTTCTTTTGTCCCTCTTTTCACCTAATTGGGTATCGCTCACCCAATCCCAAAATTCAAATTAAATCGCAGAAGAATATTCTAGATCAAGAGTAATTAGAAGGTTATACGAATATTGTAAATCAATATTTTAAGTAGATTTAAATATCCTAAAATTTTGGAGATTATAGGATCGATGGCTTCCCTCAATCTCTGAATATTTTCCTTTCCATGCTTCTTCTTCTCCTCCTCTTTTCAATTTATCATGTTCATCTACATACAATAGCGAACAGATCTGTTGTTGCTGATGGAAGAGTTCTTGACAGTAGGAAATGTGATTTGGAGACTACATATTTATAATTCATCAGGAGAAGAATGTTACGGTGAAATTTCTTCCGGACCCAAAAATTTTGCTCACTCGCGTGAAGCCCGTCGCAGACACAACAAGAGAGCGAGAAGGTCACGAGAGAAATCCTATGCATTAAGGACAAGGGGTGCCCAAAAGGGGGGCCATCATACTCTAGACTTCAAGAAGAGATGAGATGATGGGGGATGAAATGATGAAGAAGATATATGGATTTTTGGCCAAGAATCGCTGGGTTTCAAGTTCAACCCATAGGCGTGGATTATATAATAAGGAAGCGAAGCATTGAGAGAAAGGTCCAATAAAATTTAAACTAATATATGTTTATAAGATAAATTTTTTTATTATTCAAAAAATATTATTATCAACTGATTATCCTAAAAATGATGTAGGTAAATGAAGAAAGTTTTTTATTTATCAAAATAAAAGTTTTAGGATATAAAGAAAAAAATTAGTATCATAGTCACTAAATAAATAAGATCCAACTTGGTCTGGTTGGAGCTCATTGTTATTTCTTCAAAGTTTAGTAATTTATATAAAATTCTAGTTCACCGAATGTACATCAATATTAATAACTATAATATATATATATATATATATATATATATATATATACACACACACGCTCATCATTAAAATTTAATATTATTGATATATAACAACAGTTTAATTAATAAATATTTTATTAATAATAATTTTTTAGTATTATTATATTGTATCTATATATATATATATATATATATATATATATATATATAGTTAAAATAAAGGAATACAAGAAGAATATATCATGCGTGCCACTCAGCTATAATCCTGATTTCTTAAATTGTTTTGGGGCTAACGTAACGTGTTATTGTCACTTGTTAGTTTTTCTTTGAAAATGCCTTTCTTTTTGTATATATTCCCTCCACTCGACTCCTAGGCCTAGCAAGTAGCAAAGAGCTAAAATATTTTAATAACAATAAAAATACTAAAAATGATGCCTTTACCGTTCCCGGGTCCCCGCTAGACGCTTGTCCGGTGCCGACGCTCGCAACTGAGATGACATCAGGTGTTTCTCCAACTGCAAGTAATAATTAATATCTACTCCTCCACTACACATGAAGTGAAGGAGAGGGACATGCCACCATTGCCCATTAACATGGCAACCATAAAATACTCCACCACCACCACCACCACCACTTTTAACCCGCGAAGAAGAAGCTACGAGGTCTCTAGGAGATAATTATGAGAGCCGGAGGAGCACCGTCTCTTCGGACACCCTGGAAGGCCGGCCCGGCCGGGGACGAGGAACTGGACCCGGCGTCAGCCCGGCCAGGTAGGAAGAAGGTGTCGGCGGCCGGGGTGCGGGCGTGGCTGACGGTGGACGCGGCTGGGGAGGCGCGGGTGGTGGAGGCCGGGCGGCACTCGGTGATGCGCCGTACCGGTCTGCCGGCCCGGGACCTCCGTATCCTGGACCCGCAGCTGTCGTACCCGTCCACGGTGCTGGGCCGGGAGAGGGCCATCGTCATCAACCTGGAGCACATCAAAGCCATCGTCACCGCCCACGAGGTGCTCCTCCTCAATTACCGCGACTCCTCCGTGGCCCCTTTCGTCCAAGAGCTCCAGCGCCGCCTCCTCCACCGCCACCTCCATACCGCCGACAACCACCAGGTCCACACTCTCTGCTTAACTTTTCTTAGAAGCTTCAGCGGAGCGTTCCGCATATTTTTCTATTAGAAAAACACCATCTTCGATGAGAACAGATGCGCCTCTTGGATGAGGCCATTCGTCCTCGATCGGGCGCATTTATTGCGAAATGCGACCAAATGGTTTCAATGTGGACTTGCGTAAAACTACTAATGGGATTTTATAAATACAAGTAGACTTTTATTTACATATTGGGACTTTAAATAAAAATTAAACTTTTTTTTTTGGTTAAAATGGAAAACATTATTTATTTATTTATTTATTTTTAACACGATGCTCAAGTGGCAATGATTCATTGGAAATTTTAGTGCTTTAAGTTATATAGACTATGTAATCGTGGATTAAATTTCTTGTTTGTTTTATTCTTCTTCTTTTTTCTGATTTCTGATTCTAAATATTTAAATCTAGGTTGGTAGAAAAGATTTATAGCTCTCTTTTTCATTCTAAACGCATTTGCTTCTGCTTTTAAACAACATTTCCAGATTTTGCTTGGGTGCTTTTGATGATATATTCATAACGCTCGTGAAAATTTCTTTATGGCATGTAACATGATGAACCTTTCTTGGCCGTGTTAGATACTTTGTAGCTTTAGAAACTGTGTCCTGTGAGAAGAGGAGGTTTTTATCATTCGTGAAAATTTCTTTATGGCATGTAACATGAACCTATCTTGGCCGTGTTAGGTTCTTTGTAGCTTTAGAAACTGTGTCCCATGAGAAGAAGAGGTTTTTATCATTCGAAAACAGAGAATGCTAGACAATCTCAAATTGATCTGTTAATCACATTTGTCTGCTTTAATAAAATACAAAGTGGTCTACCTCTCAGAAAACAAAAATAAAAAGGTCGAAAATCCAAATGATGCATGATGAATTATCTTTTTATGTAAGTAGGGAAAATTCTCCTAAATTTGTTAAAAGGATAATGTATGGAGCTGGTTACATATATAGGAAGATTACAAAGAACTGATAAGACTTTTTTAAAGGTATCTTGGGCCTCACCGTCTCTTTCTCTAGAGATGCAACCCCATGATTTCGAAAGAAGACAATTTTCTTTGAAAAATTTAGAGGAGAGGATCCTTGCATTTCTCTCTTTCCACAAGTGCCACCATACAGAGAAACGCTGTAGACAATACAAAAATAATAGGAAGAAAATAACTAGATTATTAATGAACTGGAGCTCACTAGACTCCATCTTAATAGGCCAATCACAGACTATTACAACCCTAACATATGCTTGCAGGCATTCTTACAGGCAATAAAACTCAGGTACCCATATTTATAGACTAAGAAAAACCCAAACGTTATATATAGGAAATGGATTCCTATACTAACATTAATAAGAATTTCTTAACAACTATGCAAAATAGTCCTAATCAAATAAGGACTATTAGGACTCCATGCTTGGCTTAGCTTCCAACAGCCCTCCTTAAACCAAACTCTTCAAACTTCATCATACCCATTATTCTTTTAAGCTTCATAAACAAACCACCTTTAAGTGGCTTTGTAAAAAAATATCTGCAACTTGTTTTTTAGATGAGCAAAACTCGACCAGAATCTCTTTGTCTTTGACAAGCTTAGAAAAGCAGTGATACTTGATGTGGATACATTTGCTGCGACCATGAAACATTGGATTCCTTGTTAATGCAATTACAGACTTATTATCATAAAAAATCTTCATAGGCTTATCTTGTTGATAATATAACTCACTAAACATTGTTTGCAACCATACGGCTTGAGTAGCACTACTCCCAACTGTAATGCATTCTGCTGCCTCAGCAGTAAAAAAAGCAACCATCTATTGTTTTTTAGATGATCAAGTAAAAACTTCTAAGCCAAGATGGAAAGTATAACCATAAGTACTTTTTCTTCTTTCAATATCACTTGCCCAATCATTATATCTATATTCAATAAGCTCTGCATCATTAGTAGAAGATTAAAAAATACCATCATTTTGAGCATCTTTGACATATCTCAAAGTGTATTTTACTGCTTGCAAATGAGATTGATATGGAATTTTCATAAATCGATTGATAATGCCAACATCATAAGTAATGTCAGGTTTGATAGCAGTGGAATATCACAGGCTTTCCATTATTCTTTCAAAATTTGTTGAATCAACTAGCTCACTACTACCATCCTTCACAAGCTTTAGCCTTTCTTTAACTAAAGTCAAAATAGGCTTGTATGATTCCATCTTGGATTTCTTCAAAATATCATATGCATATTTCTTTTGAAAAATAAATATACCATCATGAGTCTGAATCACTTCTGTGCCAAGAAACTAAAGCATCAATCCCATATCTATCATCTTAAACTAAGCAATTATATCATCTTTGATCCTCATCAATAATTGAAAATTATTACCAGTGAAAATCAAAAGATTCACATATTAGCACACAATGATAACATCACCCTGTTGATTGGACTAGAGGTTGTTTAACATATACTTCCTCGTCAAGCACTCCATTCAAGAAAGCATACTTCATATCCATTTGGAAGATTTTGCTGTGATTTTGAACAGCAAGAGAAATAATTATATGAATAGTAAATCTAGCAACTAAATCAAATACTTCAACATAATCAATACCTGACTTTTGCTTGTAAGCATTTGCAACCAATCTTCCTTTGAAGCGATTTCTCTCTCCATTTGGTTTGTACCTATGAGCATAAATCCTTTCTTAACAAAGGAAGGGGGGATTTATAGCTGCCAAGAGAGAGAAGATAAAGTGTGGGAGGTCTTACCCATGTTCCAAAGTGGAAGGCATGGCTATGGTCAAATGAGGCAGAAAAACCAAGGGCTTTGGAAACAACAGCAAGCTTTTGGGGGTTCCGGCCAAACATCACCTTAGTTTAGGAAGAGATGATATCATGCTTTTTCCTAGGAGACCAAAGAATCTTGCAGATTGGTCATTTCGATCTCCAGGGACTCTCCAAGGGAATAAAATCTCCCTAAAGTAGACGTTGAAGCCTAATGAAGGCTCTCGGATGGGATTCTCAAACAGCTCATCAAAGGATTTGACAAATCTAGGAGCAGGGACAAAGGAATTGGGAGATCCCTACGGACCGAAGGGAATGATGTTCAACCCGGTGGTGGACATTGGTCCAACAGGCTGGAATGGAGGATGAGGATGGGCAGGCATTTTAAAATTCAAAACCCCACCCTAACTTGTCTCCCATTCACTGATTATGATAAATTATTAAATTGAAAAAATGCATATATATACCGAGAAGTTAGATTGATTGGAATTTCTATACTGCAATCTTTGAATGTGTTGTATATATATGTGTGTGCATAAAGGAAGCTAACGCATCAGATGTGTGACACGTCAAACTTCACGTAGTCATAGGATGTGATAACACCTTTTAAAGAAACTCTTTAAAAATAAAGAAAAGTTTTAAAATTTAAATCCATGTAATTTGAAAGTGATTTTAAAAGAAAAATAGATACAGTTTTGTAAACCAAAGTTGAAAGATCTAGGTGAAGCAAATATAATTTTAGGAATGAAGCTGATCAAATCCCATAAAAGGATAGCTTTATTCCTTTTTCATTCATTTAAAAAGATAATTAAGAAATTTAGTTTTTCTGATAAAAAAATGTATGTTCACTCCATATGATCCTGGTTGTCATCTAAAAATAATTTAAATGATCTAATAGATCAATTTAAATATTCTCAAATCATTGAATCTTTCGTATACGTGACAAATAGGACAACCTTGAATAGCCTATGCTTTAGGGAAATTAAATAGGTATATCCAAAATTTTGATGAATCTCTTTGGACTGCATTAGAAAGGGTATTCTAATATCTTAAACGACCCTAAAACTGTCTCCTTTACATTAGATGCATTGATGCGGTTGAAGATTACAATGGTGCAAATTGCATCATCGACTTTTTGGATCTTAAATTAACTACCCAACATCTTTTTCTTTTCAATAGCGCTACCATAATCGGAGTTCATCTAGGCAAGCTATTATATCTTGGAACACCATGAAGGCCAAGACGATGATTATGGATACCACCAGCATTAAGGTATAGTGGATTAAAAGTCTTGTAACAAACCTATTTTTGGTACCTAAGCCGGTTCTAGCTATTTTAGCCCATTATAATAATAAAGTTATAATTGAACTGACTAATCAAAAGAGTACTAATAAAAAGATAAGCCAGCATTTCCAGCTTCATCATAAATATATGAGACAATACAAAAAGAATAATGCAATTTCCTTGGAGTATGAAAACCGTTCAAAGAAGAACTTGGTAGCTTAGTTGACTAAGAAATTTTCTAGTAATGGAGTCCTAAAATCATGAAGAGAGATGAGGCTTAAGCCCATTATTTGATGAATAGTGGATACTCAACCTTATGACTGAAGATCCTATAAAGCGGTTTAATGTGGTAGAAATGAAGCTAATTGAGTAATCATACAGAGTAAAATTTTATAGAAGTATTTCTTCCCATTCTCATGATTAGTGCTCTTAAAAATGATTTAAGAAAATCATGTAAAATTAAAATTATATTTTTAATGAGTCTAAGGCAAGTTATTTGCAAGGTATAATGGTCACAAATATCCTTGAAGGATTCACTTATATGAAAATTATCGCATAAGGCTGTGACTGACTGTATAGACCTAATAGATCTGTATTATATGTGCAATATATAGAAATCTGAGTGAAAAACCTAGTTTAAGGTCCAATCCACTATGATTTTTTCAAATGAATACAATCAACATTGAGTGAGGATTAAGTTCACTAGACACTACACCTATTGCATAGTATAAGATGCCTAAAAATTTGCAATGTTTGATGCTAATGGCTTTTAATTTTAAAAACTTTTATGGGGGTTATTGGATATTAAAAAAAGAAGTTAATGCGTTAGAGGGGTGACTCGCAAAAACTTCATGCAGTCACGAGATGCAATAATACCTTTTAAAGAAACCCATCAAAAATAAAGAAGAAAATTAATATTTAAATCAACATGATTTGAGAACCATTTTGAAAGGGAAATGGATGCCATTTTGTAAACTTTAAAAGGAATATAGCCTAACGCCTATTATGCACGTGATCACGGTTGCATGATCAATGAATTGACAAGAGCGATTTTAGGGCTATATGGCTGTTGGACCAAGCCTGTAAATAGGCTTTAGGATCGAGGCCTAAAGAATATTTTCTCTAATCTTCTATTTTTCCTCAATTTTTCAGTACTCATAATTTTTCTTTTTGAATTTTTGAGCATCTGGAGGAGTTTTTAGGGCGCATCTCCAATATGATCCTACTCATGGTAGGAGGATCGAATTGAAACAAATCATTATACCTAAGGGATAACTCACCAATAACCTGCATGAGGGGATGAAAATAATCCTTAGGACCATGTTATACACACCTCAGTCTAAGCTTGTTCCCTTTTTGTTATTTTAAATTATATTATCTCGATTAATAATTATTATTTGTGATATAGTTTAGCAATTTCTAAACTTTGTACTATAACAGAATAAAGTGATGTGATTGAATGGACATCTAAAAGTCTTATGAGGTCTCATTTAGTAGTACATGAATACACAGACAGAGATGAAGGAGAATTTAACAGGATCAAGCGTTCATAAGTGGGCTTTGTTTGGAGCCTCCTGCATTAACATTGGTTCTCTTGTGAGTTCAAACTTATGTACTGCATACAATTTGTTTTATCATACAGATAGTATTGCTAGAGCTTTTGCATGTAAAGATGAAGAATGGCATCTTTAACCTTATGCGACTCTCTAAATACAATAAGCAATGTTTACATTACCAATGATTATCGATTCTTTTGTTATTTTGCCTATTTTGTCCTACTTGTGCCAACAGAATGGCTGCTATAAAGAGGCTTTGCTAACCGTACTTGGTACTAAGATGTCCTAGGTAGTAACTTTCACAACTGGATATATAGATTTTTTTTTCTCTTTGTGAATCTATAAGCTTTGTTTTTTTAATGTGGTCCTTTTTTCCTTCTCTGTTATTAGTTTCTCATTGTTATTTTTGTCAAAATCTCTGTATGTTTAAAGGAAGATGGGGTCAGCAGCAATGCAGATTGGACTAATGTGTATGATTTGGGGGAGCCAAGGTCAAGAACCACAAGCCCTCAAGGTTCTGATGATCTTGACTATGCTGGATCTCTTCATGCCAAGCCAGAGGCAGATGAGAAAGGAAAGGGACAGGAGGCAATTTCCAATAACAGGCCAAGAGTTCTTCCATTTGAGTTCATTGCACTCGAAGCTTGCCTTGAGTCTGCTTGCAGCTGCTTAGAGAATGAGGTCAGAAACCTTACTTTGAGAAATTATTGGCTTTTGCTGTCATAATGTTCATTATCTTAGTTGAAAATTACTCCTACTGATTACTGCGAGTTTTGTGTCACTTTTTTTTCTTAATGCTTTATAGAAATATCATTTCTTTTGACACATTTCGAGGGATCTTAATTTTTCATAAGTTCTATTGCAAGATTCACACAAAAACAAAGCAAGGAACTGTTTGATTTTAATATGGTTCCGCCAACTCTTGCTCCATAATAACCCATTGTCAGTAAAGATTATTATAATTGTCAAAAGAACTCTCATTCTTGATAGGGATGCTAATCTAGTGCTTAATTCTCCTTGTGTTGTTCGGGTGCAACAAATAAAACTCAAGCTGTTGTCTGAAAGTGCCTTTCAACCCATCTTATGAGAAAGTCTTTTCTTCTTTTCCTTTCTTTTTCAATTTAAGCTGAGGTTTCCCTCGCTTCACATCATTGCATATTTATGATGATACCATAGATGGGTACAAATGGTTGCTACAAACATTTTTAAGAGCCATGTTTCTATATCATTCTCAATCTATCATTATCGGTGAAGATTATGAAATGCGTAAAACAATTACAAGAGTGTCTTCCCACATTCAATCAATCATCCCTGTAGTTGGCGGATGTTGAGAAATTTATGGTATAATGTAAAGTACCATGGTCTACTCAATGCTATTAAATGTTTAATGTTTGGGAAGTGCAGTCTTGAATTTGAGCAAGGTGGAAAGACCTTGTTACAAAATAAAAAATTTAGGATTATTTTTATAATTTTTTAATTTTTAAAAATCAAAGTGATATAATCCTTATAGAGATTAATTATATAGTTTAATCTATTTTTCGTTTTGTAATTCTAAATTTTTTTTAAAATAAAAATTTATAAGTTGTATTCGAGTGGAATAAATGAGTTATGAATCCATGAACGAAGATGATTTTCAGTTCGTTTTCGTGCAACCGTACCGTGCAGCCTCTTCAATTTGACATTTGACAATCCTCATCAATTTTTTGAGTAGTTTTTTAAACCGATGCCAAAAAGTACTGATTTTAAAATAAAGGGATGAAAACAAAAAATTTTATCAAAATTATGTTAAAATAGAAAACACCATTTGAAATGACATTTTTTACTTTCACATCATAATCCTTCGGTCCCGTTAGCGTGGTTGGTAACGGAAGAGGTAGAAATCGTCACTTAGAGCGACGATTTTCTTGATTGTCTATAGGTACTTGAACGCTACGGATCACCTTCCTTTGCATAATCTTTTAGCAAATCAAAAGAGGGGTTAGGTGGTGATTAATGATTCAGTATCAATCAGAATTATCTTGTTATATCTATTATCTTGTTAATCAAAATTATCTTGTTATATCTATTATCTTGTTAATCAGAATTATCTTGTTATATCTATATTATCTTGTTATATCTATTATCTTGATAATAGATATAACAAGATAATAGATAATAAAGGGTTAGGACTTAGAATCGATAAGAGGCTCCGATCGTTTAAGAAGGAATCACACTCGGATCATTCGATGATGAGAAAATCGAGCCACTTCAAGTGGAAGTGGCCACTTGAAATCTCCCATCAGCAACTTTATTGACGAGACCGAACTGACAGATAGTGACATAAAAATAAAAATATTATTTAAAATAATATTTTTTATTTTAACACTATTTTACCAATATAATTCGTTCCCATCCCTTGTTTTAAAACCGATGCTTTTTTTTTTTTTTGCACCGATTTAAAAAACTACTCTTCGGTCCGTCGGACGCACGTGCGGACCACGCCATTCCCGAACGCCCCCCTACTAAAGCACGCCCAACTCCCCTTTACTTCATCTTCTCCGTAACACCGAGATTTCTTTAAACCCCCGCGGCCCATGGCGCCTGAGACCGCCGACTACCGCCTCAGCTGCGAGCTCCGAGGCCATGAAGACGACGTAAGCGATCTTCTCCCCCCCTCTCTCTCTCCATTTCCCCCTTTTCTCTCGTTCATGTTCGTTCGAAGCTTTGATCCCGCTCTCCGCTTGATCACACCCTAATTCGGTCCAAGATCGGATTATGTAGGGTTTTCGTAAACTTTGGCCTTCGAAACTACACGATTTTTGGTTTGATTGTTCCGAATTCTCGATCAGGTTCGTGGCATCTGTATCTGTGGCGATTCCGGATTCGCGACGTCCTCCAGGGACAAGACGGTGAGGTTCTGGGCCCCGGACCCGGACAAGAAGTACCGGTACGTTCTGTCGAAGACTCTTGCCGGGCACTCCAGCTTTGTGGGTCCGCTGGCTTGGATTCCTCCTGGGGATCGTTTCCCAGAGGGTGGGATTGTGTCTGGGGGGATGGACACCCAGGTGTTGCTGTGGGATTTGAGCAAGGGAGAGCTCATGGAGACGATGAAGGGGCATCAGTTTCAGGTCACTGGTCTCGCCGTCGATGACAATGGGGATATTATCTCGTCATCCATTGACTGGTAACAATTTTCTGGTGATTCTTTAAGACTTTATTAGTTACTAAACAGCTTCTTAGTATCTATCTGCAGGAAATCATAGTAGTTCCCTATCTTTTTGTTCATATTCTTTTCTTTGATTTCCCTATCTTTTTGTTCATATTCTTTTCTTTGGCTCCGCTTCTTCTGTATTGTTTAGTTTTTTCTGCATTTATAGATGCCTTTTTCTCTGTACTTCATATGGCTACTGAGTTTTTGAAGTAAAGCGTTCAGCGGTGTAAATGCATGGGCAACTGGTGCCGCTGTTTCATCCTCTGCTGCGATTTGAATTTACATGATCTTAGTTAAAGTACATGGCGAAACAAATTCAAAATATATACTAAGCTCTTGTCTTGCAGTACAATACGACGGTGGAGGAAAGGCCATGCTATTGAGTTTTGGGAAGCTCATAAGGTTTCTGTTCAAGCAGTTATAAAGCTACCCAGTGGCGAGCTTGTTACTGGTATCTTTTATTTTATTTTTTTTGTTTGTTTAAGCAATATGGAAAAATTTGGAAGAAATTGTTCTTTAAATTTTATCATGTAATAGTGGTTGTGTTGCATAGTTTATGGCCAACAATTGTTTTGCATTTAAATCGTGAAGTTAGGATAGATAATTGACTCTTTGCATTTCAAAATTTTCTTTTGGATTTTATGCAGAAAGTAGTGGCCCCTTGTTACTAGTGCTGCTTAAGCTTTTTGATTTATATGTTGATATCTTTGCAATTTTTCATGCAATTGCATATGTTTCCTCTTAGTAGTTGATCTGTAAATTGCGTATCTACCTAACTTAGAAGCTATGGCATTTGAACATTCTTTCTTTAGCATGCATCATACTGATATGGTAAAGGAAGCTTGGTAAACTTATACAATAGATTGAAAGCTAATAATTCTTGCAACCCACAAATTGAAAGCTACAATTACTTCTAACATCAGGCATCAAACGATGCAACATTACAACCTTAGGCTATACAATTTTGCAGGGAATGATTGAATGTGCCTGGATGACATGGTAATGTAAATCTTCTTGATGATGATTCAACTTTGAATTTTAGGTTTATGTTGGAAAACTTGTCACGACAAAGTTCCTCTTAAATAAAATTACTTGATGAAACGATTGTGTGTGCAATACATGAAAGCGTGCATGACATAGATTGCTTAAAGCACCTTCACTCGAATAATCATTGAGCTTCATAATTTTCACAACAAGGTTTAATGATGGGGTTTATACCTCGTGCATTTCTAGAATGGAAAATTATGGTTAAACATGGAGATTATTGCTTTGAACAACAATTAATTTTATGGAATGGAAGCTTTTGCTAATTATTTAGATAAACACAGAAGAATACGAAAAAAAGGGTTCTGAATGATTCCAAATAAAAAGTCAAGTGATTGTTTGGCAGTAGTTACTATAAAAACTTCTATACTTGCATAGAGAAAGCAATTCTGCGAGTGGTGCATGACTTATATAAAACAAAATAAATAAACTTGAGAACCTTGTGAAGTTGCTTGGAAGAAAGAGAGTCTGAAGAGTGAGGGTGGTGGTGGCTAGCATGGATCGGCCCATTCAGTGAAAGATGATTTAAAATCACCAAAAATTGCCCTTACAATATCACTGGAAGTCCAAACTCTGCCATGGGATTTAAAAGTCAGTATAAGCAATCTAATTTTTGCTGATTTTCCATGATATTGGCACTCAACAAATGTGGTGAGACCTTGTCCATGGAGATGGCCCTCGGTGTGAAATCTCAGATTGGAGAGCTCAAATATCTTAGTCTATTTTAGGTTGTAATTTACTTTCTAAATCAGGATTACAACTTGTAGCATCATACGTTTTCATAGTTCTGTTTATACATTTTTAGAAGCATGGTGAAGTCTTTCCTAGCATCTCATTGAAAAATTTCTTCCCTAGTTTTATCTCTGTAAAGTAGAAGAACGCAGGTACCATCACTTATGGTTGTATGTGCTGTTAGATTGTAGCTAACAGCTTTCTACTTAGGTCATTTGTGGTATACAACCTTTCTTTTGGTGGTTAAGCTTATGCAAACTTTTGCCACAGGCAATAACTGGCAGTAAGTGAAAAAAGTAAGAAACTTGGAAAAGAAAGGTAAAACAAGTTAACCTCACCTGTCACATTTAGAATGTGCCTTAATTTAAACATTAAGTTCCAAAAAAATTTAGTTATGACTTAAATTGACATCTTGCGTACTAACACTTTTTGTATGCATGTTTTCCATGTATATGTATTCATGTTAAAAAGGAGCATAATATGACTGCTTTGTTATATGCTATCTAGGTTCAAGTGATACAACTCTTAAGCTATGGAGAGGAAGGACCTGCTTGCACACTTTTACGGGGCACACAGGTTGGCCATATTTGGTTTTCTATTATCTAATGGAAAAATCATTTAGATATCGAATCTTTTTTTAGTTGTTATATAGGTTATCACAAACCATATCTCATTGCTAATATCTTTGTAAACTCCTTGTTCATTTTCCTATTCATTTTTTTAAAACATTTGGTTATCAATTAAATGTTTTTAAAATGATTTATGCATACTTGAAGCACTACTTTGTTTCCCTAACCCAAAGCAACAGTATAATATGGGCTCATGTTATACTTTTGTATAGTTTGAAAAAAATATCTAGATGAAGATGCGTTAAAACCATGGTCTTAGTCATCAGACTGAGAAGTTCAATTATAAGGTGTTAGAGAAAATACAGGAACAAAAGAATGGCATTGTCTTGCAATATGCTTGCCGTTGTCATAGTGTGTTTGCTAATATTGATTGGTATTTTCTGTAAATAGCTGTTTCTTTGAACTTTGTGGTTGTTGGTCCTTTTTTTTTTTTCATTTTTAACTTGTTTCAATTTATACTTGGATATACATTAGTGTAAGAAAAGCTTTTGGTAATTAATAGTATTATGCAAGGCAGGTTGCACTTTTGCTGATTACTTGGTGGAATGGTGCTTTGTATCACATTGTTGTTAAGATCTCACAATTCACAACCTGGATCTTACGATCCAGATCTTACATTCTGGATCAAAATGGGCCTAAACGAACCAAATCCTATCCTAGGAGCAAGATTCAGCATACAATCACGATTTATATTCATATGATGGACTATACATTCTTCTGAATTATTGGATCCAACTTGATTATGCTAGTTCATACTAAATCATGGGTGCACCCATTTTTAATAATTCATCAACTTTGTGGCTTTGAGATTACTTATCAACAACAATTCTTGTGTCATAAAATTAGCAAATTTGTTATTGAAGTTTGCACAGTTAAAAACGAAATGCAAATTTTGGCATTTTTAGAGCCATATGTTAAAGTCTTGTCCTTTTTCGCTGCTAAAACATTGCAGCTAAATGATAGTTAAATTGATAGATAGTATATAAATTTCTTGAATGATGAACACAATATTTGTTTCATCAGGCATGCCGTGTGGTGCCTGTATTGGTAGAAACTAGACTTTTGTATGTATTGCTTTCTATTTACCATTCATCAACTTGACTCAAATCTTGATTTGCACATTTCTTTTACATTTAAAATTTTTGAAGAAATCAGAAAAATTCTTACAATTTATGATCTGCTCCACAATCTGATCTGATCTGTAGGACCCCCTCTATGATTTACAGCTTAACCATGATCTTAACAATAACGTTGTTTCATGTGATCATGTGCTCAGCCATGTGCTAGGGATTTAGCAACTGTTGTAATTGTAGAATCAAAGCTGTGGCAAGTTATGCATCCACGTGTTCACCATCCAATATTTTCTTGTCTAGATGTTCCATAGTTTTAAAAGTTTGAAGGATTTTGTGGGATATATCAAAGTATCATGCATTATGCTCATGCTGGTAAACTACTAGCATGATATGTTTTGCTTGCTATATTGTGTGGACACTCAGTGCATGGCAATGCAAAGGGATCTGCAAGTTTGTAGAAAGAATCATAACCACAGGGTAAGATATTATACTTTATTAAATCAAATTTAAACCAGTCCAATTTTGATTGTTTTATAAAAGTACACAGGTTCAATTCCAGGCAAAAAGAATGAAGGTCTGAACTGATACATAGACATCTAAGTAATAAATCCTAGATATCTATTGTGGTTGTTGTGTAGCATGTTTATTGCTTAGTTTTGAGTAATTTGTTATGACAGATCAACATCATACAACTAGTTTTACATATTAATAGCACAGAAAAAGACAACAATACACTGTAAGTGTTATAGACAATGGCACATTAACACTAGGAAATATGCACTTACGTCTACACACCAACATGTTGAAGGTGTTTACACATTCCTAGTATGATAGGAAGCTCATGCTGATGGAAGTACAAGAGGTTTAGGTAATATGTTAAGCACTTAGACCAATGTAGAATAACAATTATTGGTTATAGCATTTCCAATTTGTTGATTACTAGGACAAGTGTAGAATAACAATTATTGGTTATAGCTTTTCCAATTTGTTGATCGAATCTTTAAATAAAAAACTCGTTGGAATAAGTCTGTTCATTGTATTCTGGTTCTGATGTAACTTGGGAAAACAAGGTATATGCCTACATCACTATGTCTAATGCTTGCACATTATCTTGATATACATCCATATAAAAAGATGTATAGCAATAGGATCCAGCATGGGCAACAGAGGGACATGAACTATCTGTTGTGCTGACTGTCAGGTACACATTATATATATGGCATGTTATGAACTAGCACTTGATCATTATTTCATGCCTTTTTTGGCACAGTTTTCCTTGGACTGGGGTACAGGCCCTTTGAATATATGATACATTAGGGTACTCTGTCTTTCGAATGAGTCTTAACTATGTCAATAGTGAGATTCTAACTTTTGCCCATCTGATCCTTAGATAAGGATGCCATCTGCCTTGTAAATTGTTCCTGTCATTGAAGTGATGTGGTGTAGTTGGATTAGTACATATCTGGCCCATAATCAATGAGACAATCCAACCACCTCATGGTTCCTCGTGATTTTTTTTCTTTTTTTTTCCCGGGGAAAAGTTGATACCTAGTGTTTGAATGGCAAAATAATTATGGTTATGTACTTCAAAGTCCTGCTTTTCCTTTTATTCCTTTTTATCAAAATTTTTAAAGTGTGCATCTATTGTAAGTGTTGTAAATCTTCTTTCAGCTTGCACAACTATAAAACATGGTCACAAAAATTTCAGAAGTGTTTTGAGCCCTTGGTTGATTGGAGATTACTTTAATATATATAAGCTTTTGAGATGTATTGACATTGGAATTTGTGACAGCACTTTATGTTGTTGCAGTGACTTTCATATGGTTGGTGATTTTGCCTTAAATTTATTTAGAAAAAAAATCTTGTACTTGGATCAGCAAATAAGGATTATAATATAGTCATATACTAATGCCATGTGAGGTTCACCCAGATACTGTTCGAGGTCTAGCAGTTATGCCTGGGCTTGGGATCCTTTCTGCATCACATGACTGGTAAGTTGCACTTCTGCAGATTTGGGCTCATGCGCAAGTGGATTGTTTATTTATCCCTTATTGCCAACGCATATATGCTTATTCACCTTGCCTATGTGCATCAATGCATACTTTGTCAAGACTGCAACTTCATAAATTAAATACTCTAATTCTAGTTGCATGTGATTAACTCAACTCAACTCAACTCATCTAAGTCTTTTCCCAACTACATGGGGTCATCGTATCATACTAAATATGTAAATTGTGAAACTGATAGATTCAAAGAAGAGGAGAGTTATGTTTGATGAGGACGTGCACTGCTTCATAAACTACAACTTAACGTAATATATATGTACAAAGAACGTGGTCATCACCATGGTGTGGATACTGCATGGAGGATCAACAATATATGGACTACATTTATATATTAATAGCCCTCTAAAACTTACAACAAGAGTTTGCTAAGGAGGAAGGAAGATATCTCATGACATGTGAATTTCTGAAGAAGTTAGATATTTGCTGTCTTGAGGGATATATGGCAGAGAGTGTCCAAGTAATATTTGTTAGAGTAGTGCATGCTGTAATAGTCATTTGTGTATAATTATAAACATTGTATGGCTTATTGCATGATTTTGCCACTTCTGTGGCTGCAAACATGATTATGTATGTGTCACACAATAACCTTAAAGTCAGGAAAGAGTCAATGAGTACTCCTGGAGGTTTATACAAGTGGTGTTATTTTTCATGGAGAGGATTAGATATCCTAAGTGCTTGAAATATGTTTCCTATAATGGATGAAATTAGGCATTGCACTTCTAAGGTTGCTATAAGTTGCTGAGGTAGATTAGGACTTTGTGGGGTTCTCTTTTATTGAGGTGTAATCTTGCACTGACATTTGTGTGCGCTATCACATTGAATGGTTAGCAGTTCACCTTGAAAAAGCATTCTTAGGGGTTGAGGTGTGAACTACTCACATCATCTTGTAGGTGGTTCCTTGACTTGAAGGATAAGAAAGTTTGTTGCATTCTAGATGTTAGTAAAATTGCAGTCAAATTCTTGATAGGAAGTTCAGTCAAACTTGGGTGAATTAACATCCAAGGGGCATTAAATTTGTGACAACAGAGGGGCATGAACCTAGAGAAAGTGATGCTTAGAGGAGGAGCTGATGAGGCCAAAGCAATTCTGAATATGTGAGCTGGATCATATTGATATAGATGCGTATATTGGATTGCCAACAGCCAATTTACAAGCTTAAGTAATGCTAATGAGTTCAAAAATGTGTGTGGAGCAAGGCGAAGGAACAAGAGAAATTGGCAATCCATGTTGTAGAATGCACATCATGCACAATGCTTAGGGCCTTAGGTTGATTACTGTTTGCAATAAGATGTCTAAGTGAATAAGATTCTACCAAAAATCTAAGAATACCAGGGCTGATCTTGTATTTCTAAGTTGAATCCTGTAGATGCTTGTAATCGCTGAGACAATGGTTTGAAGGATGCACCATCAAATGATTTAAGATATCACATAGACACATTTGATTTATCAAATTGGATGCATTTCTGTGGTGACAACAAGTATCCCATGCAAGATGGTGCCTTTAAAACAATAAGACTCAGTCCATCATTCTCATTGCCTCAAAATTCAAATTTGCCTCTCTCCATTTTCCCTTTGTTAGCTAATATATGTGTATACATGTATGTGTATACGTAGATTAGGATTCAGTTGAATGGATCTCTACTCAGATTCGGTCAGCTTGTGATTGGACAATGGGGTCCAACATCTATAATCCGAGTCATTGGATGTAATCCACCACTCTAAACTACTTGCAAAATAACAACTTATGTGATTTGGAGACCAGTAATCTATACGGCCTAATTTTTGACTACTTGATGCGTAGGCTAAGGGTTTCCAAATCAAATGATCTTTGGTGTGGGAGTAGCTTGAAGTTGGTAGATATCCAATGGCTTGAATCATCAATGTTAGACCTTATCACCCAATCATAGCTTGGCCAGATCTGAGTGGACTAGATCCTAGTCTCTCTCTCTCTCTCTCTTGTGCGTGCTCTCTATGTATGTGTGTAAACTGAAGTATTCTTCTCTCTTTTTGCTCTATGTGAAAATATGTTTTACCTCTGTAGTTCATCATTGAAAATTTTCTGTTGAATGGCAGCTCCATTAAGTTATGGGCATTAACTGGTCAAGTCCTGATGGAGATGATAGGTCATTCTTCTCTTGTTTATTCTGTGGATGCGAATTCCTCTGGATTGGTTGCTAGTGGGAGTGAAGATTGTTTCCTCAAGATATGGAAAGGTGATTTTCCCTGGCATTTATATACTAAAAGATGACATCATGTTAAAGTGGTTTAACTTGGTCCTTTATTTGCAGAAGTTTATATCACTTTTTAGTTTTTATGACTTCACCATGCATGTTGCTGGAAACTATTATATCGGTTGCACTTTTATTTACCTCATTTAATACATGGTTTTGAGATCAGAATTATAATGATTTTGTGCATTTTTAAATTACTGATTTTGCTTGATCCTAGTTCTTTTGCTTTCTCATTTGCTATCTTGTTTTTATTGATATCTGACAGTTAGGAGGATGTTTTAACTAAGGGTGTTATGGGTCCACCATAAAATTCCAGTGCTCCAAACTTGCTCCATCCACCAAAGCGTGCACACAGAGAGAGAGAGAGAGAGAGAGAGAGAGAAGTCTTCTTAAACCCATTTCTTGGGTACTAAACCATACAAGCTAGCGTTTCTAATTCCTCTCTTAACAAGATAGTACCATATTAGATTAGCAGATATTTTCAAACAAGAAAAAAAAAACTCCCAAATAAATGGCATTAAACTAAAGATCTGAAACGTCTCTTTATCAACCTTAATAAACAATACTTGCCCAGCCTGGCTTCCTTTTCTTACATAACTTTGTTAGACTCTATTAGCCACCAACCATCTTGCCTTTCTCCTCTGCTCTTGCCAATCGGTCGATGAATGTTCAAAGGCTGATGACATGGTCCCCTTAGCCTAATTTTATAGATGATGCTTTAATGAAGCAAGGTCTCTATTCAACTCCATGTTAGTTAATCGATTTCTGGCTTCACCTTTCTTTCATATAAGTCCTCTTTTCCATTTTTATATTAATTTTTTGAAAGTTTCACATTTACAATATTTGGGTATGAGGATGTTGGCACTGCTTCATTATCATTTCTATGTTGGTAAATATAGTTTCATACAAGGTTTGTATCTTTGGACCATACCACTTGGTATGGGATGTATTGAACTATAGCGGTGCCAAGCTTGGCATGACCCCCTTATTGGTACTGTATGGACACTTGATGTGGGATGTACTCATTGGGCATCTGTACTGGTTCCTGGATCATGATTGCAAACCTTAGGTTTCTGTTTACTTTGATTTCACATTCTTTGAGGCTATGGTAATTGTTTCTTTCAGTTTACAATTGTTTTAAACTGTTAAGATGATGTGGGTCAGATTGTTTTTTATTTCTCCCTTATAAGTTCAATTATTTGCTAAATTTTGGACATGTATTGGGCTTGAATCTTTAAATTTGTGTCTTCATAAATGACTAATCGCTATAAATAATCTTGATGGATAAAATTGGGCAGTACCTTTGAACTTACATGAACATTGTAACCTTCACTACCCAACTAAATTGCTAATACTTGTTTTCATTTGCTATAATTGTTAAATTATTAAATTGTGATGCAGCATTCTGTAAGGACAGAAACTGCACCTCTAATTGGTTCAATTTCAAGCTTGAAATCAATTTGATTTCAGATTCTTCAATGGACCAGCAAGGGCTCCGAAGGTGAAACAGGTTGCAGCAGGTTTTCAACATAAGAACCAGTTAGTTTTTGGTACAGAAATTGAGAAAGAGATGTCACCAACAAGCAAGCCCAGTTGGGACTTCAGAGGATGCAAAGTTGAAGACAACAATTGCAGAAACTAGGAAAAATGACAATCCAAAAGTGAAGTGCTGGACTGCACCATTTCATTTACTTCATATAGACTTTTTATATTAGCACTAATAATAATGACTCCAGCTACCTAAAGATAAGTTAATGATATTAATATCAATATAGGATTCCAAGGACCCTTTGACTAAAAGATCAGGACTATCTGATGTAGCCACAACTTACTAAGACTTTTCAACTTACAAGACCACTAAATGCAATTTCTACTAGATATTGATGACTACTTGACTTTAGCAATGGGTTTTTCCAATAGACCCAACTACCAATTCAGAACTCATAAGCTTCCAAATTCAGGTCCAAAACCAGAATTAAATAGGCTGCGCAACCTTTTCTACTAAATTCTGCTCACTTGGTTTTTTTTTTTATCACCATCATTTTCCCTGGGTTGAGAAAGACTCATTCTTGAGTCTGCCTTATCATCATTGTTGAAGCATGGACTTAAATCAGCAATATTAAACACATCTGATGTGTTTAATCTGATGGGCAGCTCTACCTTGTATGCATTATCATTGATCTTTTTGAAAATCTTGCATGGGCCAATTTTTCGTGGTTGTAATTTGTTGAATCTGCATCGGAAACTGACTGGTTCTCATATTGAAAACTTGTTGCAACCTGGTTCACTTTTTGGAGCCCTTGCTGGTCTGTTGGAGAACCTGAAATCAAACTGATTTTAGTCTTGAAGATTGAAGCAACTAGAGGTGCAGGTGCTGTCCTAACAGAATGCTGCATCAAATTGTGACCATAAAACTCAATCCATTTCTACTATAAAACAAATAAATATCTTATGTGTAGATCAAACTGATAATTATAATTATTAACAAAAATATAATTATGAAAGGTTTAAAGCGTTGAATCTAGGCTAAGATACATTTTTTTTCAGTAGAATTTATTAATTATAATGATAATGGAAAGTTGGAAACAGTCATTAAGGTTGCCTTTTTTCTCTTTCTTGTCTTATGATATCTTTCTAACCATTTGAAAAGTTTAATAAGTGCATCATCTGAAGTAAATTTATCTTACAAAGGCTACTTTTATATGGAATTTAGATGTACTTAGTCCCACCAAAACTGGACAGTACTGTTGTATTGTACAGTTGCTATTGTTCAATTTCAACAAGAAATCGAGATCCAGGAAAACTGCAGGACATTGGTTCTCTTGAAGTGGGATTTCCTGAGTGACTCAATCTACCTCATCGTTCTTACGGTATACAAACACTCTAAATGTACTTGGATAGTCAGGATAAAATGTGGCACATTTTTTCATTTTTCTTTGTTCTTGTTATTGGATGTTTTGGTACATCTCAACTCTATTATCTTGACCTAGTACCATGCCGTCTCAATAGCTAACCAAGATGGGGCCTGGTATCAAGATTTAGACTCTCGATTGATGTCATGTCCCATAGTATGAAAATTCTTGTAATGGTGGGATTTTACATTAAAAAGGTATAGAGATTATGAAGTTTGCCAACATGATAAATAACTTCATACATCTATAAATTTTCTATTGGCCTTGCAATAGTTACCATTATTGGAAGTTCACTTATTATTACTTATAACCTAATTTTCTTAGTATAACCTTGGAAAAGAGAGAACAACATAACAAGATTGTCCATGTTCAAACACAAGTGATTGTTAATAATTTGACAAATGCCTAACCCTCTGTTTGGATGGAGAGAGAACTAGGAAGGAAAGAAAACTAGGAGGGAAAATAGGAGAGAAAATAAAATTTATCTTGTTTGGATGGAGAGAAAAGTAGGGAGGAAAGAAAACTAGAGTAGAAAACAGAGGAAAAAAAGTGGTGGGCCCCATATAAAAGTTCTCCTTGAAACCGAAGAGATTTCGGAGAGAAAACTCAAAAGTACTCTTTTATTTTTTTTCATTCCAATAGACCCTTTCAAAAAAATAATCGATGTATTTTTTAATCATCTATAATAAGGATATTATTGTCATTGTAAATTATTAACTTTTCTCTCTTCTCTATTTTCCTCCCACTCATCCAAACAGAAGGAGAGAAAATTTTCTCTTCAATTTTTTTTCCTTCCACTTTTCTCTCCTCTCAGTTTTCTTTCCTCCCACTTTTCTCTTCATCCAAACAGAGCATAAAAGTGGGTGTTTTTTGTGTAATTTCTATGGAAAGTTGCTGGAAGTGCATTAAAGCTTGAACCTTTTTATGTTAAATATGATCTTCATGATATGATAACCTTATGATTGGTTTATGTTTGCATTTTCAACTTTTTTGTTTTATTTTGTATATTTAAAGGAAGAGTTATGTATAATAATTCATAAGAATTTAGCAAATAAAGTTAGATTTGTCATCCCATCTCATGGATCTATTTAAAGGATGTTTTGCCACACAGCTTTCCTCACTATTCTGACTTAGCTATATGCCCTTGCCAAATGGTCAGACCAATTTAGAGATACTAGATTCTCCATTGTGCTACTTGATGCATAGGTTCGAGACCACCAAAACATGTGGCTTTCAGTTTTTATGCATTTTTAGTGGCATAAACCACGATCAATGGTGTGGAACTGATTTAGATGCTAGATTATTGATCGTGGATGTAAGAGATGTAGATACTTGATAGGAACAAAGTGCATCTCTACTCGTGTGCATGCGTGCGCATCTATACAATACATGTGTTTATAAATAGCTACTGTGGGATTCAGGGAGTGTCAAATGTAACTTTATCCCACATTTAGACATGCTATTTTCATGTTTTGAACTAGTGGCACCTAGGTTGCTATGAAACAACCTCACCATTCGTCAAGATTTGCCTTATATATTTTTATATATTAGTTCAGATGATGATCTTTCTCCTTGAGGAAGAAGATCTACCCAAAAATGGACTAGCAAAATAGGTGGAAGAAACAATAAGAAAGAACTCTCACAATACCATCGAGAATAAATCTAGAAAGTTTAATCAATTCAAGATCCTCTTTTCAATAGCTAGGCACTCCTATTTATTGTTGTAGGACCTCTTGAACCATCCCACAAATGTGTTCATCAAGGTTTGTAAAATTGGTATCAGTGTTGTTAAAAGTACTAGGTGCACTTAAGCAGAAAGGGCAAGTTAAACCCCTTTGATCCTTTGGTTAGCTTTCCACATATATTGGTTGTATACACACACACATACATACATACACACGTGTATATATAGTATATGCATGCATATAATGGTTGTCTTGATTTATCTGCAGCGAGGGCTACACCATGGGGATGATTCTTGATCTTTTGTCCATCATGCACCATAATTCTATGCAAGACCATCCATAATTCCAATATCTTCTCGTAAAGATGCCACACATGATCTATTTCTATGCTATCTTAGTTGGATTGCTTCTTGATGCTTCGACCTCATATTTTAGAAAAAAAAAAAATTTTTTTGGGTGCATGCGTGGTCTCTGATATCTGCCAAACGACTGAGTTAAATGAGCTTGAAGTTCAATGGTAATCTAATGAAAATTATACTGTTTACTATTATCTTTAGGTTTGATGCAAATACATATACCTATATGCACTTATAGGGAAAAGATCAACTTCTGAATAATTTTATAACCATCACTGAATATAGGGCACTTTCGTTTTTTCACTTTCTGAAATTCTTGTTTTCTGAAATTATTGCTTTTCTTCACTTCCATTCTCACACTTTCTGAAATTCTTGCTTTTCTTCACTTGCATTCTCACCTGATTAAAAGTTACCATGTGAACATGGCTTTTTTCAAGGGCAGATAAGTAGTTTGTAAATGGAATTCGCATATGAATGGACGAGTTCATAATACACTAAAGATTACCAAATCTTGTCTGGTGACTATTTCTTTTAGTTTGTTAAGCTACATTATCACCTGTGGTTTCTTCTTGCCCAGAGCAGATTGAATGACTTATTGATGCTACTTTGGTCTTTTTGACATACCAATGATGATTCTTGACATGCTTTCAACCGAGTTGCCAGAGATGTTTTATGGAACCTTATGATTTGGAAAGTTTTGTGCAAAGCAGATGGAGTATGCATCCAAAGCATTGAGCACCCTGGGTGTGTATGGGATGTCAAGTTCTTGGAAAATGGAGATATTATTACAGCATGCTCTGATGGAACTGTGCGGATATGGGCATTAGATAATGATCGGATCTGTGATGCACAGGAATTTGAGGCTTATGCAATTGAACTTTCTCTATACAAAAGCAAAAGGTATGAATGCATCTGCTAAAGCATATTCATTACTTTGAACATTATATTTCCCCTGTATGTATTAAGAATCATCGTCTTAGTTAAATTATAATTTAACAATAATAATAACAATAACATGATACTATAATAATGATAGGACTTAATACATGTTTCAGTCATGCTCAAAGTCTAATAGCTAAATCTTATTTCTGGAATTGTAGTAAGTCAGTCAATTATTTAGCTTGCAATTTAGAATTTGTGAGGTGTTTTGGTTAATTGAAAAAGTTAAAGCTTTGGTAGTTGTAGTTACATAATAACCAGCATCTCTATGATTCTAAATGGTTGCTAGAAATTGTGAAGTATTTCGCATTGTGTGTGTGTGTGTGTGTGTGTGTGTGTGTTGGTGTGGGTGTTTTTCATCCTTTTGTTTATCACCACAATTTACTGCAGGAAAAAGGTTGGTGGCTTAAATTTGACAGATCTTCCCGGATTGGAGGCTTTGCAAGTTCCAGGTTTGGTGCCACTTATGTCCAATACCTTTTATTTTATTGATTTATCTCATGTTTGGTATATTTGATATTTGATGTTGTTATAGGAGGTTGCCTAATCATGTAGTAGGGCATGTGGTATCCCTTTTTCTTTCTGCTCCCCCTTCTCTCTCATCTACTTCCGCTCCATTTCTTTTTTTTTTCTTAAAATAATTCTAGCAGGAATTGTGCCTGGTAAGCCTGTGTTATCTTCCTCTCCCCTACTTCTTTTCTTCCTTCCCTGAGGTGCTTTCTCCTGGCCCCATCCTGCTTGATACTATGGGATTAAACCCAAACAGGCCCTAAAAGGTGATAGGGTCACTTAAATTTATGATAGAGAAGTGACCTGGTGAGAGGGATTTCAAAGTTAAAAGGGGCTTGGAGAAAGATTAATATTCTTGAGGAAACTAGTGCTTTCTTAAAGAGGTTGTTTTGGAGGCAGAAACTAAAGATGCTTTTAGATAGAAGAATTAAAGTTATTGGAGTTCCATAGAGCTACTCATCGTGTGCAATCTCAAAACCTAGGGATTGGATTTTGGAGCCTTCATCTTCAAGGTTTGTGTCCACAATTGAATTTGGTTCAAGCATGGAATTTCTGTTATTGGAGTTTGTAGAGGGGTCATTTTATAGTATCTCAAGTCTAGGGCAACTGCTCAAGTGCTATCTCATCATTATCCAGTGGATGTCTTCTTGGAGTTGCCTCATGTCTGTTGTGATGACTCTTAAGCTTTATTTGGTTGGTTATTTTGCTCCTGTAGGTACTTTTAACCTGTTTTCCTGTTAGCACATAAAGAGACTTGGCTTAGTTCCTTTATATGGATGCACAGATGCTGATCTTTGATGAACTCTTTCTTCCATTAAAGAATAAAGTCCCAATTTTCTTCTCGTCTTTGGGACCTGGCAGATTTTCTTTTTTCCAGTATTTATCTGTGAATATATACAGGTGTGATTCATTTTTTGTCTATTAGTTTTGATGGAAAATATTATAGGTAACCTTTTTTTTCTAAGTTTATCAGAATTTCTCTATTTAAATATTGATCTCTGGATTTGCAAATTATTCTTGGATTTGCAGAATAATTTAGTTTGAAACAAAATGGTTTGATGTCATTGTCTCGAGCTAGAACCCTCTTCGAAGAAAGTACTAACAGTTTCAATATTTGGTCCTAGCAGCTTGATAGTTAATTTGACTTAAAATTAGTGGAAAGAGAGTTGGATGAGGATTCAGAGAAAATAATAGATCATCTGCACACTTAGTTGATTGATACCCTTGAAGAATTTCATTTTTTTAAAAAAATGTGGTTTATATCTTGATAGTTGTTAGATTTCAGCTTTGCACTATTGTTCTTTGCATGAAATTGATTCCACATCCTTCATGCGTTCCTTCATAGTTAGCTTAATGTGAAGTAAGGTCATAATGAAAGCAGCGAGAGCTGAGAAAAGATAAAATATATAAGTGTTATGGGGATCACTTGGATCCCTCAAAAGTTTTCATGGATCATGAGGAAGATCCTCTACAAAAGAATTTTTAAGAAAACTGGCTTGCTTTATGAAATTTCTGAAATAAGAAGCTTGATTTCCTTGATTGCCAAAACTCAGAACTCATACTTTGCTGTGCATAGCAATCAGAGTCCCCGTCCTTTCTGTCATCCATTTTAACCATAATCAATCTGCTGCCTTCAATTCAAAATTGTGCCACTAATGCTTCTTATGTTGAAGATCTGTGGGTTGTCAGCTGGATTGCAAATCAGCATATAGTTATCCCGATTTTGTTTGGCAAAATGGGTTGAAGATGTTAGTGTTTCAGGAAATCTGGATGTCGTCTTCTAAAGAAGAACAAAATTTTATTGTGATATTTTGGGAGTTGGTTCTATAGATTGGTCAGATCGAGCTGCCCAGCTTGAGGGCATGTGCGAAACCTCCGCTGGATGTAGGGGGAAACATGGTTTTGTTGCCTTAAAAGGGCTTCTCCCATTTTTCTTCTACTATCTCCCTTGATTCTCTTTGCCACCTCAAACCACCTTACTCCAATTCGTCACCTTTATGCCTTCATTGACTTCTTTGCTGGATGCTATCATACCATCCCACCACTCTTCCTATTAATGATATATCTGACATATATTTTTATATATTATTTAATTATAATATAATATCTAAGGGCCTGAGCCCTTAGAGAGTACCATCGGGCCAGGCCTGGGTTGGCCATGTTCGGCCTGAGTTTGGGCCCAACCCAGCTTGGCCTGATGTGTTGAGCTATACTTTTCACCCTTGATCCGGCCCAAGTCCGGTGCAGCCCATGCCCACCCCTACTTGCATCCCTCTGTGCCATCATTCGAGTTGCCTTCACTGGATTTTGCTGATCAATCAGTGTCAAATGCCCCCTGCTCCATGTCTTTTCTTTTCCGATCACCTCATCCATTTTTCATCTCCCCATCAACTTTATCATTTTGGCTCCCTACTCTTTACCTCTCCTTACTTTTAATCATCACTGCTGCATTCCTTCTTCCTCACCATCGCCATGCTGCCGCACTTTGTTGGATTGTATTGCTCGATTGATGCTTGGAACCCTAATCCCCTACCATTCTCCTCACTGATCCTCCACATCCATCTCATTCTCCTCTAGTTCCACTTTGCCTTGACTTGCTGCTGTCTAAATCTTTATTGACTTTCCTATTTGTTGAACTTCATTGTCATTGCCTCACTGAGCCTTACCACACCTCTATCCCTTTCTTGCATCATGCATGGTATTGACAATGTTGGTACCGACCCCAGCTGCTGCCTTATCAACTCCTATTTTTTTGGGGGAAGATTTGCTGCATCAGCTTACTCATGTCATGTTGTACCTATGTCCTGTATCCATATCTGTGCTTCCTAATGCTTAGTTCATTTGACTGCCCTATTTTAGCATCTCACTGTTATCTTCTTTAGGATCATGGTTACCCATAATTTAGTGGGATCAGGTGGTCCTATCTGATCTGATGGTCATATTGGTTGATAAAAATGTTCTTGCCAGTTGGTTCAATGCCATGTGATATGGTAAAAAATAATGCAACCTATCTTTTGTGTATATCAAAATTCAAAATACTTGCATCTAACAACAGGTTTTTGACATCCTGTGTAATGATTGGTGCAAAATAACCATGTTCTGACACTTTAAACCTTGCTAATATATAGGTTTAATAGCAATCTTTGAGAACAAATGGATGTACCACTGAAAAAATGCTGTGCAATTTGATGTTTAAGTTAAGAAATGAAATAAATTGGTAGGTGAAAATGTGGATGATGTCAAAAAGGTTTTGTTTTGATACTTGGGATTGTGAATGGTGTCCAGACTCTCTATTGTTAGGTGTCTTATGCAATCTGTTCAGAGTCTTGTTAGCTGAAAATCTATCATTCATTTGTCAATTGTCAAATTCCTATTCAGTATTGGTTTACATAACGTTCCCTGGTGATTTGGCATGTGTGATGGCTTGTCTCATTTTCTGTTGATTATAGATTTCTTCAATCTTGGTGCCTCAAGTTTTATTTCTTTCATGTTTTTTTGGTTGAACAGGCACTACTGATGGGCAAACGAAAGTCATCCGGGAAGGTGATAATGGTGTGGCTTATTCATGGAATTCAAAGGAGTATAAGTGGGGCAAAGTATGTCTTAGCGAATATCCCAGCTATTTTTTCCCTAAAAGAATTGCATTGCTCTTACTAGTAATTCATTTGTTTGCTTTCCTTTTGTTCTTTAACGTGGGACAATATCGGTATGCTTTTATTTCTTTGTTTCCTTTCCGGTTAATTTATTAGGAAATGATAATAATCATAATTGTTTAGTAGGTTCTAGTTTATAATTATACTCTACAGAGATCATCTTTCTCCTTGCATATCTGTGTTCTTGTTTTCCATTTTATTGGCACATGCTGCCGATATGTTCTTTGAACAGCTAATGATACTTTTCAGAGTATCATTTTTGTTTCCGCAAGGTGATATCATAAAGGAGATTCAACTATTGGAAACCAAGGCTGATAAATAAATAACTATTTGATGGTAGATGGTCAGAAATTTACATCACATCATAATGACATCACTAGTAACCTTCTTAGATTGAAAATTTGAGCAGAACACATTTTATTAGTTGCCATCATAGAAGCATAATTGACTATGAAGCAAGTAAAGTCCTCTTCAATAATCGAAGTGGAAGATTTCTACACATTAAGGGATTATCAAGACGTTGAAGCTGGACATCATTGTAATTAATACCATGAAGGGAAGAAGAATTCATAGTGAAATCATGGCGATCTATGTTGCTGCTGAGGACCTAAGTATTAGTCCATGCCCTCCTAGCATTTGGTGCTGGGCACCTGGTTGGTGATGCGATTGGTGAGCCACTTGTATCAGGCCATGCCTGTATGGCACAGGTCAACATGACTTAATATTGTTCAATATTGAACCATTGAGGATCCTTTTTTGTTTTCCATAATTTGAAGTTTAGGTTGCATTTGGCATTGACATTACTATTAGTTTTCTATTTTTAAGACCTAAAAGCTGGAACTTTGTTCTTGCTTTCCACCAATTTTTTAAAAATATGTTTTGGTATAATCAATTATTGTTTTAAAATGTAATATAAATCTTGTAATGGTGATGGTACTTATAATGGTTGCGGCAACGATGATCATGATGATCATGGCGATTACAGTGGCACAGCGAGGGGGTGGTGGCAACTTTGGCAAGGATTGTAGTGCTAGGCGTAAAATAGGTGTTTTCCTTTGCAAACAAAGTAAAAGCCATTGTTAAATAGTTTTTTTTAAAAAAAAACCAAACAAGTTTTTGTAAAGCAAAATATGGAAATAGCTCTACCAAGAAGGATTTTTACTTTTTTTTTAGAATTGAAAAGCAAAACAATGTGATACTACACGTGGCTTTGGTTTTAGGTGAAGAGCAAGCATAGGTGCATGGAAGTAGGTATGTTAAGAAACACTTGATTTAAGGTGACACTCAAGAATTGGGTTTCGGATTAAGTTTTCAGGGTATTCCTCGAAATCATGGAAGGTCATTTTGTCCATTGCTGGGCAAAATTGGCTATGCTGAGGTTGAATCGATGTGGTTTGCCCTATTTGGTTTGGTATAGGGCTAAATTGCCTATATTGCTCGATTAGGACCCAAGCTTGATTCACTCAAAATGGGTGATTTTGATGGGAAAAAGGGAATAAATGTATAAATTATTTCATGTGATAATAATTATATTTTTGATAGAAGAGGGAAATGATTTGATGGTCTTTCTCCAATATCTATTGGATGAAGTACTAAACGTAACAAATGATTTTTTTTGGAAGATAGTGAAAGCCCTTGGGCATTACATGATAGATATTTATATGTTGCAATGAAAGCATGTCATGTAAGATTGAGAAGATGTGGAAGTCGATAAAATATTTGTGTTTTGAATGACCAGATAGAACTCGCAAGACAACTTGCTTACAAGAGATGGGTCTTATAAGGTCATTTAGGACACAAAGCTGCTGATGCAGACTATTTAACATGTGGAGTAAGATCTCTAGATGTATCTGAATTGGTTTTCCACGCTCGATTCTATTCCATATTGGTTGACTATGACTTGCATCCTTATAGATATGGGTATGGATATCTTCATCAGATGTGTTATCTTATAGATATCCTACATCCGATGCTTTGAGTAATTACTATGTTTTCAGTACTACAACCTTGTGATGCTTATCGGCTAGATTTTGCTAGGCTAGTATCCTACCACACATCATCGATAGAATGACGAGGCATGGAGTTGGATATGATAATCTAGTGAAGTAGGCTTGTGATGCTCATGAGAGCTAGGATGGCCTCCCAAGCTCAGAATACGGAGTAGCACCCCGATATATATTAGTGGCATATACACTTTACCAGATATTAAACGCCGGCACGTATTATCTATTATGTGTTTGTTATATATTTAAAATTCTTGTTCATATGCAATTTAAAAATATTTCCTTTGGGTTGTCAATAATTTACATTTTCATTAGTGATACATTGATGTTCTTTAATTTCATTTGACACCATAAAGTACTTCAAAACACTAATAAGAAGCTTTTAAATTTAAAGAAAAATTGTTAAATTGAGAATAACACATTAAAGAAAAAAAATGAAAAACTATCAAAAAATATAAAAATAAAAAAGAAGAAAAGCCTAGCATACCGTGTGTTAACACAGGACACCCCTCGTATCGTATTAAATTGGGGTGAGATATTACATTTAAGTACCATTTCCTGTTGAGTATAACACATTAAAGAAAAAAAATGAAAAACTATCAAAAAATATAAAAATAAAAAAATGAAGAAAAGCCTAGCATACCGTGTGTTAACACAGGACACCCCTCGTATCGTATTAAATTGGGGCGAGATATTACATTTAAGTACCATTTCCTGTTTAAGTAAAAATAAAATTCAAATTTCTATAAAATAAGGTTCAAATCTTGTAATATTTAAATAATGGCCCATTGCTTTATTTAATATTAATGAAAAATATTTAAATAATGATGATTATTTGATTTTTCTTCAATTTTGTTATAGTGACCATAGTTACTATTCACACTAGTTCATTAAATATATGACATTTTTGAAATTCAAATTTTAATCTAGCTGAAAAATTTTATTTGCTCGATAGCTAAAATACATTAGGTTTATCTTCTCAATAAAGGTTAGGGCAAATAACATGTTTTTCTCTTTTGTTTATCATTAGTTTTCATTATAATGACAAATAGCTGCCAACTGTCATCTTTTTTTTTTATAAAAAAATTGTGCATGCAGTTTCCAGCAAACAATGACCTTTGTTAAAGGTATAATGGCATTTTTTATTGTTGTTTTAGATTGATGTAATGTGATGCGCAAATCCTAAAGTGTGTCATGCATCACATTGCATGGGCTAGCTGATTAAGACTTTCTACCTTGTCCCATTGAGTTTTGAGACAAATAGCAGGAATGGAGGGCTGAGGTCTTAATGCTCACTTCCAAATTTAAAATGAAGATCTGATTTATTTGCCAGTCCTTCCTTTCTTCCCTTTGATTCCTTCCTCTCTCTGCTCCACATGGCTGATCACATCCATGTCTAACTGGTCCCTCAATTTGTTGGATTCATATTCCATGTCAGTGTTGGTAACATGTTGTGGACACTAGTTTCCTGGGGCAATCCAAAATGTCTGGATTGTATTGTAATAATTTAGTTTTCAATTCATATCACTTGATCACATTCAAATCAATTTAGTGGACTAAACAACATTTTAATTGTTTAAGCACTAACTCAGATAGTTAGGTGGATGAAACAATTACCTGACATTTATGTTGACACTCTAGAAAATTTGACACTGTATGACCGGTGTTTTTGTGTACTCCCATGTTTTAATACAAACTATTTGATGGTAAACACTGTCTACATGCATCTTTCAGTCTAATCTTCCTAGAGTGTTTTGAGGCTTGTTAGTGATGCTTCTTATTTGTTGCATAGCAGATTAAGATGTTCACATAAGTTTTCTTTCAAATTATACTTTACATTCCAAATGGAACGGAAGAATAAATATGTATTTGGTTTTTGAGAACAGTTTTCGTTTTTATTTTTTATTTTTATTTTCTAAAAATAGTTTTATTTTCTATTTTTTGATATCAAGAAAATGTGTTTGGTAAGTAAAAATAAAAATTATTTTTTATTTCTTATTTTTATTATAAATAAAAATTTAGGTATTTGGGATCAATTATTTAGCAAGAAGGTGAATTAGGTGAAGATGTGAATCATAGAGTTAAAGCATGATGGATTAAGTGGAGGAGTTGAGTTGAGTTGAGTATTTTCATTATAAATAATCTTTCAAAAGAATAACTCAGAAAAATGATATATATAATATTTTAATATTATAGCATAAAATACAATATTATAATATTATATTGCATAAATATATAATATATAATGTATTATTATAATAACTTTATAATGTATTATATATAAATCACATATTACAATATAAGATTAATAATTTTATTAACAATATGATAAAATATATATATAATATATTATTATAATGCATCATATATAAATTACATATTTGTTATATAATAAATATAAATAATATGTAATATTAATGACATTATAGTAATGTATAATTAATATCATATTATTAAAAATATTATATATATAACATGTTAATATTATATTATTTTAATAAATAATAATAATAATTATTATTATATTAACAATATATTATCTACAACTCAACTCATCGAAACCTTTTCCCAACTACGTGGGGTCGGCATTAACAATATATTATATGTTATAATAATTAATATTAATAATTATTATACATTATTACTTTTCTAAAAAGTTGTCTTAGGTTGGGAAATTTTATTTTTAAAAATAAAAAATAAAAATATGTAACCAAACATTTTTCGATAAATTTCTTGTTTCTATTTTTAAAAATAAAAAAGAAAATAAAAGTGATACAAATCAGGCCCTTTGTTTTCATTTTCTTCTTTCTTTTGATGGAAAATACTGAAAATATCTTTAGATTGTTTTCAGTTTTCTCTTATTTTGGAATTGAATTTTCTCAAAATTTGTTTTTATTTTATTCACTAAATGCATTTTCACAGGTATTTTTTGTTTTCTATCAAAATGAATATGAAAAACAAGATTATTCTCAGAAACCAAATGCGCCTGAAGTCTTCTTTTATGGTTCCTCATGGTGTCAATTGTGGAGTCAAATTACACGTTGATATGATGATATATTTTGTGATATGTTAATGGCTGGATTGTGCTCATTTAGTGTTTGGTGTGATTGTGCATTCAAATCCAAACCCACCAACTTTGTTTACTTTGCTTAATTTACTGTTAGTTTTATTACATCTTTGCTCCTATGATGAAAATTACACACCTCACCATCATTTAGAGTTTGAATGCCTTGTCTTACACCTCCATCTTTTTAATATTTTTTATGTTTGTTAGCATGAAGTATGATAAATGTGGCTCCCCAAAGTCAGATGGTAATTATCTTGACAATTCTGTGAAGATGTTCTACCTCTTTGCTGAAATAATCAGCCACATGCTAAGCGGCAAATATTTTCCTGCTCACGATATGTCTTTCTATTTGTATTCTCCTAAATATTTATATAATTTGTGATGGTCTCTCTACTTTCTACTCACATGATATATATGTTTGATAAAAAACCTGAATGTGGTGGATTTCAATGAAAGATGAACCTCTTACCTATGTGTTATTCTAAATGATCCTCAATTAGTAATTTTTGTTTTGTATAAAGTCAACTTGTTTCTTACACGTCTGAGACTCTGAGCTGAAAGTTGAAAGTGGAGAGAAGAATGCTTTGATTGATATTCTCTCCACAATTATGTTTGGAAAAACATACTTATGTGTGAAAGTTTAGGCAATAGATACTGATATGTTTCAAATATAATTGAATAGTAGACTAGGATATGAACTAATATTGTGTTAAACTTGTTAGATACATAATCATGTTGTAGTCACCTGATATGTGGAAATATTTGGTGACAGTGGGAAATTAAGTTTGTCAGCACTATAAATTGTTAACCTTTTATAAATTGCATGTCCGCATTTGGAAATTGAAATTGGGACAAGTTGTACACTTCTAGAAATTCTTCGTGATACTTGTGTGCAAAATCGACTACAATCAAGAGATGGCATTGATTTCCCTTGTTATATTCTTAAACTGTATGTTTGAGAAATTCTGGTTGTAATTGTATTTTTTTTATTTTTAATTTAATTCTACATGTTCAGTTATCTTATTTGTGCCAAATCTCCTTGTGGTGATGTATAATTTATTGGTATACCTCCAGAGTTTCTGATTCTTTTTAAACAATCATTGGTTTTTTCCTAACTATTAGATTGGTGAAGTTGTTGATGGGCCAGGAGATAGCACAACTAATCAGATTCTAGATGGTGTTCGTTATGATTATGGTATGCTCCAATGCACTGTATTTGTTAAAAAAACAGCTATCTTTTTTTTTCCCCCACTTTCTTATACTTCTCTAAGTGTTGTGGGCTTGTTGTGTAGTGTTTAATGTTGACATAGGAGATGGTGAGCCCGTTCGTAAGTTACCATATAATATGGGAGGTAATCAATTGTACCATTTTTTCTTGTTTTTTTATTCTTACATTATTGTGGGGCCATTATACTTCAAGATTTAGCTGTCTTTCATGATGATTCTGCCTGAAATATTGTGCTTAGCCTTGTATAGTGTTAATGTAAGTATTTTTGTTAGTATTTAGCTGCAAAATCAATATTCTATTTAATTTGATGCTTCTTGTATTTTCCTGGAGTTGTAGATGAGTGGTGTTTACATTTCTGGAATATGATCCTTTTTTGGAAGTTGAAGTACATGAATGATTGGATTATAAACTAGACTTGGAAATGATGTCCATTGGAATTATCCATGCAATCTTGCAATGATTAACTGAATCAGTCATGATGGTCTAGCCATGGCCGTTGTAATTTATGCATGGTTCACATGAGAAAGGGATTCATGCCAAGATTGGTTGGTCAGAAAAATGGTGGAAGGCTAAAGCAGTGATTAGGCATAGCCCATTTTGGAGGGTTTGGCCTGGAATGGTTGGTAACAGCCAGTCAACTTCCACAAAATGGGATCAGTTTTTTTGCTCCCCCTCTTTTTTGGGTTCAAGATGTACCAGAAACCTTTTGGGAATATCAGCAGGTGCACATATGATCACAATCCTAGTGTTGATAAGAATGATGGGTAATTGAGGAAATGCTACGAGGAATAACATCAAAAATGAGTTCTTCTGAGTACTTACTGAGTTGCATAGATTTCTAATTAAGTTGACAGAAAACCATTTGACAAATCATTATGCATGAGAACATTAAGGACGTGGAATTGTCAATCTGTGTTGAGGGGATCTGTGAAAGAAGAGAATGTTATAAGAAAGCACTTGAAATAATATTCCTCCTCCAGTGGTAGCCCTTTGGTAGGAACAAATTGTTAAGAAGGAATTATAACTGGAACATTAATGCTTGTTGGTTATAACTACATCACTTCCAGCTTTTCTGAGTCATTTGAGTTGTGATGACTCGCTTTGATTATATTTTAAAATTTTAGTAATCATGAATTGAGTCATTTTCACTACCGTCCAAGTTTTGCAAAACTGAACCAGCAGCCCATTCCAGCTGATGACTGGTTCAGTAAGGGTAATGATGGCAAGTAGGCAGAGAGAGAGAGAGAGAGAGAGATACTTACCTTCGACGACCAAGAAAGAGGGCTGCAGCAAGTGATGGGTGAAGAGGACAACAACAAGGATTGCGAAGGGCAAGAAGATGGCAGCAAGGGTTGTGATGGCGAAGAAGGTGACAAGTGAAGAGATAGGTAGCGGCGAGAGGTTGCAACAAGTGAAGAAGACAACAAGCAAGCACTAAGAAAGAGGGTTAAGGTTTAGAGATGAAGGGGCGAATAACTCTTCAGCTTTTTATATTAAATAAACGGGTTGAATGGATTTGAACTTAGAACCCAAGGCCGTCCAAACCCAAACCCGCAAACCAATTTGAATTGCTGAACTGATCCAATTCTCGATCAGTCTGATTTGGTATGCCCCAAACCGATCAATTTGGGACGATTCAGCAGATCGTGCTACTGTCACTTAAAATACCATCTAGACTTTTGAATCCATGCAGTCTTTCTCTCTCTCTCTTCTCTCTCTCCCTCTCTTTCTACCGGAGAATATGTGTTTGTGTTTGTACAATGAATAAAGAGGCCGTTTTACTTTCAAATTTTGTCTGCCAACAGCCACATTCCCTCTACCATTCCTACACGGCACACAATATTAGCTGATTTTGCTGTCAAAACTGACCCCAAATATGAGACCAACTTGATATGCTGGTGCCTTTTTGTTTCTATCTTTCTAATTCTGATATTAATCTGCTATTGCTTGGTAGTCTTGACTCAGTTTAGAAAGATGTATGGATAGTTATGCTCTGCTAATTCAACAACCTTTCGCTTGCTTTTATTGTTAACTTTCTCAAGTGATTATTAATTAATTCAATGCATAATTCTGCAAATAACATGCTGTGTCCAGATAACCCTTATGCAACTGCTGATAAGTGGCTTCTCAAAGAAAATTTGCCCCTTTCATATCGCCAACAAATCGTAGAATTTATACTTCAGAATACTGGGCAACAAAACTTCTCTTTGGATACATCATTTCGGGACCCTTACACTGGTGGTAAGAATTATTTGTTGATGGTTTTCTCTATTCAGAGTAGCTCATGGTTGCCTTTTTTTTTTTTTTTTTTGTTGGCCCATTAGGCAGTCTACATTGCTGGCAATGCTCATTCTTCTTGTTTCTGTTTCAGCTAGTGCTTACATACCTGGAGAACCTTCTGTTCCATTTGGTATGCATTGTACATCTGATAAATTGTATCAAATTTCTGAGTTAGAGTTTGTTGATTCCTCTTTTGCTTCAAATGGAAGCACTTAAATCCAACTTTTCCTATTTTACTTTTGATATGAGATGTTTGTCATTTTAAGTTGTTTTAATTCACTGCAATTGCATGCATTGTAGGTACTGCACTGAAGCCAACTTTCAAGCATATCCCAAAGGTTGATACTCTAACCTTTACTTTAAGTATCAATGAACAATGAAGAAATGATAATTAAACTATGCATATGAAACATGCTTCACCACACCACTCCCATCCCTGCTCCAGTCCCTGCTTGAAATGATTAGTGGACTGGCATGCAGGGCTCTCTTGTCACCTATGTTACCCTTGCATGCCACAGCAATCCCCAGCTGTTACATGAAGACTTCTCTGTTTCATACACTTTGTTTACCCAGTTTCAATGCTTCTAGTTTAGAACTATTTAAAGTCTAGGATAAGAAAAATATGCTGACCTGGGTAAATCTTGCTCCATCAAACTGTAAACCTTGTTGACCTGATAAGATTATATAAACTAACAAAACTACAGAAATAAAATATCATTTAAGCATATTCTGAAGGCTCCTCCCTTTTCTTTTTGTTTGTGGGTGTGGGTCCATCCGTGTATGGTGGGGGATGGCATGGGTGTGTTAAGTTATCCGTGAAGTTGATACTCTAACCTTTACTTTAAGTATCAATGAACAATGAAGAAATGATAATTAAACTATGCATATGAAACATGCTTCACCACACCACTCCCATCCCTGCTCCAGTCCCTGCTTGAAATGATTAGTGGACTGGCATGCAGGGCTCTCTTGTCACCTATGTTACCCTTGCATGCCACAGCAATCCCCAGCTGTTACATGAAGACTTCTCTGTTTCATACACTTTGTTTACCCAGTTTCAATGCTTCTAGTTTAGAACTATTTAAAGTCTAGGATAAGAAAAATATGCTGACCTGGGTAAATCTTGCTCCATCAAACTGTAAACCTTGTTGACCTGATAAGATTATATAAACTAACAAAACTACAGAAATAAAATATCATTTAAGCATATTCTGAAGGCTCCTCCCTTTTCTTTTTGTTTGTGGGTGTGGGTCCATCCGTGTATGGTGGGGGATGGCATGTTAAGTTATCCGTGTTAAGACATCTTGCTCACAATTTCTAATCCTTGTTACACTATGCATATTCAGGAAGGCTGCTGTGATTTAATAGTTGGATCCGAGATGCCTTTTGTAGCAAAGCTAGCCATGGCTTGATGTTTAGGAAGCTGGCTTTTTTGAATATGAGGATATTGTATAAACATGGGACATGACTAGGTCTATGTTACATGATTTATAGGCAGATTTCATAAATATTACACAATGAAACTAACAATGCATTTAGTCACAATTTGAAACCTTTATTTTTCTTGTAAGAGGGGCTAGTCAAAATGGTGCTGACACAAGAGATTCAGGGTTGGAGGTTGGATGCATATTGTACACAATGTTCAATGTTATGCTTGGATCATATTGTACACAGATATTTGACGCATCTTTTAGTTACCACTATCATAATACTTCATTGCAGAGTGGACTTTCATGGTGTTAGGCCTCGGTGGGATGTTGGGATGGGTTGTTGACCTAAGTGTTGGGATGGGACTACTCTATCATTGTCCCAGCATCCCAATTAGCGTATATTGGGGTACCCCCATCCTAAGTGTTGGAAGGGGTGGGATGGTAGTGTGTCCTATTCCATGAAAAAATCAAAATAGCCCCATTTCATGGGATTTAAAACCTTGGGTCTGACATACTTCTTCCTCTTCTTTTGCATGCCTTCTAAAAAGTATTTGTTCCTTATCTAGAAAACGTCTTCATCTTGTGAATGAACAATGATAGATTTTGGAGAATCTAGTACAATATCCTCCAAGGGGCTCATCTGATATGGATATTGTTCATGAATATCAATGTCATTTATATTCTCTTTCAGAACTTAATATGCATGTGACTTCTGCAAGACCAAATTGGTTATGCAGGGCCCATTGTCATATATGTGAGACTGCTTTTCTTGTGTGTACTTTGACTCCATTTTCTTTTTCAGAAAGGGATGCTTTTGTCTGACTCAGCTCAGTTTGATGGAATATTGAAGAAGCTGTCAGAGTTCAATACAGTGCTATTGTCTGATGTGGTACATATTATCTGATTAATTTAGAACTTATCAGTCTTTGTAGATTGATGATAATGCAAGTTGCTTACCATGTTGGGCTTTAATGTCATTGTATTGCATGCGCTGCCTCATGCCTGACTATTTTGTTTCTAGAAAGATATGCTTATTTGAACATAACTAGTTGCATCTCGTCATTGAGATTGCATTTTGCTTTGACTGCCATCCATTATATGGTATCCTAAGTTGTATCAAAGGCTTTGTGCATACCAAGTTGCTGTGGCCGTGTATGTTTACCAAGTGGTGGGAGTTGGGTGAGGAGGGAGATTGGCAAAAGGGGTAATATGGGAAGACTAAAGAGGCAGAGCATTCTGACAGATTCAAGAATTTAGGGACATTTAGAGGGGGAAGTTTTGATTGTTGAGTCCGTGACACTTGCTTATCTCAGCTTACTCCCACTCTTTTTGGGTTGGTTCTCAGATCTAATATTTGAGCATCCAAAGAGGCAATAAACGATTAGGCAATCAATATTCTAGTTCGATTACCAGTGAGGAATTGGCTTATATATGTTAGCATAGATACTTTTATCACAGGCTCTGTTCTATGAAACAATTGTTATTGGACATTATGGTCATCCCTTGATAGAAGTTATAAAGCTTGTAGATCACATGTACGCTACTTTTCTATGTCTGCATAATAGAGAAAATGCATGAAATGCAATGATGGAAGGTAAGAACCAAAAGAATCGAAGGGGAATTGCTTTCTCAGCAAAGAAATCATCTTGAATAATGACCTGTTAGGGGATGACGATCTTCTCCAGTCCTTGAATTACAAGTTGTTTTGGTAAGGCTTCTATTTGTATATCCCATCAATTAGCATTTCATTGCTGCAATGAAAGAAGAAATAACAAGAAAAAAGACTTGTAAGCAACGAAATCCAAAAGGCAGGCAGGATGGCTATACATTATCTGTCCATACAATCCATATGTGTGCAGTAACAACAGCAGACTGATACAAAATTTGTATGTGTTGTAATGCAAGTATGCTACAAGTTGGATACCAGTTTTAACAACCATAATTCAGATTCTATTACATGTGATTGTGGAATGACTGATAATTATCCAGATGTTTACAAATTGGCTTGAGTTCCTAGCTTAAATTTGTTGAGAAGCTTGCAAATGTTATCAGTGTGTCTCATTGTTCTTTAGCTTCAGATATGATGATCATCCTTCAGTCTATTAGCCTTATTAATGAATCTTAAGTCTTTTTGACACTAGGGATATGTTGATTACTAAAACCCTGACGTAACAGTTGGTTCCATGTATCCGAACCTGAGGAGATGAGTTAAGGATGTTTTGTTGTGGTTATCATTTTATAGCCCACTTTTATTAGTTTCTTTATTTATCAGGCGCAGAAATCTTTGTCGTTGACAGAGCTGGAGTTGTCAAGGTTGACTGCCATCATCAAAATTTTAAAAGATGCTTCACATTATCACTGCAGTAAATTTGCAGATGCTGACATTATCTTGTTGTTGAAGATATTGAAATCTTGGCCACTTTCAATGATGTTTCCTGGTGATTCTTCTCTGAACTCTAGCACTTTTTTATTACCTTTCTGCTGCTCAAGGTGTGTTGCATAATGTGTTTGCAAAATTGTTCCATATATTATTATCATGCATCTTGGTACTGTGAATATAGAGTTACATATGTTGGCTTCAAATAACAAAATGTTATGATTTACAGGATTCTCAGGCTTTTTCTTACCAACTTGATGTATATCCTTGCAAGAGATTTTTGGTTTTCCATAATTTTAGCTCTCCCACTTCTAGTTTTATGTAGACCATGGTATGACATACCGATGTGTACTTCCCCATGTCGGACAGTATCAAACTGAGATTCGGTAATTGGAGCGTACCGAGTCTTGATGCGCCTGAACCAACTCCTATACTGGGCGTACCCAGGCTATACAAGTGTGGTATTAGTACAAGGTTTGGTGCTGAGGTTGCAGACTTTGTTGTTAACAGATTCTTAATATTATTTTCTTTGTTTTAAATGACCATATCATGATGTTCAGTAATTTCTCTACTAAATAATGAAACATATGTTGATTTTGCCAAGGGATGTTTCAGTTTTATTGAGTTAATTTTGTTCACAACATCTTGAATTTTTTATTAGTGTTTTGTTCTCTCAAGCCCCAAGATTTTTCTATTAGGTATTTGAATTTTGTTTTTCTATTCATTTCCCTCAAGAGCCAAAATTATCATAAAGCAAGTCATCAAGGTTGTTAAAAGGCTTAGGTGTAGCCTAGGCAATTTGGTTGCGGCCTAGGGAGAAAACCCTCCAATACTTCAAATATGCATCCCGAGCTTACATATATCTTTGTGAGCATAGATTAATCACTATATCTTATATATACACCAGAGATCCCCAATTTTCACAAAACTAAACACTAATAAAGCACAATACCAAGATGGTACTAACGTAATATGGAGATATAAAGTTATCACTAGCAAAGATCAGCCCAAATTAGCACAAAATGATGAATATGGCTAATGATCCAACCAAATCAATATGAATCATGGTTGTAGACCATGAATAATGCTATTGATCCAAACAAAGCAATATTAATCATGGGTGTAGATTCACAAAGATGCAGTCCCTTATTAGGACCTTAAAGAAAATAGATATATACTAAAGTAGATCTCAGATGTTGACAAATCTGAATTTTCAGAGAGAGAGAGAGAGAGAGAGTAAAAAAGTGGAAAAAGGCAAATGGAAAGGGTTAAACAGAAGGCTAAAATTTTTAAAGGGGAGTCACTTCATTCAATAAGCTCTGTAAATTTTATATCTTTCATCATTCCTCATGGACCTATGTTTATGGACATTCAAACAACCCAAAAAGTGTAGCAATATTTTCTAATCATAAAAAGTATCTCTACCTTACTAATATACATTATTTGACCCAAAATAGGACTCCTAATCAATCAAAAATTTTCCGTATCTATCTATTCACTTTCTTAGCAGAGGCAACTAAATACTTTACAAATATATAAAAGACCATCAAAATCTTTCCAAGGCACAATCCTAATGAGTTTAAAACTTCTGTGACTGAATTTAGAACTGAAGTGGGACCTTTAGATGATAATCTTACTCTTGGCAGGACTTAAAAACCCACTAGTAACTCTAAAAATTAGTACTAAAATTAAAAGAAAATAACAAATACTTAATCTACCTTCCGAGGAAGGATACATAACACAAAGCCCATCTTACATGGGATTTAAGTATGCATTTATGCACCTAGGTAGATGCCTAGGTGCCTAAGTGGACACCTTGAAAAACACTGCAAGTTGCTTGAGCTTATCATGTGATACTTCTATCTGTATAATTGTAGGCCTACCCTCCATAGTCCCATCTACTTGCACCTCTGTTTCTTTTTATTGACATTTCTTCAAGTGACATAATATATGAAAAAGTTCTTAATTTGTAATTGAGAACTAAATTTATTTAAATAAGTTTAAACTTGTTTTTTTAACTTCCTAATCACTAACTTTGTCATTGTTTTACATGATGTTACCTCAACATTCTTTTTCTCTACCATAGTTAACTTTTGAGCATCCAGTCTCTTGGTTGCTTAGCATTGTGAGCATATATCACCGGTGCAAGTGTTGTTATGCAATTCACATTCAAAGTTTTCTCAATATATACCTGTCACTGTGTATTCCATCCACCTTGTACTTCACCAGACTTGTTCTAATCCTTATTTGGTTGCTGGTCAAACTTGCTTTTTATATACACTGTTTTAGAATATTTTATTACTATTTTCTGTTAAATGATTTATAATCATTCAAGATCAGAAGTAATTTATTTAGTGGACTATCAGAAATGACCCAGCAACTGATGGCTACCTCGTTAGGTTTTTTTTTTTTAACAAAAAATTGCTTGATGGACAGTTAACATTATGTAATAGCACATATTTAGCTTGATGGGAATATCACATTACTCCAGATAAATGATTGGAACCTTTGTGCATTTTCCATCATATTCACAGCCACCTGTATGAGACTGGGTGGAGCTCAATTGCTATTACAAATGCTGAAACAGCTTGTCTGGGTATTTCTAGAAATGAGTAGCATCACATCATTTACTTGAGCAAATGTTGATGCACTTCATGTCCCTATCACTAGTCTTTATCTGGTAATGTTGTGTGCTCTTCTGTTATTTTTGTGCATCTGTGTCACATTTATCTGACATGATCTGTTGCTTCTACTGTGCAGTTATAGATATTTTAAGAATGGTTATCTTGCATCCAGATGGGGCTACTTTACTTCTCAAGCACATTGAGAATGGAAATGGTATACAAAATAAAGGACTTTTGTCCTCTGCTTCTATATTAAGATTATAGTCTATTGGTCACAAATTATTATGTTTTGATTTGAAATTTCTATTGAACTGTAATTAGCAGAATGTCGTGGATTCAAAAACCACTAGAATGGAATGGTATCATTGGTACCATGCTGTTCCATCATCAAACCAAGGATGGCAAGACATTGAAACCCTTTGTACTGATACCTACTGTCTGTATCAGTGTGTACCAACAGTATTATACTAATTATACCAGTTGATGCTTATGCCTTTTCATTACTCTGATGCTATCTCTTTCGAATCTTTCGATACATACTATCAGTACTGATATTTAAATTATTGGTTTTTTCTTATAAGAAATCTTGCTGTTCAGTCATGTCATTTATGCTGTGACAGATATACTAATGGAGGCATTTAAAAGAGCCACAACAGCTCCTTCACAGCCTGCAAACCTTCTCACCATCATGCGAGCTATTACAAACCTTTTCAAGCATTCATATTTCTCTAACTGGTTACAATCACATTACAGCGAGGTTAGTTTTCCTTCACCAAATAAGGTTTGCATTTGGTTGATAAGTGAGCTAATTCACATCTTACAGTGCATGCTAGTGTTTTGTGTAACTTGAACTACTAATGCTATTGCTTTAGTTGATTTTTCTGGGCCCTAGGGGCCAGTTCGGGTTTATGTTTGTGGGAAGCTCTCACAAGTGGGAGTTTGCCAATCAGTCTTCTCATGGCCTCAAATTTTTAACCAAAAATCACCATTCTGAATGGATTCTTCTCATGACCTCAATTTTTTTTTCCAAAAACCACCTTTCTGGATGTATTTTGGTATCCCTAAAAATTTAGGGATAGACCATGGCCATCCCTAGTTCCCCTACTTATTCCCCCCCTCCTCCCCTTGGGGAAGAAAAGAAAGGAAAAGAAAAAACACATGCAATCTCAGCCTACATGCATGGCATTGATATAGGCCTGGAAGGCCAAAATTGTGTGTTGAGCTATATAGAAACTAAAGAAAAACCAATCCCATAAAAGTCTAAAAATGGCAAGGAAACCCAAGCATGGGATATACTGTATTGTACCGGTAGGGTACCAAAACTTAGTCCGCCATGTATATCGAGCATTGGTACCGAGATATGGATAATATCAACACTTAGTACATGACATACTAGTTGGGCATTGATATGGGTTCTGATACTGAGAGCACAAACCTTACAAGCTAGTATAAATGATTTGCAGAAGGTTAGAGAATCTTGCCATAGGACAAAAATGAAGATTTCAAATACAGGGCAATAGCACACTGCGAAGGAAACTTGAACAAGATATTTTTTGAAATCCACGAAAATGATTATTAGATGTGTGGCCAAGCAAAATGATGGAAAGTGACATACTAGAGTCAGTTGTGAGTAGTGGAAAATGATCAACAAGCTTCTAAAGGATCCTTGGGAATGATAACTGAACCAGTAATTATCCAATTGAGGGATCTTGAGCAACAGCAGACCAAATTGATAAATAAAACAAGCTCAAGGATCTCTGAAATAACAGAAGGGGAGCTGAAATGTGAATGAAAATTTCTGCAACTAGTGTTAATTTCAATAGAATAAATCAGTTTGTCATAATTTGCTTAAACATGAATTTCAACAGAAAACCATTCTCCATGCAAAACTTAGCTTCATACTGTTTGGTTTCTCTGTTTAAGACAGACGAGATTGTAGCTTTGTGGGGTTAACATAAGTACTAGCATAAGAATTATGGAGAAAATGAATAAGAATGATGATCTGAAATATATTCTTTATGGAAAAAAATGAAAGGGCTATATATTCAAGGCAAAAATATTATGATTGTTTTATTTTTGATAATATTCGTATTGATCTTTGTTCATTATATGAATTTTCAGATTCTGGATGCATTATCGAGTTGCAGGTCATCGTTTAACAAGAATGCACATCTATCTTATGCAACACTACTACTAAAGTAAGTCTCTTATTTATTAATCATGAAATTCAGATCAGACCCTTCCTAGGTGCCTCTAAAATTTCCATTGGTGGCATTGCTAGCTTTTTTGATTGTGAGTTGTTCAAATGATTTTATGGCTGTTTTGAACCTTATAAACATTCTTTGTAAGTTACGATTGAGGGCCTTTGGTCATAACTATCTATGACATCAGATCTTGCCTTTTCATTTGCTTGCCTATATGAAAAATTGATGCATTCCATTTTTTCTCCTAATTGGTTTTTTAAGAAAACTTGGAAACCATAAAACTAGTTTCTTCTGCAGGCTTGTTGCATTATGTCTTATAATTGTGTCTTGGAAAATAATTCTAACACTTTGGATTCTTCTTAGCCATTATTTGTATGAGAATCACCCCTTGAGGAGAAGACATAAACCGAACTTTGTAAAATATACACATCGCACTCTAAGAATATAGGTGTATGTTCAGAAGTTTAAAATTTGAAGATTTAAAAGCATATCAGTTCAAGCTTTGCATGTTAGACCCACTCCATAAGCATGAAGAGCTCTCCTTTGATTGTTTGTTCTTATGTAAAGAGCTTCTGCTTGACTTTTTGGTGTCACTAAAGGAATTACCATCTACTGTTGATCTGACTGTAGCTTGGTATCCTAGTTATAGTCTCGGTTTGAGTAACTCAAGTGGAGCGTATGTGTCATCTGTAAGTATTGGTTTAATCCAAGGGAAAGTTGCCAAATTTGAGTCATAAAATGAATAGTTCTCCTGCTTTTCTCAAAAACAGCTGTTATCTTTTAGGAGGCACACATTGATTTATTGAAGAAATACTTGATTAAATGAAAGGATTAACTGAGATGAGATTAAACACTGGAAGGATCGTGCTTCAGTTGTTACCTCATCCACATATTACTATCTGTATGATAGATACAAAGTACATTACATGACCAGAAAATTATGTTATTTGCATGGCCTGAAATTTATGTTTGGTTATTTAAGCTTGTATCTTTCTTGTTGTCTATGATGGTGTCTATGGCTTAGATAATAAAAAGAGACTTTCATGAGGTGGTAATAAATTAATGCGAAGAGTGTAGCAAGGGTATATGTTTCGAAACCTGTCTTGGTGGCATGTATTAACTAATGGATTCAAGACTGATTCATTCTCCAGTGGTGTGGGTATATATGAGGGTAAAATTCTTTCATCGATAGCACATGCTCAAACCACTGCCTTCGTTGGTTGTCTTTGACTTATTCTTCATCCTAAAACACAAGAAACGTGGTCAATCTTACCACATCAGAAGCACCATAGATTTGGGTGTCTCCTCTTTTGCAGCAGCAATTTGCTGTTGGGTATATCCTAGTCCCGTATTGACTTTTGACCTATAATGACATACTGACATGTGAGGTAGATTGTTCCTGAGCCAACTTGCTTTTGCTTAATTACTATATCTTCAGAGCAACTAGGTGAGATTGTAGTCTGTATATGAAGATCAATCCTGTCATCCTAAATTGTGGGTTTTTAATGTCGCTTGGCATCCCTCTATTCTGATATACTATGTTTATATTCATGATCTTGTGGCTTGATCAAAGAATTCGAAACGATCCACTGTGACTCTCTGTGGTCTTTCTGACGGTGTTAATGATTGAGCTTGTAGTTGTCACATTGGTGGATGGGAATGAATCAATTACAAATTAGTTCTTACTTCTTCCAGGTAGTACCTCTTTCCTATCGTAGCTCATTATAATCTCCAGTGCCTGTGAGCAAGCCACTTCTATATGATCCTTCTTATGCCATGTCTTTAATCTTTTCTACTGTGATAATAATCCACTCCACACATTTGTTCCAAGCCTTGATTTCTTCATGGGGGTTACTTGCAGCTTTGTTGTTTGGTAGGTTGTCCCTTGAAAACTGGCTGATCAAAAGAATAAGGTGGATCTCTTACCATCTTGCAGTCATTGGTGTCATCTTCTTGCAGTTTGCAATTGATAGTTTGTCCGATGAATGATTGGTGGACTAGTTCATAAAGCCAATCCCTAACAGAATTGAGATGTCTTGTTATTCATTGTTATGGATACCAAAGTCTTATCTCATTGTATCTATTTTTTGGCTGTCCTGATTCTGTTATGATTTGTTTTCTTTAGCAGATTTTTTTCGTAAGTAAACTTCATGTTCTCTGATGTGCATATGAAATAATTTCATCTATAATGAAGCCCTAATTCATTCTTTTCTCTCCCAATTTCTTTGTTGTTGTAGCTATGCTGTTCTTTTGGTCGAGATCAAGGATAAGGAAGGCCAGGGTCAAGTTCTCTCTGCAGCTCTTGAAGTATGGCCAGTTCTTCATGCAGCTGTTCTAAACTCAATTCACATCCTCCTTTCATTTTGTGACATAGTTTTGTTTGTGCACAACATTTGTATTTAAAAGATCCATTCACCTTTTATTAAATGTTCTACAGTGCTTAATTTATTCTAATATATTGGTATTAATGTTCTCTCCTTAATGGCTTTTAGATTGCAGAGGATCGGAGTCAAGATGTTGATTCAAGATTCCGAGCACTTGTTGCCATTGGTTCGCTGGTATCCTTTGAAATTTAAGTTTATATTGGCAGGTGTTGTGTTCATTCGAACTTTGCCATGTAAATGTCTACAGGACCATGTAGGCTAATTTGCTTGAAGTTAACCATTTTTCTAGAATGCCCAAGCTTTTACATGCATTCACTTGAACATACACGTAAATATGTACATATATTTTTATATGCTTACCTACATACCTGCCTACTAATGTACATTCTGAATGTTGGGTGCATTGATCTTGCTTGTGCTGCTTTACCGTGACAACGTTCTTTATTTTCTTCAAGCTAAGCGGTCTTGTTGTGGCTAGAAGCACATTCATACTGGTCTGATCCACTAAGAAAATAATTAATAAAACCAAATGAATCAACAAAACCCTGCATTTGTTCATTGCTGAGAGGTGTAGAGAAACTACAGAGAATATATGTACATGTAAAAGCTTGGGCATTCTAGAAACCCCCCCCCCCCACCCAAAAAGAAGAAGAAGAAGAAGAAGAGAGAGAGAGAGGACACCAAAGTTCTGATTTGGAGCAAGCCACATGGCATTACCTTGATAAAATTTTGTGCAACCATCATAGATTTATCTCTCTCATAAGCCTAAATTACTGCTTAGGCACATCTATGGAGTTCCTGAACACTAAGTTAACCCCAACAAGATCTTTCCTTGTGAAGATATCTGTTAATAAAATCCTTTTTAGCATAAGAATTTGATATGATTTTCGACAGGTCTATCTCAAACAAAAGCATGCTTTCCACATGGTGAAGCTCAAAGAGAGAGAAAAAAAAAAAAAAAAAAACATTCTCTTCTTTGAAGTGAATCAAAGAACTGGGCCTTGACTTTGATTGACAATGAAAATGTGATCTAGTGAAACAAATTTCCACACATTCATTCAAAGCTCAGGGGCACTGATTAACTTGTGTCATACAGCCTTGATGCCAATTAATTTATCATTGAACAAATAACTTTAGAAGGGTAGAATAGGTTATCTCAACACTGGTTAGCATTTACCCCTGATTGTTGTCTACTTGGATATTGGATTCTTCTGTTGCTCAGTTTACAAGTTGGCAATTGTATTATGTAATATTTCCACTTGGGGACTATTTTCCCATGCCTCTTAGTATAGCATTTGGACAGTCACATTATTATAGTGTTGCAATGGTTTTTCGCCTGAATACATTAAATCTTCTATAGAAATACATTGATGCTAATTGCATATTATCATATCAGATGATTTGTGATGTTTAAATCTTGTTGCTCTTTCATTTGTCATTCATTTTCTCTAGCTTATTTCCACTGACATGGAGGGCTTGTTAGATGACTGACAAAATATCTATAGGTTTGTCCTTACATGGTTGCCCGTGAGAGTAAGTTTATCAGTGGGAGAGGAATTCCTCTAATGGGGAAGCTTTAAATCATGCAATCCTAAAAAGGGTTGGGATGCTGGAAATTGCTCTTTAAATGGACATGCTATATTTTTTGGGGGGATTGTGTTCAGTGGAAGCTGGAATGGTGCGATTTTCTCCTTTAGTTCTCTCTCTCCACTACCCCTTCCCTCAGCTTTGGCCACACCTGGAATTTAGGGAAGGACAGTTCATGCCAGCATCTAGACAGGCCTGCGATGATCTATTATTAACTATATTACTGCTTCAATTTTTCACTCCTGAAATTTTAACAATCTGTTCCTAAGCTCTAAGATTGTCATATGCTAGTGGACATATTAGTTCCTTTTAAATATATTTAAAATGCATCCATGGAATCTATATGTCCTTGAGGAGATCAAGCAAAAGGCAAATGGTTTGCCACATTGAGGGCCTTTTCTTCTACCAATAATATTAGTACAAGTTTTATGCAGCTGTTTTCTTTGATTTATTTTAAATTAGATGTTAGATGGCCTTGTAAAGTCGATTGCAATTGATTTGGATGTCCAAAGTGTGGCAAATGATGCAAAAGCTTCCATGGAATCAAGGATTGCAGAAGTTGGAGCTGATATTGAGCTTATAATAAAAGCTCAGTAGCAGTCAATTTGCAGGTAATTCGACGTATGATCTTCTCACTTTTGCCCCAATTTCTGCATTGATCTTTATGTTTCTTTCTGATGCTAGGTAAATCATGTTTAGGAGCTTCAGGGCATCCAGCTAGATTTGGTTCTGATGATATTAGCTGCATGCTTTTTCTATCCGTATGGCAACTCAGCAAAGCTATGATTGCGCAGATTAATTCTATTAACATGAGCTGAGCAGTCTTTGGCAAAGAGGCTCGGTTTTGTGGTCCGTCCCCCAACAAGGCAGGCGTTCATTTACATTTGCCTCTTTATACCGACATTGTCACCAACCACTTTTATTTAATAGACGTGATAGCGTGGCCCGTGGACATGTAATTTTGCGAATTTTCCATTAATTTCTTCTTTTGGACAGGCAACGAATTGTCTTTAAATTTAAGATAATTAGTCAAGAAAACGGATGCCTTTAACTTGTGAACCATGTTCTGTTTCCATCTCTTGAACTTCATCCACATTTTAACCCTGGGATTTCTCTATTCAATGCAAGCCCAATGAGTACTATCGTAATATTATGATATGTGCAGCCATCTTTAGAATTTGTTTTAGTTTGCAATGGGCAATGCTAGGTTGCAGGTGACATCAAATAGGTTTCGGCATGATTGCTTCCATGGATGCTGATGACGCCGAATCACTGATCCTGAACGTTGGGAACGGATGGATTCTTTCGGCTTCGCTTCATCAGGTTGCTGCAAAGAAGTCCCAGGATCAGAGAAAATTCTTCGGTGGGATCCTTCGACGTCAAAGTTAGCAATTGAGGTCACAGCAGAGGAGCTCGAATGAGCTCTTTTTAGATGAAAGGGTACTTCAGAAGAGAAGGGATTTCTCTCTGGGTCTTAAGATAGCGATTTTTGGGGATTATCGCGCATACCTGTTTGCTGAGCGGATTCATCTTTTTATAGGGGTTGATCCTGGCATGATCACATGGGATTCTGTAAGGAGGGAATGTCCGTGGAGTTTTTGGGAGTTGCATGAATCTGCATTGGTTGGTGGGTCCTGTCTCATCGGAAAGGGAGAAAGCGACGGTTGGTGGGCTAAGTTTCATCAGCCAGCGGGGCTATTGGGTAGTTGGGTCTAGTCCTATCAGCAGCGTGGCCAGCGGGTAGTTGGATCTGGCGTTGTCAGGCGGCGCGGGTCAAAGAGGCAACGTCCCGAGCTATCAGGGCTGTGTTGGGGCAGGTTTGGAGAAAATCGAGAAGTCTCGACTCTCTTGGGGAGTCGAAGCTTATCTGGGTCGGTCAGAGGTGGCCGGGGCCGACCTTGCCGACTAGGTCGTGCCGAGGTGGGGCCGACTTGGCGATCCGAGAGACGCCGGGGGTCGAGAAGGGCCGACCAGGAAGGCACCGGGGTTGACCAGGAAGGGTCGGGGCCGACTCGGCGGGCTTGAAGGCATCGGGGCCGAGAAGGGCAGACCAGGAAGGATCGGGGCCGACTCGGCGGGCTTGGAGACTCTGGGGTCGAGAAGGGCTGACCAGGAAGGGTTGGGGCCGACTCGGCGGGCTTGGAGATGCCGGGGCCGAGAAGGGCCGACCAGGAAGGGTCGGGGCTGACTCGGCGGGCTTGGAGATGCCGGGGCCGAGAACGGCCGACCAGGAAGGGTCGGGGCCGACCCGACGGGCTTGGAGACGTCGGGGCCGAGAAGGGCCGACCAGGAAGGGTTGGGGCCGACCCGGCGGGCTTGGAGACGTCGAGGCCGAGAAGGGCCAACCAGGAAGGGTCGGGGCTGACTCGGCGGGCTTGGAGACGCCAGGGTCGAGAAGGGTCGGCCAGGAAGGATTGGGGCCGACTCGGCGGGCTTGGAGACGCCGGGGTGCACTCATGTTTTGATTTTACCGAAATTACCCTTGTGGCTACATTAGCCACATCAGATGCCCCCTCGCCCCTGAGCGCTAAGGGCCACACGTCTGCAATCCTTTGGGCGAAAGGGGCACGAAAATTCAAAAAGAATGATTGCCTCATTTAGTGCGCTTTAAATGGGCTGATGTGCTGGCGCTTTGTTTTGAGGCAGTGTCGCTTCGAAGATCTTCCATAATTATGCGTTAGGTGGTGATGACGTTGGCGCCGGATGCTCCGGAGAAGGAGCCCATTGGGTGATGGGAAAAAAGGCAAGGGCATCATTGCTGCTCTATTTTCCATGGCCCGCGATTGGCCGGAGATCACATCTTCTGGAGCGGATCGAGGCGGCATGCCTCGGGCACAGGCGTGATTTTTGGCTGGCAGCCTGCGACGCAATGGGCGAGCGTCAGATGGCGAGATTGAGGCGGTGTTAGCTGGAGACGGGGGGCTATAAAAACCTCCCAAGGACCTGTAGAAACCTTTACGCTGCCATTGCTTTCTTCTTCTTTGAGTTCTTCTGCAACCCTGAGTCTTTCCAACTCCTAGGTTAGTTTCATCCCCTTTTTTTTTACCTATGGACAGTCGTGCCATTAGGGAGGGCAAGAGACCCGTAGAAGAGTCTTTCCAGTCTAGCAGTGAGAACCAGGCCCATGTAGCTAGGAGTCGAATGCCTCAGTCGGTGGGCGGTGTAGTCATCCGTGGTAAATCGAGGGCAGTAGGTCCCTCGATCACCTCCGGTCCTCCTATTAGGGCAGTTCCCTTGTCCTCTCGCCGTCCGGTGCTTCCTCCGACGGTGAGTTCCGATCCAGCGGGTCCGGCTGGGGTGGCTTCCATCATGACCTCTAAGGACATAGAGACCCTTAGAGCCAAATACAATATCCCTGACTTCATTGACCTGTCCGCGTCGGGACCCGAGGACAGGGTGACCTCTGACCATTCGGGCCGGGTCGCTCTGTACGAGGAGTTCTTTCGGTATGGGCTGCGCCTTCCTTTCCATCCTTTTTTCCTTAATCTCTTAGATAGGTATAGGTTAGTGCCGGCACAGTTGACTCCGAACTCGATTCGGATCATTTGTGCCTTTGTAATCCTCTGCCACTTCGAGGGGGCCCGCCCAAGGCTGTCCCTGTTCCGAGCTTTCTATAAGCTCCGCCGCCAAGGTGAGGGTGCCTGGTGGGCATTTACCGCCAGGCCAGGTAGAGCCTTCCCATTGGGCCTCCCATCCAAAATTAGGGGGTGGAAACCTAGATTTCTCTTTGCCCATGTCGAGGGGGTTAGGGCCGCTTGGAGGGAGCCCGACTCCAACGAAGATTCCACCATAGAGGATAGGGATAGGGAGTTATTCACCCAACTGTCCAACTGTCAAATCCCCAATTATAAGGAACTCCTGTCCGAGGAGAACCTGGTAGAAGCCGAGTTAGCCCCGTCGACCGGTGAGCTTGGCGCCTGAATTTTTTGTCCGTCCTTCGATTTATTGTATGCTGCTACTGATGCTCGCTACTCTTTTGTGCAGCAATGAGGGTTTCCGCCAGTGACTTTGAGGCTGTTTTGAGACAGAAAAGGCAGGCGACTGGAGAGTCGTCCAGGCCAGCAAAGAAACCCCGAGGAAGGGAGCTGGCAAGGCCGGCCGCAGCCCCCATAGCCCCGACACCCGCGGGGGAGCCGGCTGAGAAGAAGCCGGTTATAAGGGCGGCCCAGAAGCCTGCGAGGGCCGAGATCGAAGAAGGAGAAATCCCGGCCACCACCGAGACGATGGTGGTGGTTTTGGATGGAGAGGAGGAAGCTCTCGCCGCTGCCGATGTGCCCGAGGTGGGGCGGGTCACTATTGCCGTTGGCCCTCCGGCCGCTGCCGAGCCAGAGAGAAGGTGCTCCCCCAACCGCTAGTGAGGGGGAGCAGGTCGCTAGGGAGGCCCGGAACGGGGCGGAGGCGACCGAGAAGCAAAGGGGGGAGTCGGGGAGCTCATCCTGCCAATCGGCCCGGCGCCCGGCCCGCCCCCAAGCCGAAGGCCCACAGGCAGACGAGGCTGGTTCCCCCGGTCAGTTCAATGGCGGACGCCGCGCTGGCCTTCCGTCTCCTGTCAGGGGTCCGAACCGCTGAGCTCGAAGAGGAGACGCGGGAAATAAGTCACTCCACGCTCCTGGACATGGTAATGGTTTTTGTTGTCCTGGTAAATTTTGAGTACTTGTTACTTTCCCATATTTCTTCTTCTTCTTGTAGCTGACATGCTTCTTCTGCTATAGTTGGTCATTGGAGCGTTGGGCCTTCGCGAGGCGCTGGCCCACTCTTCTACCACAATTACCAAGGCCCTGGCGCGGGCTAATAGGTATAAGAAGGAGAGCATGGTGCAGGCTGAAAGCCTTGCTCGCCTTCACCAGGAAACCTCGGCCTGCGAGGAGAGCTGGGCCGATCGTCTGAGGGAGATGGAGAGCCGGGCCGAAGTCGAGAGCGGCCGGGCCTCCACGGCCGAGGCCAAGATGGAGCTGGCCTCAGAGAGATTGAGAGCTGCGGCGGCGCAGAACAAAGAGTTGACTCAGCGGCTCCAACGTGCTGAGGAGGAGACTCGGATCGTGGGAGAGAGCGGCCGCCGCGGAGAAGGCGGAGGCTGCAGAGAGAGCGGCCGCTACGGAGAAGGCGGCAACGGAGGCGGGCTCGGAGAAGGCCGGGGCGGTAGCCTGTGCTGACGAGGCCAGCGCCTGCGCCGAAGAGGCCGAGAGCAAGGCCTGGGAAGCCGAGGCCAGGGCGCAGCGGCCGAAGCCGAGGCGGGGCAAGCCGTGTCCAACTATAAGGCCTGCCAGAGTTCAAGAAAGAAGTCATCGAGGCCAGCCTCGACGCTTATATTCAGGGCTTCGAGATGTGCAATGTCAGGGTATCCGCGGCCCTCAAGATCGACATTGCTGAACTCGAAGATATCCGGCCTGGGGATTCCGACGATGAGCCTGCGGAGAAAAAGGATGAAGGGAAACCCGGCCCCAGCGAGCCTTGAGTTATTTTTTCTTTTACTTTATTGTATGTAACCGGTCTCGGCCCAATTTTATATCCCTTTTCAATAGTCAATGAAAAAGACTTTTTCTCCTAACTTCTTTGTGTTTCGATCCATCCCGTCTTCCTTCTTCTGAGAAAAATTCCTTACTGTGCCTTACTTCTTGTGGCCAAACCGTATATGCTGACGACATTGAAGCCAAATATAGTATCTTCTAAGATGTTCCGCGACTCCGAACTTAGCCAATATTCGAATGCGTCTCTAGGATGTAGGTCGGCCATATGAACAGTCACTTGAGATGTGTCGTGCTGTCGTAGGTTGTTCGCAAGAAGGCTTGCTTACGCATGAGTCCCAATGGCTTGGAAAGATCTCCGGGCGGCTTGACGCCAAGCCTAACTTTGGAGGCATCTGGATTGACCAGAGATGGTTGAGGTTGATTCTACCATCGTGAGGGGTTTGCGTGTTGCCTGAGGCATAACTCGGCCGGGTACGGAGCTGCTAGGGCCTTAACCGACTCGGGGGCACCGCCATGCCGGGGCCAAGTGGTGTCCCATTTGCCGCGATGCCGACGAGCTCCTTTTGAACCGCTTCAGGGGTTTGTGTGCCGCCTGAAGGGCGACTCGATCGGGTACTAGGGTCTTAACCGACTCGGGGGCACCGTCGTGCCAGGGCCGAGTGGTGTCCCATTAGCTGCGATGCTGGCGATCTCCTTTTAAATCGCTTCAGGGGTTTGTGTGCTGCCTGAAGGGCAACTCGACAGGGTATGGAGCTGCTAGGGTCTTAACCGACTCGGGGGCACCGTCGTGCCGGGGCCGAGTGGTGTCCCGTTAGCCACGATGTCGGCGAGCTCCTTTTGAATCGCTTCAGGGGTTTGTGTGCCACCTAAAGGGCGACTCGACCGGGTACGGAGCTGCTAGGGTCTTAACCGACTCGGGGGCACCGCCGTGCCGGGGCCGAGTGGTGTCCCATTAGCTGCGATGTCGGCGAGCTCCTTTAGAACCACTTCAGGGGTTTGTGTGCCACCTGAAGGGCGACTCGACTGGGTATGGAGCTGCTAGGGTCTTAACCAACTCGGGGGCACCGCCGTGCCGGGGCCGAGTGGTGTCCCGTTAGCCGCGATGCCGGTGAGCTCCTTTTGAACCGCTTCAGGGGTTTGTATGTCGCCTGAAGGGCGACTCGATCGGGTATAGAGATGCTAGGGTCTTAACCGACTCGGGGGCACTGTCGTGCCGGGGCCGAGTGGTGTCTCGTTAGCCGTAATGCCGGTGAGCTCTTTTTGAACCGCTTTAGAGGTTTGTGTGCCGCCTGAAGGGTGACTTAACCGGGTATGGAGATGCTAGGGTCTTAACTGACTCGGGGGCACCGCCGTGCCGGGGCCGAGTGGTGTCCCGTTAGCCGCGATGCCGGCGAGCTCCTTTTGAACTGCTTCAGGGGTTTGTGTGCCACCTGAAGGGCAACTTGACCGGGTACGGAGATGCTAGAGTCTTAACCAACTCGGGGGCACTTCCGTGCCGGGGCCGAGTGGTGTCCCGTTAGCCGCGATGCCGGCAAGCTCCTTTTGAACCGCTTCAGGGGTTTGTGTGCCGCCTGAAGGGCGACTCAACCGGGTACGGAGCTGCTAGGGTCTTAACCGACTTGGGGGCACCGTCGTGCCGGGACCGAGTGGTTTCTCGTTAGCCGCAATGCCGGCGAGCTCCTTTTGAACCGCTTCAGGGGTTTATGTGCTGCCTGAAGGGCGACTCGACCGGGTACGGAGCTGCTAGGGTCTTAACCGACTCGGGGGCACGCGTGCCGGGGCCGAGTGGTGTCCCGTTAGCCGCAATACCGGCGAGCTCCTTTTAAACCGCTTTAGGGGTTTGTGTGCTGCCTGAAGGGCGACTCGACCGGGTATGGAGCTGCTAGGGTCTTAACCGACTCGGGGGCACCGCCGTGCCGGGGCCGAGTGGTGTCCCGTTAGCCGCGATGCCGGCGAGCTCCTTTTGAGAGATTTGATCCTTGGAGGCAAGGGAGAGTAGGCTGGAAGGGACCCCCTTTATTGCTCACGCCCTGGGGGAATACATTATTGGTAATATTGGCGAAGGTTATCCCATTCCAGGTGCATGGAATGGGTTGTCCGTTGAGCTCTTCTAATTTGTATGCCCCCCGGTGGAGTGCCTCAACGATGCGATAAGGGCCCTCCCAGTTGGGGGATAGTTTGCCCCCCTCAGTAGGCTTTGAAACCTCAGCTTTTCTCAAAACCAAATCTCCGTGGCGGAAGACTTTAAGGCGGACTCGAGCATTGTAGTACCTGGCCGCTCGCTGATGGAAAGTCGCCATGCGTAGCCTCACCCGATCAAACGCCTCGTCAATGAAGTCCAAATTAGCCCGAATCAGCGCGGAGTTGTTTTCTTCACTGAAGGACTCAACGTGTGGACTGGGTAGTCCGATCTCGATAGGAATGACGGCCTCGGATCCGAAGGCGAGACTGAAGGGAGTCTCACCCGTCGGGGCTCTGGGGGTCGTGCGATAGGCCCATATCACGCTGGAGAGCTTCTCCACCCAACGACCTTTGCACCCATCCAACCTGATTCTGAGTCCTCTAAGGATGGTGTGGTTTGTAACCTCCGCCTCCCCGTTGGTTTGGGGGTGGCCAACGGAAGTGAATCGGTGATGAATGCCTAGCTCGTCACAGAAGGCTTTGAATGCTTCGTTGTTGAATTGGCGGCCGTTGTTTGTGACAAGGGTGTGAGGCAGGCCAAAGCGGCATATGATTGACTTCCAAAAGAAAGCTTTGACTTTGCCTTCAGTGATCTTGGCTAACGCTTCGACCTCGACCCATTTGGTGAAGTAATCAATGGCGACTAGCAAGAACTTCCGTTGCCCAGAAGCTGGGGGGAATAGCCCGAGAATGTCCATTCTCCACTGAGCGAAGGGCCATGGAGCTGAGAGCGGGTTCATCGCGATAGATGGTTGATGTTGGATGTGTGCATGGCGCTGGCAACCATCGCATTTCTGAACTAATTTAGCCGTATCCTCCCTCATAGTGGGCCAAAAATATCCCTGACAGAGGGCCTTTTGGGCTAAGGATCTGCCCCCCAGATGGTTTCCACAGATGCCCTCGTGGATTTCTCTGAGGATGTAGTCAGCGTTGGTGGGTCCCACGCACTTGAGTAGGGGATAGGAGAATGACCTTCTGTATAGATGCCCATCGAGGAGGATGAATTTGGAGGCTTTCCACTTGAGCAACCTAGCTTTGTTGCAGTCATCAGGGAGTGTACCGTCAGTGAGATAACAAACGTAGGCGTCCATCCATGTGGGCTCTTGGGTGAGCGGGAGGATTTCCTCGCTATCCTCTATACTGGGTCTTTCCAAATATTCAATGTAAGCATCCCTTGCCATACCGCCGGCAGAGGTGGCCAGACGAGAGAGGATGTCGGCCTTGGCATTTTCACTTCGTGGAATATAACTGATATTGAAGTAAGCCAACGAGGAGGTCAGGAGCCGAACCTTGCCCAAGTATTGAGTCATAGCGGGGTCACGCGCCTCGTACTTCCCATTGATTTGCCCAGAGACGAGTTGCGAGTCTGTGAAAGCTCTGAGACACTTTATTCTGAACTCCTGGGCTAGCCTTAACCCGGCCAGCAGGGCCTCGTACTCAGCTTAATTGTTGGTGGCTTCGAATAGAAACCGCATGGCACATTCTTTTCTCTCTCCGCCTGGTCCGGCAAGAATGAGGCCGGCATTGCTTCCTTGAGAGTTCGATGTGCCATCTACATGAAGGATCCAAGTTTCTCCATCTTTGCCTGGCTCAGGCTCGCACTGTTCCTTGGCAACCTCTTCAGTCATCTCCTCTGCCCAGGTGCATTCAACTAGGAAGTCGGCCAGAACTTGGGATTTCAGAGCCGGTCGAGCCTGGAAAGAGAGGTCGGATTCTCTCAGCTTGATGGCCCACTTGGTGAGCCGACCTGAGGTATCCAGATGAGCCATGATGGCTCGCAGGGGTTCATCCATGAGCACCAAAATAGGATGGGCTTGAAAATACGGGCGGAGACGCCGAGCGGAGACTATCAGGGAGAAGATGACCTTTTCCGCTTTGGAGTACCTGACTTCTGCGTCATGGAGGACCTTACTCACATAATAGACAGGCCTTTGAGTTCCATCAGTGTCAAGACGCACCAAAACTGAACTAATGGCTTCCGAAGAAGTGGCTAAGTAGAGAAAAAGACTTTCTCCGTCTCTTGGCTTGGATAGGAGCGGAGGGGAGGACAGAAATGCCTTCAACCCATCGAAGGCCCTCTGGCAATCGTCAGTCCACTCGAAGCTATTTATCTTCCGCAAGGCCTTTAAGAAGGGCAAGCATCTCTTGGCCGATTTGGAGAGGAAACGACTTAGAGCCGCTATCCTCGCATTTAGTCGCTGCACTTCCTTCTTGCTGGACGGTGGCCTCATGTCAAGTATGGCACTGATCTTCTCTGGGTTCGCCTCGATCCCCTGCTGGGTCACTATGAAGCCCAGGAACTTGCCCGCCGTGACCCCAAAAGCACACTTCTTGGGGTTCAGCTTAACTTGGAAACGACGGAGGTTGTTGAAGGTCTCCTCTAAATCGGAGACGTGATCAGAGGCGCGGGTGCTCTTTGTCAGCATGTCGTCTACATAGACTTCCATATTCCAGCCTAGCTGGTCCTGGAATACTCTGTTCATCAACCTTTGGTAAGTTGCCCCCACGTTCTTGAGGCCAAAAGGCATCACTTTGTAGCAATAAATGCCCTTTACTGTAACGAAGGAGGTGTTCTCTTCGTCGTTGGTGTCCATCCTTATCTGATTGTATCTTGAGAAGGCATCCATGAAGCTGAGGAGTTCATGCCCGGAGGTAAAATCTACCAGCTGATCAATCCTTGGCAGGGGAAAGCTGTCTTTTGGACACGCCTTGTTGAGGTTGGTGAAATCTATGCAAATCCTCCAGCTCCCATTTGCCTTACGCACCATGACCCCATTTGCGTTTCACCCCAAGCTCTTGAGCTAATCTTATCCCAGATAGCAGAGCTTCATATTCTGCCTGATTATTAGTGGCTGAAAAGAGGAAGCGGAGTGCGCACTCGGTTACAACTCCATCCGAGTTGGCCAAGATGAGGCCTGCTCCGCTCCCTTGAGAATTTGATGCCCCGTCTACATGGACCCATTCATCATCACTGGTTCCGAGAGGCGGAGGGTTCGTAGAAGGTTCTTCAGGTTGCTCCTCTCCCCAAGTGCATTCGACCAAAAAATCCGCCAAGACTTGAGATTTCATGGCCGACCGGGGGCAAAAGACAGATCGAATTCCCTCAACTTAAGTGCCCACCTTGCCAGTCGGCCGGAAGTATCTGGGCGAGCGAGAACTGTCTTTAGAGGTTGGTCTGTGATCACCACGATCGGGTGGGCTTGGAAGTATGGCCGTAGACGCTGGGCAGACACGATCAACGCGAAGATAATCTTCTCAATCTTCAAGTACCTGGTCTCTGCATCGTGGAGCACCTTGCTTGTGTAGTACACTGGCTTTTGCATGCCATTGGTGGACACGCGGACCAGCACAGAACTAACGGCTTCGGGGGAAGCCGCAAGGTATAGAAGGAGTTCTTCTCCACCAGTTGGCTTGGATAGCAGCGGCGGGGTAGATAAGAATTCCTTTAGCCCCTCGAACGCCTCTTGACATTCTTTGGTCCATTCGAATCCATTGACCTTGCGGAGCGCCTTGAAGAAAGGTAGGCACCTTTCAGCGGACTTGGACAGGAAGTGACTCAAGGCTGCCACCGTTCCCGTCAGGCGCTGTATTTCCTTCTTATTGGTGGGAGACCTCATGTCCAAGATGGCTTGAACTTTGTTCGGATTTGCCTCGATCCCCTGCCGGGTTACCATGAAACCCAGGAACTTTTCGGCTGTCACCCCAAATGCACACTTGCATGGGTTCAGCTTCATCTGGTATCGGCGCAGGTTATCAAAAGTCTCTGTTAAGTCAGCGATATGGTCGGTGGCGTGGACGCTTTTTGTCAACATATCATCCACATACACCTCCATATTGCGTCCTATCTAGCCTTCGAAGACTTTATTCATCAACCTTTGGTAGGTGGCTCCCGCATTTTTTAGCCCAAAAGGCATTACCCTGTAGCAGTACAACCCCTTCTCAGTTATGAAGGATGTAGCTTCCTCATCTGTCGGGTTCATCCTGATCTGGTTGTACCCAGAGAAAGCATCCATGAAGCTAAGGACCTCATGACCGGATGTAGCGTCCATCAGTTGGTCGATCCGGGGCAGGGGAAAGCTATCCTTAGGGGATGCTTTGTTGAGGTCGGTGAAATTCACGCACATTCTCCAGCTTTCATTGGTCTTACGGACCATCACCACGTTGGCCAACCATTCAGGATAATGAACTTTCCGAATATGGCATGCAGCCGTTAACTTGCGAACTTCCTCGTTGATAGCTTTCTGTCTATCTGGAGCGAAGCTCCTTTTTTTCTGTCGGACCGATCGACATTCTGGCCTGAGGTTGAGCTGATGGGTGATCACCTCCTCAGGGATGCCCGGCATGTCTGAGGATGACCATGTGAAGACGTCGGTGTTGGCACGAAGAAAAGTGAGAAGTCGATCACGTGCCTCCTCTGGAAGCAACGCCCCAACCTGGACAGTCCTTGCCGGGTCATCCCCCAAGGGAAGGGTCAGGAGGTGCTCGGCTGGTTCTCCCCTCCTTCCCAACTCTCGGGGGTCGAGTGGCTCAGAGGCTATTGCCGACGCCGCTTGCGGTGGCGGGCTTTGTTCTCCTTTTATTTCTCCAACTCCATCGTCGGTGGGGAATCTTACCAATAATCTCTTGGTCGAGATCACGGCATCTAGCAAATTCAATCCTGGTCTCCCCAATATAGCATTATAAGCCAACGGGACCCGGACCACAAGAAAATTTATGACCACGGTGGTCCGGGTCATAAATTTTCTTGTGGTCCGGGTCCCGTTGGCTTATAACGCTATATTGGGGAGACCAAGATTGAATTTGCTAGATGCCATGATCTCGACCAAGAGATTATTGGTAAGATTCCTCACCGACGACGGAGTTGGAGAAATGAAAGGAGAACAAAGCCCGCCACTGCTTTGCTATCACTTGTCTCTCAGCCCACTGGAAGCGGCGTCGGCAATAGCCTCTGAACCACTCGACCCCCTGGAGTTGGGAAGGAGGGGAGAACCAGCCGAGTACCTCCTGACCCTTCCCTTGGGGGATGACCCCACAAGGACTGTCCAGGTTGGGGCGTTGCTTCTAGAGGAGGCACGTGATCAACTTCTCTCTTTTCTGCGTGCCAACACCGACGTCTTCGCATGGTCGTCCTCAGACATGCCGGGCATCCCTGAGGAGGTGATCACCCATCAGCTCAACCTCAGGCCAGAATGTCGGCCGGTCCGACAGAAAAAAAGGAGCTTCGCTCCAGATAGACAGAAAGCTATCGACGAGGAAGTTTGCAAGTTAACGGTTGTAGGCCATATTCGGGAAGTTCATTATCCTGAATGGTTGGCCAACGTGGTGATGGTCCGTAAGACCAATGGAAGCTAGAGAATGTGCATGGATTTCACCGACCTCAATAAAGCATGCCCTAAGGATAGCTTTTCCTTGCCTCGGATCGACCAACTGGTGGACGCTACATCCGGTCATGAGGTCCTTAGCTTCATGGATGCTTTCTCTGGGTACAACCAGATCAGGATGAACCCAGCGGATGAGGAAGCTACATCCTTCATAACTGAGAAGGGGTTGTACTGCTACAAGGTAATGCCTTTTGGGCTAAAAAACGCGGGAGCCATCTACCAAAGGTTGATGAATAAAGTCTTCGAAGGCTAGATAGGACGCAATATGGAGGTGTATGTGGATGACATGTTGACAAAAAGCGTCCATGCCACCGACCATATTGCTGACTTAATAGAGACTTTTGACAACCTGCGCCGATACGAGATGAAGCTGAACCCATGCAAGTGTGCATTTGGGGTGACAGCCGAAAAGTTCTTGGGTTTCATGGTAACCCGGCGGGGGATCAAGGCAAATCCGAACAAAGTTCAAGCCATCTTGGACATGAGGTCTCCCACCAACAAGAAGGAAATACAGCGCCTGACGGGAAGGGTGGCCACCTTCAGTCGCTTCCTATCCAAGTCCGCTGAAAGGTGCCTACCTTTCTTCAAGGCGCTCCGCAAGGTCAATGGATTCGAATGGACGAAAGAATGTCAAGAGGCGTTCGAGAGGCTAAAGGAATTCTTATCTACCCCGCCGCTGCTATCCAAGCCAATAGGTGGAGAAGAACTCCTTCTATACCTCGCGGCTTCCCCCGAAGCCGTTAGTTCTGTGCTGGTCCGCATGGACACCAATGGCATGCAAAAGCCAGTGTACTACACAAGCAAGGTGCTCCACGATGCAGAGACCAGGTACTCGAAGATTGAGAAGATTATCTTCTCGTTGATTGTGTCTGCCCAGCGTCTGCGGCCATACTTCCAAGCCCACCCGATCGCGGTGATCACAGACCAACCTCTAAAGACAGTTCTCACTCGCCCGGATACTTTCGGCCGACTGGCAAGGTGGGCGCTTAAGTTGAGGGAATTTGATATGTTTTTTCGCCCCCGGTCGGCCATGAAATCTCAAGTCTTAGCGAATTTTTTGGTCGAATGCACTTGGGGAGAGGAGCAACCTGAAGAACCTTCTACGAACCCTCCGCCTCTCGGAACCAGTGATGATGAATGGGTCCATGTAGACGGGGCATCGAATTCTCAAGGGAGTGGAGCATGCCTCATCTTGGCCAACTCGGATAGAGTTGTAACCGAGTGCGCACTCCACTTCCTCTTTTCAGCCACTAATAATCAGGCAGAATATGAAGCTCTGCTGTCTGGGATAAGATTTGCTCAAGAGCTTGGGGTGAAACGCCTTAGGGCGTTCACCGACTCCCAACTGGTCGCTGGCCAAATCGCGGGGGAATATGAAGCAAGGGATCCCATCATGTCTTGCTACCTGAGTATGGTGCGGTCGCTAGCTTCTCTCTTAGCTTACTTTAACGTTAGCTGCATCCCTCGACAGGAGAATGCTAGAGCCGACGCTTTATCCCATCTTGCCTCCTCAACTGATGGGATGCTGGAAAGAGCTTATGTAGAGCACTTAGAAGCCCCGAGTATTGACGCATCAAGAGAAACTCTATCAGTTGAGCAGGAGCCTTCATGGATGGACGTCTATGTCCGGTACTTTACCGAGGATACCCTCCCAGAAGACCCTGCCGAGGCCAGGAAACTTAAAAGACGGGCCTCGAAATTTTTCATAATGGAGGGAAAGCTCTATCGGAGGTCGTTCTCATACCCAGTTCTCAGATGTGTCGGCCCCACTGAAGCAAATTATATCCTGCGAGAGATACATGAAGGTATATATGGAAGCCATCTGGGGGGCAGACCTCTCGCATACAAAGCCTTACGGGCAGGGGTATTACTGGCTGACAATGAAGGATGACGCATTCGAACTTGTTAAGAGGTGTGACAGCTGCCAGTGCCATGCTAACATTCAACATCAACCGGTGTCCCAGCTGACCCCCCTGGCCGCACCCTGGCCCTTCACACAGTGGGGCATGGACATCCTTGGACCGTTTTCTTCAGTCTCCGGACAACGCAAGTTCCTAGTGGTGGCAGTTGACTATTTCACCAAGTGGATCGAGGCGGAGGCTCTTGCTAAGATCACCAAAGGTAAAATAAGGTCTTTCTTCTGGAGGTCTGTGGTGTGCCGGTTCGGGCTACTGCACACCCTCGTCATTGACAACGGCCGACAGTTTGACAACACAGCCTTCCGAAAATTCTGCGTGGGCCTGGGCATCCATCATCGATTTACCTCTGTGGGGCACCCCCAGACCAACGGCGCAGCCGAGGTGACCAACCGCATCATCCTCCAAGGGCTCAGGGCACGGCTAGATGGCTGCAAAGGGTGCTGGGTGGAGGAACTCCCCAGTGTATTGTGGGCCTACCACATGACGCCACGAGCCCCTATCGGGGAAACTCCTTTTAGCATGGTCTTTGGAACCGAAGCAGTCATTCTGATGGAGATAGGAGTTTCCAGTCCCCGGACAGAATTATACCATGAGGAAAGCAACTCAAGCCAGCTGCGAGCCGATCTAGATTTAGTGGAAGAACTGCGAGACCAAGTGCAACTTCGCATGGCGGCTTTCCGTCAGCGAGCGGCCAAATACTATAATGCTCAAGTACGATCCAAGACGTTCCGCTCTGGAGATCTCGTTATGCGAAGAGCTGAAGTGTCAAAGCCAACAGAGGGGGGCAAGCTGGCACCGAAATGGGAAGGACCATACCGTGTCAAGGAGGTGCTTCACCACGGGGCATACAAAGTTGAAGAGCTAGACGAGAAACCTCTTCCTCGCACCTGGAACGCTGACAATTTACGCCAGTATTATCAGTAATGTGCTATCTTCATTAATTTGAGTCTACTTGATAGATTGCTGTTCGAAATGTTCATATTATTCTTGAGTGATTAGGCTCGGCAACTAAGACCGGCCCTGCGCCGGCACCAAAGACCGACTCCGCGTCGGCAGCAAAGACCGGCCCCGCGCCGGCACCAAAGACCGGCCCCGTACCGGCACCAAAGATTGACTCTGCGTCGACAGCAAAGACCGGCCCCCCGCCGGCACCAAAAACCGACTCCACATCGGCAGCAAAGATCGGCTCTGCGTCGGCAATTAAGACCGGCGCCCCGCATCGGCAATTAAGACCGGCTCCGCGTCGGCAATTAAGACCGGCGCCCTGCGTCGAAAATAAAGACCGGCCCCGCGCCGGCACAAAAGACCGACTCCACATCGGCAGCAAAGACCGGCTCCGCGTCGGCAATTAAGACCGGCGCCCCACGTCGGCAATAAATGATAGAGATATAGACTAAAAGATATGCTTTATGTTATGTCTTTATATTTTAATGAGAATTCATTTTGAGCAATGTGTGCCATTTACTATATATGTGCATGTGTCTAGTATTTACAAAGAGTATTTGATCTAGTGTGTAGAGTACGGTTTACACATAGAAGACTAGATCATCGGTTCTTTTGGAATACAAGTTTATTGTTCACGGTTTTAGATGGAATTGGACACACCATCAGTAGAACTGTAGCACAAATTTTTAGTAGGTCTGTCTTGACTACGGGAAATGGTTTATTCTAACTATTTGTGCTAGTACACTTTGTGTGTATTGAACAGGACCCAGTTGAGTTAATTATTTTATACTGACTTTATAAAATAACTTAAAACTCATGAATATTATGATTACTTATGCTCTTAATTCGAATTCTATTTCTAGACACGTGTATGTAGTGATTATTGCTTTGATTACACATAGAGTGAGATTCTATATGAGTCAATAAACTCAGTGGGTTGGGCAATAACATTATATATATGGTGAATATTAATAGTTGAAGGAAACCACGTCCTGATAAATTGGATTGATGATATCCCCTTGAGGAAGCTTATAAGTTTTGATTGTATCAAATCTTGCAAGTGGATTTTGAATCCGATATATCAAATAAGTTAAGTGGATAAGTCCCAAGGATAATAAAAGCTAATTAAATTATATTGTCAGTAATTAAATTTAATTGATGGATGGATATCTGTAATCTTAACGTGGGAAGATAATAAGTATTTAATATTAAAGGCTCGAAAATATAAATTTGAATATGATTAGGAGTACAATTATAATTCTTTAGTGGAATAAATTGTAATTTACGTAATTGAATCCTAACTCAGGGTAGGATTGGGAGATTTAATTATGTGGGAAGTCCTTTTCATATTTGCCTATTGGTCCCTGTTGTAGCCCTATAAATATCCTCTCAGTTGGTTGCTAGGGTTAAAGGTTTTGAGAACGGTTTTGAAGAAAGAAAAATATGAAACCCTAGGACGGCCAAGAGATCCCACCATCTTGTGAGAGAAGGAAGGTATTTTCGGAAATACGGCGGAAGGTTAAAAGGTTGAGGTCGAGCAATCGAATCAAAGTGTTCCAAAGTTCAAATATGAAGGTATGATCTTGTACTCATAGATTAGAACGGTAAAAGTTTTTTGTATTACTCATATACGCTATAGCCGTGATCTTAGGGGTATTCCGCGTTCCCAGCAATAAAGACCGGCCCCGTGCTGGCACCAAAGACCGACTCCGCGTCGGTAGCAAAGACCGGCTCTGCGTCGGCAATTAAGACCGGCGCCCGTGTCGGCAATAAAGACTGGCTCCGCATCGGCAATAAAGATCGGTTCTGCGCCGACACCAAAGATCGGCTTCGCATCGGCAATTAAGATCGACACCCCGCATTGGCAATCAAGACCGGCACCCCACGTCGGCAAAACGAAAGTAAAACTAAAACAGCCGGGCTCCTTGAACGGTGAAACTGAATACTCAAGAGAAAAAGGATGAGGTAGGGAATAAGGGAAGTTAATGCTAGAAAAGCAAGCAAAGTAGAACTTTATTTAGATCATCTTGCCGAGTCAATATATCGCATGCGTCAGCTGCATTGCATCATCGCTTTCAATTGCTGGCTGATTAAGAAGCTGTTTTCATATGATTGAAGAAAGGATTACCCATCGGTGAAGCATCTTGGTGAACAGAAAAAAAGGATTACCCATCGGTGAAGCATCTTGGTGAACAGAAAAAGGAGGGGAAAAATACTAATAGAACATATTTCGAGACAGGAAATGCTCTGCATCTTTGTGTTTGCGTCTGTGAAATATATACCAGAGGAAAAGGGCACCTTTATCCTCCAGTTTCGCACTGTTCTGTAATCCTCCTTCCCTTTACAAATAATTCATCTAATACTAATACTAATATTATATCATCTATACAAAACGAGGAGGAGAAGAAGAGCGAGAATTCGTATTCCTTGCTCCTCCTCCTCCTCCTCCTCCTCCTCATCCTTCATCATAATCATTGGTCCTTATGAGCCTCAGAAGACGTGGAATTGTAAGTGTGGTGACAACGAACGCTCCCGCAATTGTCGTCCAAGGCGAGACCTTTCCGCCTCCGGAGCGCCCTCTTGACGTGGAAATCGACGAAGAGGAGGAGCAGGGCGGCGTTGAGCACGGAATTGAACACCCACGCTCCGATCCCGTTGCAGCCGCCCTTGGAGAGGTGGAGGAGGAGGACCCCAAGATGGCACACCAGGTTGCACCCCAGCAGCGCCACCTGGCACGCCACCACCACCGGGAAGGCGCCGGCCACCGGCAGCCCCACCCCGACCCAGAACCGGTACCCGAAGACCACCACGTACGCCAGCGTCGCCGAGAGGATCGCCACCACCTGGAACGACTGCGAGAACTCGAGCCAGAGGAAGGACATGCACACCAGCGCCGAGTGGCTGAAGAGCCTCGCCAGCGCCGGCGGCCGTCGCTGGAGGATCGCGAAGAAGGTCCGGAGGAGGTGGAGGAACCGAGAGAGGTAGAAGGCGTACGACCAGAAGAAAACCCTGCCGGCGGGGCGAGTCCCGAGGGGGAAACAGAACAGCCATTGGAAAGGGGTCGTCTTGGTGCGGCGCCAGAACCACCGCGTGTCTCGGATCTCGGCGAGGGAGGAGAGGAGGATGCCGGCGAAGATGACGGCGGAGGCGAGGGCCATGGCTAGGGAGTGGAGGGCGGGGAGTGGACCGAGTGGGACGGGCCGGCGGCGGCCGGCGACGTGGAGGACAAGGCGGAGGAAGAGAGAGAGGTAGACATAGAGGGCGATGGCGGAGATGAGGAAGGACCAGGTGGAGCCCCAGGACTGGGCGTGGCTCCACCGGAATCCCACGATGGCCGGATGCTCCGCTAACCAGTACGTTATTCCCCTCATCCTCTGTATCCCCCGGAATTGGGTCAGAATAGGAGAGGAAGAGGAGGATGGATGGATGGATATAAAAGGGAAGGGAAAAAGAATGGGAGGCGAGAAGAAAATAATAATAATGAGAGGAGGAAGGAATATAAGGGGGAGAGGAGAGCGGGGCGGGGGCTGGATTCGGGTTCGGAGTTGGAGTTGGAAAAAGTCCACCGTTGATTGAGTGAGTCGGGTCGGCGATTCAGCGGGCGGGAACGTACGAGTTCGGACTGACTTGGTTCATATAATATATTTATGGTTATGGGTCTCCGGCCCCGGGACCGGGAGAGGAGGGGCTTGAGTTGGCCGCTTGGATTCAGGGGTGCGGTTCTTCTATACGTTGTCGGCTGGCGGCAAAACTTTAATTAATCGTGAATCCACCACGCTGGATCTTTCCACCATTGGGCTGTTTGCTGTGTGCTTGTCAGCAGCAACTTGACTCCCATGCGCCATGGTGGACGTCCATCATGCTCTCTTTTTTTTACTGTGTCTATTCTATTTTATTCAAGATTTTTCTTGCAAGGCATATATATATATATATATATAAGGTTAATTCAAATATTAATCTAACAACCTATTTTTTGAAAGAAATTTCTCATAATTATCACATCATTAAGGGATCAAATTCATCAGGGATTAAATTTTGACTCCAATTAAAACTTCTTCAGATGATATATAAAAATTAAAGCAGCCCAAGATGTGATTGGTTGGGGGGTTCTCTTAGCCTTGGAGGATTTTCTGAGAAGAAAACTTTGCTCTCGCAAGATGTTCGGCTGGGAAGTGCTCAGTCATTGGAGTACGAGGGAGATAGACCACCTATTGATCAGCCTTTGATGCCTCGATTTGGATTCCAACAATCTTTCTTCAAATGGAGCTCAACCATTTAATGGTGGGAATAATTGAAATATATCCCTTTCTCAATGACGTCTACGTTACTTTGAATGGTTTTCCTGCGCTCTAAGGTCATTTTGGGCGCTGTCGGACAACATTAAAAAAAAATATATATATATATATATTTATATTTAGGAAGATGGGTGCTTCATGCCGAAGGCTGCTTACGTTTGACGCTGACAAGAACCTGGTTGATGCCAGTTTCCTTTTCCTACATGTCCTTTTTTTTTAGCCGTGAACAGCTATCATTAATGGGTACCGGATTTAGACCCACGCAATCATTGTAGGCTAATTGAGCTAAAACAAAAACAAAGTAAAGGGAATGATGGTGGCTCATTGGACGAGATCTTACATTAATTTTATTCTTTTAATATCAAAATCAATTTTTTTTTAAAATAAATATTAAAATATAAAATATGGCATTTTTATGGTCCGTTAGTGTGTTGATGGAGATAAACTAAAAGCACCATTTAAAATGGCGCCTTTAAAAGCATTTTAATTTACTCTTTAACAGTTTGAAACTATATAAACTAAAAACTTAAATAAAAATTAGTAAATAACAGTTTAATTAACTATTTGCTCCATAGTACCATCACAATAACATAACACCAAAATGACCAAATGCCATGATTAGCAAGTAATAAGTAGTTTAATTAACTCTTTTAAGCTTTTAGTAGATCAAAAATCATATGACTCAAAAATTTAAATGAATTAAAAATATATAATATCTTTTTCATCTAATATTAAACCATCTCTTATAGCACTAATTTTCATCACCTTTTGCATACTTAAAAATATCTTAATCTTATCTATTCATCGGTCCAATTAATTCATTAGCGAATCAAAATTATGTAATCCAGCAGCTTAAATAAAAATTAGTAGATAGCATAAGTACATAATATTTTTTTATTAATTATTCTATTTGATTATATCATCATATTGGCAGAGTGAGGTCAGCTTAATTAAATTATTTATAATTTAGCTGACATGACCGTGAGTCCCTACCTGTGTGATGTTTTCTTGTAGATGGTGCATCCTAAGTTTGGCATGATTGGTCACGATCCAATCACCCAGGGAAACAAAGATGTTGCTCAGAGAAGGGGGTCTCGACGCATGAACGATGGATGAATAAATATGTATGCAGGATAATTTTATATAATGATTGAGGCATTCAAAGATCGGATTATAGATTTAGTCAGCAGGAGCGTAACAATCCCATCTTTTTCAACATCCCTTTATTATTATTATTATTATTATTAAAACAGCATCATTAGGAGAATGGCTGTTTAGCGTGTGAATTGGTGTGGACTCTAAAATGAGTGATGGCGACTGATGGGCTCGCGCGTTTAAAATTAAAAGCAGGTGAAACAAAAAGAGGCGGCGGCGGCGGCGGCGGGCTCCATTTCCTTATCATCATCCTCCCTCCACGCCCCTTCCCCACTTCAAACGTGAGGTCATGCATAAATTAAGAATTCTGTAGTTTTCCAAAGGCAGGGCATGATGCTGATTGTGGTCAATGGATTTGGTTTACATGCAAAGACTAATTAGAAAGTGGAGGATTTTTGCTATGATTAGATTTTCTTTTTTCTTATGTCACGCTTTAATGCTTCAAATTTGTATCTTTGTTACGATAAGACAAAACTCACATCAATATATGCTTCATGTTGCTGTTGAATTTGAATTAAAAGAAAAAAAAAAAAAAAAAAGACGAGCTGGGGGATGGGAGAGTCTTTTGGCTATCGCCGCCTCATCTTGACTTGGGGAAAGAAAGAAAAATAAAAACAAAAGAGGCACAAGGTGGGCCTCCCACCCCGTTGAGAAAAACTCACCCCAAGTTATGGCTCACCAGACCTCACTACGTAACTTTCTCTCAGTGGTCTTCCCTTGTGTGTCTGCTCTCTAATTAGTACTCCATTGACCCCAGATTTAGATTCTTTTTGCATCATAAATGAGAAAGAAGGCTTGTCCATTGTTCTTGGCTTACATTTAAGAAGTTGCATTCATATCTTAGAAAAATGGTCCCAGTTTTAATCATGGTGGTACAAAAAGATTGCTGTATTATTTCTTTAGAAAACAATAACGAATATTATTTTATTCACTTAAGTTAATTTGCAGGTGGTTAACCGGCGGGCATGATCAAGGAAGGCGTCATCATATGATAGCTTGCTTGGAGATATGTATATGAAGTGTGACATGGGAACAAACGAGCATGACAATAATGGTCATCATGCACCATCTCAACGTGGAGGAGATGCCGTGATTGATTCTTGATAGTGCGATAAATTTTCGTTATTTTCTTCTAAAATAATTGATGGTTTTTCCATTGTGTCCCCTAATCTTATGAGGAATCAATGATATTTTTAATCTCATCTATTTTCTATGTTGTAATCAATTCCAATCTTAAAACTTTCTTTCACTATTTAAATAATTTTAGACTCGTAGCCATCCGCTCTATTATAAATTATTTATGATAGAGTTATTATCTACCCTGTTAGGAATTATTGATGGGCCACTATTTATTAAGAGGGACGATTAATTTTGACCAGGGACTTGTTTGTGAATTATGTTTGACTTGACAGACATCATTTTATAAATCCCATCGATTTCTAAACATCTCTGCCAAAAGACAATGTAGATTCGCAAAGGAAGCATTTCAAAATATCTAGTAATGTATTTGGTAACTAAGCCAAGCTAGATACTATGCTAGAGGAGAAAAAAAGAAAACCAAAAATATTTGTAAGTAAATGGTTCATGCATAGATTTTTTTTTTAGTGTTATATTTTTTTTAAAAAAAAATTAAAAAGCTTATAACTTGTAATGCCTCATATTCATCTACTAGCTCAATTAATATATATATTAGCTGATCAAAATCATGTGCTCTTAAAAATTTGAGTGAGAGTTAATTGGTAGCAGATAAATTTAAGTTATATTTGTAATGTGTTTTTAAAGTCATGTAGACTCAATTTGCTAATAGATTAATTGAATCATGTGAACTCGGCCCCTAATAGATGAGCTTAGCATATTATAAGAATAGATTTCCTTAAAAAAAAAAAAAAAAAAGGTAAATAGAGAGCTTATAAGAGGAGGAGAGGTGCAAATCTGAAAGAGACTTCTAAGCTGAAAGAGCCTTAATTAACGAACTATGATACTTTTTGGAGAGTTTTTTGGTACCCATTCGGAGAGTCTCCTGGATCGTTCTCCCTTGACTGCTATATATGGTGTATGTAGATCATTGTGCGTTCATCGCTTTCTTACAACCGTACCACTTCATCCTTTGATGTGAGTGAGTATAAATCCTCTCCCCTCTTTATGCATGCTTGGGACTAAAATCATGGTAACAGGACGAGTTCATCCATGCAACTTGGTGTTTTAAAGGAAACACTTGGGAAACAGACCCGTTTGAGTTTCTCCAACATATAAAATTAAAAAGAAATTGGAGTAAATGGAATTAAATCATCCAAAGTATATAAACAATTCTAGAAAAAAAATCAGCAAAAAAAAAAAAAAAAAACCCACTAAAAATTTGTTTGAGTTTGCCTGTTTTCTAAGACTAGCACAACCTATCTAGAAAAGTATCATAAGCTCTCTATCTATGATCGATAATTGAGCAATTCTAGCGTAATCCATGATGTATCCCAATAAGCGGAAACAGTGTTCTGTCTACCAACTCTTTGGATTAATGCACCATATAGAGAGGTAAGAAGAGTGCATTGGTGGCTAGCTCACTACTGGCTCATGCATCAATTTTAATTACAGTCCATGCTGAATAAAATAATATATTGTTGTGGTCATTCAAGAAGATGTCAAGATTTTTTTATCTTTCAATTCGTCGTCTAATGGTCTTAACCTTCAACTAGGAGTTTGTGACGGCATGAAAGCATCATTGAAACCATAAAAAAAAAAAAAAAAAAAAAAAAAAAATGATGGAAGACGTGGTAAGGGGACGCTCTCGCATCTGCTTCGTCCACCACATCTTTGTCAATTCTTCCAAGCACCACCACCTTGTGAAAAGTTGAATGATGATAGCATGATAGAACTGGGAAAAGACAAGTGGAATCCAAAGTTAGGTGGAGCTCACATCAAGTTAAAAGGTAGAAAAGGCTTCTTATTGTGACGACGAGTTTTAAATGTGGCTTAGTTGGGTTGGGTAAAAATTCCACACGCAATCTTTAATTAATGAAGCAAAATTTTCACCTTTCAACAACTACTTCACTTCCTAAGTTATTAGACCGCTTAATAATTAGTAGTAGTACCCTTTTGTTGATTCAAATCAATGATGCCTGAATGCTAAGTTGGTGGTGAGGTTAGCTTCGCCATCAAACTTGGTATAAAGTCCACACTGCAAGATCGAATGTCCTGCAGCTGTTCAAAGTCCGGTGCATTATATATCCCCCTCCTTCCAGCAATCAGTGTCCCACCAACCAAATGAACGAGACAAGCAAAGAAACATCTTCGAGAGGTTTCAACCGAGTCTACCAAGAGAAGGAAAATGAAAGACCCTCATTTCATGCTTTTTTTTTTTTTTTTAATGAAATGAAATGCATCGCCATCTCATTTCATTCCAACATTTGAATCAGAAGTGGTTGCAAGACAGATTGGTTTATTCAATGCTTTGATGATAACGAAATAATTTCATCTTAATAATTGAGATAGCAATCCATCTCAATATCTTACGAGACGTAAACCTAAAATATGTTACCATCCAGTAATCCCATAATACCTTAAAAATAAAACCATATTGAATGAAAAAAAAAAAAAAAAGATTATCATGCTGCTGATAACTCAAGTTTATTTACTATTTATTAATTTTTACTTAAATTTTTGAATCATATAATTTTTGAATCATATATATATAAGATCAAAGGTTATACGGTTTGCATTAACTTTTCATTCTTTAATGATACTACTACTGAGCACCTCTTATCAAATAAAATTTTTCATACATAGAGAGGCAAGATCACGTACTTATAATCTTCTTTGATTATTAAAAACCCAAGCACAGCTACAAGAAAGAAACGGATCGGAAGGGCTTTAGAATTGGAATTAAGAATTGCACGCCCTTCTTCGCCCCACAAGGTGAGCCTATCGCAGTGGTTTCAAAGATCGATCAAAAAGGCAGTCGAATTTAGGAAGGAGAAAGAGAATAGAGAAGGGAAATTAAAGAGGCGTGAGGGTTGTTGTTGTAAGGAGTAGCATGGAATATGAAATCAAGGAATAATGTGGGCAGTAATTTGCAATTTAAAACACAATTAGTGAAATGGAGGAAAGCAACAAGAGTAAACGAGTTTGTGCCCACACGAAGGAGTGGCCTGGGAAGGCATGCTTACAGGTTTAAAGCCCATGACATGCATCCATATTGAGGGCCACTGCTGCTTGTGGTTTCTTGGTTTCCAGGGAGAGTAGACTACTCCAATCATAGATTCACATGGGGCTTGACATATTGGTCGTTTTAATTAGAAATGGAGCAGGCAAACTTTTTATTAAAAAAAAAAAAAACAATCAAACAACTGCCAACTTCGTCATAGGAAAAGCTGATATTATGCAAGTTGATGTGATATTTGTTACTTCTCGCAGGAACTTTTGCATGTATGTCCAGTTGAATGACAGTTTCTTGCACGAGTAGTACATCCATTGAAAAGAGGAACAAGATCATCTCAAAATAGAGATATTATGGAAGGAAAAGATAAGTAAATCTATGCCATGTTGTGTAATGTTGTCTAATTGGAAGTTGATACTATACTGTATTTAGTATAAATCAAGTTGATGGGCAGGGTATGCAGCCTCTAACTCAACTCAATTCAACTCATCTAAGCCTTTTTCTAACTACATGAGGTCAGCTACATGAATCTGCTTCCTTCACTCTGATCTATTCAGGACTAAGTCGCCATTCAAATTACAAATAGTTATATCTTTTTAATTACTTCTGTCCATATTAGTTTAGGTCTATACTATCTCTATCCTTATCATAAATTATTAAAAGATCACTTTTCTAATTGGAGCATCTAAAAGTTTACATTGTATATGTCCAAATCACCGCAATCGATTTCCTCTTATTTTTTTTTCAATTGGAATGCTCTTATCATTTCTCTTATATGTTTATTTAACCACATATCCATCTTAATATACGTATTTCTGTTACACTTAATTTATTCACATGTTTCAATATTGCCCAATACTCTATCCATATAGCATAGCTGGCTTAATAGCGGTTTTATAGAAATTTTTTTTAATTTTAATGGGATGTGCCGATCATATAATACTCTCGAAGCACTCCTCCACTTAATCCATCATGCTTTAACTCTATAATTCACATCTTCACCTATTTCACCTTTATGTTGGATAATTGATCCCAAATGCCTAAATTTTTTACTCCTTGATATCTCTTGGCTTGCAATCTCCACTGTTTCTTCATTTATATTTCTACTCCTACTAAAATTGCATTTCATGTATTCAGTTTTAGTTCTACTAATCTTAAAACCTTTAGATTTTAAAGCCTTTCTCCAAATCTCTAGCTTAGTATTTACTCTAGATTTACTTTCATCAATCAACACTATATCAGCTGCAAATAACATAAACCATGAGATATCTTTTTGAATATGTTTAGTTAATTCATCCATAACTAATACAAAAATATACAAACTTAAGGCAGATCCTTAATGTAAACTTATAGTAATTGAAAACTCACTAGTTTCTTCTAAAATTATTTTAATAATAGTTATTGCTTTAGTATGCAGCCTTCAACTCCTCTGCTTTAATGTAGATGTACTTTTTTTTTATTTATGTGCATGGATGTCAAATTTAAAGTGAAAGCTTTCTGGATTTGTTATCCCACAGGAAAGATGAAATCATTCTTCAAAATTTATTTGTGGCCGTTGAATAACTGAATATATGAGAGTTCATGCTTATATGTATTTAGTTCTATATTAATTGTTTATCATACATATCTTAGACCCTTATATAGGATGAAGGAATACATATAATACCTTTTGATTAATTTTTAGATGAAATTTTCAGCTGTTACAAATGATTTTAGAACAAACATGTTCATAATTTATGTAAAATAAAAATGCAGTAAACAAAGTTTTGGGGGCTAATTATGAACTAATCATGGTGTTTATGATTGTGATTAGATTTAGATTTGGGTTTGAACCATTATCCTAATGAAATCATCAAGGCATGAATATGAAAAGTATGTAAGAATACATACTATCATGTATTTAGTATCATATCGATTATATATAAGATATATCGTAGGTCCTTGTATAAGGCAGATGAACTTAAATAATATTTCCTAACTGATTATTTTTGAATAAGTCTTAAATTGTTATAAAATAAGGATCTTGGTCATAAGTTGTTACTAAATAAGAAATTTTAAAAAGGATAAGTGAGTTCATTTTTAGCAAACTAACTTGTTAGAATGATATAGAACTAAAATATAGATCCAAATGAAAAAAAAAAAAGATAAGTGAGTTTACTTTGTCAAACTAACTTTGTAGAAATGAAATAAAACTGAAATAGGAATTAGAATGTGATGCCTTAATTTGTCATCCAAGTTGGACACTCAATACGGCTGCATAACCTCTAGGTATAATCTTTGAAATCTTAGAAAGTATACATGGGGATTTAATCATTTTCAAATTCTAGCATAGATATCTAATACATCTAATATACTTGCTTTGCACTCTAACCATAGTCCACCCTCCATTTCAAACATCTTAAGTCTTTGTAAAGAAAATACAAAAGAAATGTGATGCCCAATCTCCGCTGACGCACCCACATGCATACATGCACAAATGCATCAAGTCATAACATGCAATAACTTAGTAAAAGCATACCACATCATTGTTAGTGTTATTTTCTAAAAGTAATTTATTCAATATTAACTTATCCAAGGTCATATTCATCATGCCATATAATATGAGTATAAATAAATAACATAATTACAACAAAATAGTCAATTAGCGACAAAATATTTTGATAAGAAATATAATTTGTCACTAATGAATATTATAAGGTGATGAAATAAAAATGTCATCGTGAAATAACCCTTGAGTATCATTTTATAGGGAATAAAATATTATTTAATTGCTAAATTTATCCTAAATCTTGTGGCACCAAACATTCTCCTTCCCACCTTTTGGTGAAATTTTTTTTCATAGCAGTTTATGACTTTTTTCATCATAATATTGCTGTTATAAATTTTAATATTTTGGTGACAGAATGTTTTTTTATCACTAATTAAATTTGAGTTTTATCTAAAAATTTTTGAGGATAAATTAGTTTTGTTACCAAACATTAATTTATTAGTGATGTTTATAATCTTTTTTTATAAAATATAAACTATTTATGATGAGGTATAACTTCATCAAACATGCTTTCTTTTAAATTTACAATAAAATTATTTGTGTGGCTAATTATCTTTACAATTTTTAACAATGATAGTACTTTGTCATTAAATACTTCTTTATTAATGATGCATAGGTTGGGAAAGTAAATGCATTAAAGGCCTAAGAGAGTTTAATTGAGGATTTTTTGATATTTGTGAACCCAAAAACTTATGCCCAAATTAGCAAATAATGCCCAAATTTAAACAGACAACTCCAATGATCATTTGAAAATATGACCGTTAGATTGCTATAGCCCTAGTCTATAGCGGTCGATCGCCCTAGTCTAGTACCAAGTTTGATTAACTATTTTAGAGTGTAAGACCGCACATATTTGATTTTAAATTTTTATGATGATTTAACTTTAATTATGATTAAAAACTTAATTAAAATTATTTTTAATATTTATTGAACCTTGTGCACCTAATTTTCTACCGAGTTTTATATATAATCCTTAGGAAATAATAAAATTACAAGAAGATCTCTCTCCTTCATAGTTTAATATATTGGATGATCTTCGAATTTCTGTTACGTGTTCTCCGACTTGCTGCTAATTGTAAAACTAAGTGTATTTCAGATAAAGTTTGATTAATTCAATTCAATTGGACTTACACACCAATATATATCATTATAACTCAAATATGCTATTAGTAACTTAATCAATATCTTGTTATCATCAAAACATATATTATTGAACCCTAAGATTTAATAAAATAATGAAAGTAAAAATATCATGCAATTCTATTATAATAGTTAGTTTAACTATAGCAAGTTTCATAATAGCAATAGTTGCAGTAACAATTGTCATAATATTTTTATTTTCCTAATATACAATGAGAGATATTTTTATTTCTATATTAACTGTAATTAACTGCTGGACTATGGAAAAGTCAAAAATTTTCCACGTCGATCTTACTAGCTTATCAGCCTGCTGCTTAAATAGAAGTCGGGTCATCTTGTGGTCATATTTAAATCTTGGCAAAGGAACAACCCTAGAGTAGAGAAATGAAGAGATTACTTACGTGAACCATAAAGGCTCAATGCTTGCTTGCCGATCCATTTCTAAAAGCTGAAAGGGAGACCACCCAAGACCATACATATGAAAAGTTGATGACCCCACAAATTAAACACATTTAATTACGAATAAACTTGGCTTGAGCCTATTTGATATAATCATGCTGGGCCATGACAGACCTAAGTTTGGCACTATCTTTGCTTGCAAACCTAATCGTTTGAAACCAACTTGGACACATGATAGACATCCCGCCTGTCTGTATTAATTGCATGCACACAGAACTAGTCTACTTTGGACCACATCATTTCAGACAGGAATTTACTCGATTGATCGATCTCAAATAGATCAAGTTTGCGGTACCATTGGTCCCCCCCCCCCCCCGGATGGTAGCTAGATAACCTCTAAAAGGTTGTAATTTATGTCTATTGCTAAGTAGAGCTTGAGGATATATTTAGTGTTTAAGAGCAATCTTATTTTTATTTCAACCTGAAAACAAATTACTTACGGAAATATATTCAGCCATTGCGAATGAAATTTTTTTTTTAAATGTAGTTTCTAAGTAGTAGAAATCCAAAAATAATTTTAAGATATTTTTACTATTCTTATCAAAATAAAAATAAAGAAAATAAAGATTAGAAAACTTGAAAATACGGATGCAATTGATGTTATCCTTAGCATATCGTTTTAAAAAACATCATTTAATAAAAATAAAAATATTCTTACTTATCAAAAATTAAATAATAAAAATATTTTAAATAATAAAAATATAAATAAAAATAATAATTTTTAAAAATCTAGTGCAGCCTAAATTTCTACTTTGGCTTTTTTTTTTCTAAGCAATTTTTAATGTTGGAAAGTCGATAGCTATTTTAGAATAGTTTCTGATTTTGTAGTCATTAGAAAAAGAAATTAGTTATGAAAATCCCTTGATATGGGAACCTAATGAAACCTTTGATACAGAGATCTAGTGAAATCCCTTAATATGGGGATCCAGTTAGGAATAAAATATTTTAGTTTTATTTTTTTTAGTTTTTCTGATTTCTATACATAGTTAATGTACAATGTACATATACTTATTATTGTGCATAATGGAATATAGTGAGACAATTTCATTCCACGTTTTCTGACATAATATCATAGCCCTAGGGTTTCACGCTTTTGGAATTTTTTTCGGCCTTCATTGCTAAGTTTTTGCCTATTGTTTCTCGATCTTTATTGCCGACATTCATTTTTCTTCTTCCTATTGCGCCAGCCTTCATAACATGTATTTTTCCATAAACTGCGATATCTGAGATTAGTCATTAAGTCTCCACCACAAAGTCCACTCTATAAGACTCAGTCTTATAACCTTCTAGAAAGACTACTCCTGGCTACTTTAATCAAGCCGAGATTAAGAAGCTTCAAAGTTTATTGAGGTCATTGGAGCAGCCCAGTGGCTCCTGTTCATTTGCATTCTCCGATAAGTTCCTTTCTCATGGATTATAGGCCTCGGATCGATTTATACAAGACAGTTGGGTTATTGACTCAGGAGCCATAGATCACATAACACCTTCCTCGATCCATTTTTCAATATATTCACCTTGTCCTAGCAATAGAAAAATTGTTATTGTCGATGGTTCTGTAACCACGGTGGCTAGTGTTGGTCATGTTCAGTTGAGTCCATTCTTGTTATTAAAATATGTACTTTATATTCCTAAATTGTCCACTAATCTTCGTCTATTCACAAACTAACCCATGATATGAACCATAATGCTTTGTTTTATCCCTTTCACTGTGTATTTCAAGATCAGGTTTCAAGGAAGAAGATTGGAATTGTTAAAGAAAAGGGCGGCCTCTATTATCTTAATGCATCAGCCATATAGTTACCTGCCGTCAAGCATATTTTCTTAGAGTCTTATTTTTCTATTTCAAATAATGATTTCATTTAGCATCAACATTTTCGTTTTGGTCATCCTTCATTTACTATTTTAAAGACAATGTTCCCTTCTTTGTTTAAGGGTGTTAATGTTAAGGATTTTTATTGTGAGGTATGTGAATTTGTCAACATAAAAGATTTCTTTTCCAATGAGCAATAATAAATGTTCTTCTCCTTTTTATTTAATTCACGCTAATATATGGGGCCCCTCTAAAATTCCTAATGTAGAGATCGATGGTTTGTTTCTTTTATCGATAATTGCACTAAAGTCTCATAGATTTTTCTTCTTAAACATAAATCCGATGTGACTACATCCTTTCAAACTTCATTGCCATGATACATAACTAATTTGGTATTAAAGTAAAAAAGGTTTCGGCATGATAATGCTAGGGATTATTTTAATCAATTTTTTACCATATTTTTTACAAGAAGGAATAGTTCATAAGTCATCCTACATAGACACTCTTCAACATAATGGAGTTGCTCAGAGAAAAAATGGTCACTTACTTGCCATAATGCTTTACTTTTCCAAAACCGAGTTCCAAAATCATACTAGGAGGAAGCTGTCCTTACTACAGACCACATATTATAAATCGACTACCCTCCAAAGTCTTGGACAATCAAACTCCTCTCTCAGTTTTATCATAATATTTGAATCACAAATAATCTCACTCCTCAAGTCTTTGGTTGTCCAACTTTTGTTCATACATCTAGCTACAACAGAAGTAAATTAGATCCATGAGCAATCAAGTGTGTGTTTATCGGATATTCTCCAACATAGAAAGGCTACAAGTGCTATCACTCACTTACACATAATTTTTATATCTCTGTTGATGTTACTTTTGAGAAAGGCCAATCTTTTTCTTTCAACCTTATCTTCAGGGGGAGTCTAGTTCTATTGAGGAAGATAAGGCAGAATATCTACTATTCTTGACCTATCCATCTCACAACCTTACTCATCTTAGTCCAAATCATTTTCAAAGGAGCCATCCCTACAGCCCGAATCATCCCTAAAAGAACCAAACCCTAAAACGGTTGAAACAGTCCATACTAATGACAAGCTTGACACTAGAAGGTATGCACAGGTGTACTCAAGAAAGAGAGATCTACAGGGAGAAATGATCTCTAAGGCATGCATATTTTAATATTTTGATAACAATTACCAATGCGGAAGCTTAAAGATTAAATATTAATCTATCTAACATGCATCAAGATCATATCTTTGCCTTATAATATAGGATCGTTTGATCTAAATTATGCATATAAATAAAATCATCAAGATCATATCTTGATTTTCAAGATAAGAAGTCATACTACTTATCTTGAAGTCTGCCTTAAGATCTAGGGATCATATCACTTACCTTAAGAACAATTGGTAAATCCATTGTGCTCTACAGCCGTTCAATCGTAGGACCTCTAGTATCGTCCATGGGAAGCCCCCAAATGATTGGATTTCTAGGAGTGCTAGCTCACGAAAAAATAACTTTGCTGATCTTGAATCCTTCCACTTGAATCTTTCTCCAAGATCCACCAAACTTTTGCTAACACCAGAATCACACCAGCTGTTCCAACTCTTAGAACTATATTATTTTATTCTGACTCTTTTTAGAATATCAATCCATAACATATCGTGTGTTTTTTTTGGGTGAAGAATGTCCTCTAATTTATAGGCTCAATTCAGCCTTTAGCCCATTGAATTCTAACACTTAAAATTCTGTGTTTAATGAAAACCAAAGAGACATGAATTCTAACACTTAAAATTTTAACGTTTGGTAAAAACCTATGAATTCTAATACTTAGAATTCCAACGTTTTGTTAATTCTGACATTCTGTGAAAACTAAAGAGATATGAATTCTAACACTTAAAATTCTATCGTTTGGTTAATTCAAAGAGGTACATTAATTCCATATGAATTCTAACACTTAGAATTCTAACAAAAACCATTTGAAAAAGATTAAGGTTATACATTAAATTCTACATGAGAATTTAATCTCTCATGAGATGAGATTTTAGTTATTTCATCATGTGAGATCCTAATGCGAGAAAACTCTTTTCGCACATAGAGTTTGGGTTTGGGTTTTGGTTTAAGCTGATTTGAATTTATTGGACTAAACCTACATAGATCATGGTCCTAGCCCAAATCAAATTTGGCTAGTCCTGAATCTATTTAAATCCAAATCAAGTCTAATTTCAAATCAATATTTGAAATTGATTAGTCCTTCTAATAGACTTAAACCTAACTGAATCTTATTCACTTGTACTTAACCCAATTGAGATAATTTAATCAATCAAATTGATTAATTAAATCATATATGATTCTCAATCGTTGATCAGCAAATAGATCATCCTAGGAAACTTTAATGTGTGTGACTCTCTAGGTTCGAACCTAAGCCAATAGCATAGGATAAACTTCTTATACTAATCGATGTGCCATCTAGCAATGGAACCCAACGTCCAGATAAGTCGAAGAGTTGCCAAGCAAACTCCAAGAATCCTAAGAAATAGTTACCGTATAATTCATCCTTTTGACCATAAATGTTAAGGATGGCTTAAGAGCCTATCAACTCTAAACAACAAATCCATAAAGTGATTTTAACTTTAGTAATCATATGACCTTCACATGAAGTGCCTTGGCTATGGTCATGCTAAATTGAAACACAAGCATTTCTCCTTTTAACAGAATAGGTCAAATTCATCTTGATCCATAACTGACTACCACAAGTACCTGACTGCACCCAATAACCTTTCGTAGCTGGATTAAAAATCTAGATGATCCAGCACCTAAGTACAATGAGTTGCTTGCAAGTCACCGGTTGTGATCTTTAGGTCTTAAGGATACTTATACACATATATTCTCGGATTAACTCTTGACAGCAGAGTATCTGAAAATGAGTCACATTCGATGAAATGTACTCCTATACTTTCACCTGTATGTCATACCAGTGTCTCTACACTCCTTGGTTAAGAGGACAACCAATAAATATAATATACAACATCCTATAATTGATAGTACTATAGCCCTGTCATAGTATATCATTTGATCGCGAACTCTTTTGAGAACCTTCAAAGATAAATCCTCCTTTATCGTGAAGGAAGATCCTGAGGGCTTCATTACTATTAGGAGTTTTAAGAAGATTCTTGTAATGAATAAACTGCCAAATAACTTTTATTAATATATCAATTTATATGCTATTTACATTAGCACAATCATCAAATGATTGGCTTTATGATACAATTCCCAATAAACTCCCACTTAGCCTAAAGCCACTCATTACAGTATCTAATACCCATCTTCAACTTATAGTCATCAAACTCCTTGATGTTGACTGCTTTTTAGTAAATGGGTCGCCTAGGTTTTCCTTTCTGTCAATCTTCTGAAGATTTATGTCACCTCGTTCTACAATCTCTCGAATAAGATGAAACCGGCATAGTATGTGCTTGGTGCACTGATATGCTCGTGGTTCCTTTGCTTGAGCTATGGCACCAGTGCTGTCACTGTACAACAGGATTGGTCCATCTATAGAAGGTACCACTTTAAGTTCGAAGATGAACTTTTGTAGCCACATAACTTTTTTCGCGGCATCTGATGCAGCGATGTATTCTGCCTCGCACACTGAATCTGCCACTGTATGTTGCTTGAAACTTTTTCAACAAATAGCTCCATCATTTAGGATAAACATGAAACCCGACACACTTTTGTTGTCATCATGATCTGATTAGAAATTAGAATTAGTATATCCAACAAGTTTCAAATCAGACTTTCCATAGACTAACCATTGGTCCTTAGTATTTTTTAAATACTTAAGGATTGTCTTAACAACTTGCCAGTAATTTTCTCCTGGATCAGATTGATATCTATTTACTACTCCTAGTGAGTATGCCATATCTGGTCTTGTACATGTCATGGTGTACATAATCGATCCACTGCCGAAGCATATGAATTTGACTCATATGTTCTCTTTCATTAGGAGTTGCCGAACAATCCTTCTTGGAAAGATGAATTCCATGGCCTATCGGAAGATAGCCTTTCTTGGAATTCTCCATGCTAAACCTCTTTAGCACGGTGTCAATGTACGTAGATTGGGATAAACCAAGCATCCTCTTAGATCTATCTTTATAGATCTTTATCCCTAGGATGTAAGATGCTTCTCCCAGATCTTTCATGAAGAATTGTGATGATAACCATATCTTTATTCCTTGTAATGCAGGGATATCATTCCCGATTAAGAGAATATCATCCACATATAATGCAAGAAATACAATAATGGAATCATTAGCCCATTTATAGATGCAGGGTTCTTCTTTATTCTTAACGAAGCCATAAGATTTGATCACATTATCAAATTGTATGTTCCAACTCCTAAATGCTTGCTTAAGTCTATAAATAGACTTCTGTAGCCTGCACACTTTAAACTCGTCTTCAGATATAAAACATTCAGGCTGTATCATATACACACCTATTCTTCTAAATTACCATTTAAAAAAATAGTTTTAACATCCATCTGTCAAATCTCATAATCTAAGTGTGCTGCTATAGCTAGCATAATCCGAATGGATTTCAGCATTGCCACACAAGAAAACATCTCGCATAGTCAATACCATAACGTTGACGATACCCCTTAGCAACCAGATGTCCTACCTTTTCGTCTGCGTCTCTTTTCCTCTTGAAAACCCACTTACACCCTATGGATTTTATCGCTTCGGATGGGTCAACTAATATCCATACATTATTGTCCTTCATGGAATCAAGTTCGGATTTCATGGCATCAAGCCATTTATTAGAGTCAGTCCTTTGCATAGCATCCATATAAATGATCGGATCCTTGTTGTTCTCATCGAGCTTAATAGGATCCTCATTCTGGATCAAGAAACCTAAGTATCTGTCCAGTTGATCTAGTACTCTATCAGATCGCCTTAATGGTGCATCTAAAATGGGTTTTGAATTTGATCTAATCAACTCAGATTCTAAGGGTTCAAAGGTTTGTGTTGTTCCTTCTACTTGATGAACTTCCTCAAGTTCAATATTAGAGCCATTTGTTCCTTCCCTAAGGAACTCCTTTTCAAGAAAAAACTGCTTTATTACTAATGAACAACTTTTGTTCTTCAGTATTATAGAAGTAATATCCTTTGGTTTCTTTCGGATAGCCGATAAAAAAATATTTATCAGATTTGGATTTAAGTTTGTTTGATTTTGCATGTTTCACATAAGCCGAACACCCCCAGACTCTCAGATAGGTGATAACCGTTTATGTCCATACCACATTTATGTGAAGTTTGAGAAACAGAATTACTTGGAACCTTATTGAGAATATGATAAGCTGATTCTAATGCATATCCCCAAAATGATATTGGCAAGCTTGCAAAACCCATCATGGACCGAACCATGTCTAACAGGGTTCGATTCCTTCTTTCTGACACACCGTTATGCTGTGGCGTTTTTGAAGGAGTCCATTGGGAGAGAATCTCATTCTCCCTTAGATATATCATAAAGTCATTTGAAAGGTATTCTCCTCCTCGATCTGATCAAAGGGTCTTAATACATTTTCCTGTTTGTTTTTCTACTTCTTTATGATATAGTTTGAATATTTCAAATGATTCATATTTATGTCTCATAAGATAGACATAACCGAACCTAGAAAGGTCATCTGTAAAAGTAATGAAGTAGTAATATCCATCTTTGGCATAAGTGCTCATTGGTCCACATACATCAGTATGTACTAGACCCAATAGATCTTTGGCTCTTTCACCTTTTTTAGTAAAAGATGACTTGGTCATTTTACCAAGAAGACAAGATTCACAGGTAGTTAATGAAAGAGTAGTGCCCTAAAAGCCAATCATGTAAGGGCATTTTTGTAATTTCTTTCAACTCATGTATGATATTTTATCAATTAAAAGGTATTTTTTTTTGATTCATCATATGCTGTGTCTTATATTTATTAAGATTATGATGAACCCCATAAGGTTAGGGCAATGGAATTAGGGTTATGATGAAGTTCATAATGATGAGACCTAAGTTCCTAAAAACTCTAATCTAAAATATTCCCAGTCGAAGGATTATCGAGTCAGGGATCGATGATACCGGTAAGACTGGCACATTCTATGTATGCTCAATAAAGAGGGTGGTTGGTCTCATTGCCACTTGTGTAGAGACACTAATAAAGGATGTGGGTGCTCATTAGGGTATGAGTTCACTGAATTGATCCACATTGAGAACATCTTATGGAGATCTTACTTACTTGTCAAAAGATAGTTCTCTTAGTGGGAGTTGTGCAACTGATCCTTAGACCTGAGATTACCATAGAATCTTATGCACATGAATCTATGTTTTAGTTCATACTCATTCATGGCTAAGTCATGTACGGGGTATTTATGGATATAAAGGATTGTGTATGAAGGTTATGAGTAGGTCAACAAGGAATCGATCATTCCTAGTAAGAGGAAAAGTAATCCTATATAATCTCATCATATGATGACTCAAGAAGTCTTTGATCAAAGCAAAATGAAATTAGAATAGGTTTCTAATTTTTCATTTGTCGAGTCTTTATTATTGATTTGAGATTCAAATGAATAAAATGTTAGGGTTTGGCATTTTTCCATACCCATCACTTATTCGGGATAAAGAAAGATCGAAGGATTAATTGCATAGTAACTTGCCACTGAAGGATATTTTGGTAATTCCATCAAATTCCTCATCTTCTAGGTAGACATGATACATTACTAGATGTCAATCTTGTCTTGTAGGTTTTCATGAATTAAATTTATTTAATTCATGGGTCAATTTGAAAGATGGTTCAAATTAGCAACTAGGGTTAGCACGATTTAATCTAATTCGGTTAATCAGTTTCTAATCGAACTAAATCGACTTAAACCTAGACCTACTGCTAGCTAGATGAGGAACCCAATGGGTCACACACATAAGGGAATTGGTCAAAAAATCATTTTAATAAGATTAATTAATTTAATTTGTTAGCCAATCAGCATGCTAGCACATGTGGCTAACTATCGCTCCAATTTGGGTCGAAATTGATTTGAACCGGCTTAATTAATTGATCCAAATTAATTTTAGAATTAATTTGGGATAACCTCTGACCTGATCAACCATTTATTAGATTGAATAAGGTTTAATTAATAGAGTCCAAGAAATATAAGACTCTCGGAAGGAAAACTATGCACGTGCAGAATTTTCAAGAGACGCCTAAGAGTCCTTATGATTTAAGGTACTAGGAGGTGCATCTTTTTTTGGGATTTATAGGTTCATTGAATATGAATAATCTTATCTAGATGTTATTGTATTTGATAAGGTTGAATTAATAGAGTCCAAGAGACATGGGACTCTCGAAAGGAAAATTGTGCACGTGCAGAATTTTCAAGAGGCATCTAAAAGTCCTTCTGATTTAAGGCACTAGAAAGTGTATCTTTTGGGGATTTAAGAGTCTATATAAACATGGAAAACCTTATCTTGACACATGGCAAAATCAGAGGCTATCTGATTTAAGATGGGATGCCAAAAGCATCCCATCAGGTGTGGCGCGCGTAGGGAGAAAGGTGCAGAAAATTATAACGATGTGTCCCTTGATTCAAATTAAAATAAATTTTAAAAAAATTATATCCTTTCAGAAGGACGTGAATGGGTTGTATCCCTTCATTTGACGTCTCTCCATCTACTATTTAAAGGGGGTGGCACATATGGGATGCATCGGATAATTTTTAGTAATCCTTGTTAAGACAAGAGTCTTCTCTCTTCCTCTCCCCTTCCTACAAGCCTTAGTCAATTTAGGACAACTCTTTTCTTAGCCTATACCAGTTTTATTAGGCTTAAGAAAAGGGTAAAAGAGTCCTAAGATCCAAGCCAAGAAGTCAAGAAGCCAAAAAGAGGTTTAAGTCAAGTTTGTGAGCATATCTTTGATCCAATTCTCGTGTGGATCACCATTGGAGGGCGAACGCTTGGGCGCCTAGTGGAAAAGATTGGATAGCCGGCTTCCTTCTTTCTTCACCAAGTACTAAGGTATGTTCCTCTACATATATGTTACATTTTATGACTAATTAATTGTTATAATCAAGGGGTCTTGGGTCTAAGGTTTCGGTTGATTAGGGTTTCAAAGTTAAATTTTTTTGAAATCCAGCCTTCCGCTGCATGACCGGAACCCAACATTGGTATCGGAGCCACCTTGATTAATTCAATTAGTGGTCCATAATATATTGATTACATGAATGATTATGTTATGCTTTTAGCATGATTTATTTTATTATATAGAGTTATAAAATTTCTTGTATTAGAACACGCCTCCTGAGCCTCTATGCCTGCGGTGTTTTGCATAGACTGGCCCAAGGGACTAATGAGCTATGGCCGGACGTGTTCTAATTAATGAGAAATTTTACTTAAGATGATAATTTTAAAATTGCATTGAATGTATGCATGGTATGATATTATTATTATGCATACTAGAAAAATGATGTGCATGAGACCATCAAAGCCCTCCTAAAAAATTATATTTAGTCGTAGTGTGATAGAATCATAATACAAATCCTTTTAGGGTTTGATTAATCAATTGGTGTCTAGAAAAGTAGTTCTGGAAAGGTAAAGAGATCGTGGTTTTTTAATTGGTTCCGTTGACTGACCTAGCCAATTAAATTGGTGTCTAAGGAAAGCAACGGAAGGACCCCCACCTCTCTCCCACTTAACTGGCTAATTTGATTGATTTAGACCTTGAATTGGAAATGATATATTGATTATGAACACTACCTAATGCCTTCCTTCATACTAAGATAAATTTATGATAACAACTATAGTAGGTTTGTTGTGCAACACAAGGCCTACTCTAGGGTTAGATATGAATTATCTTAGTGCATTTAATGCTTTATAGCATGATTAGTGGTGTTTCTTTGTTGTATAACATAAGGACAATATTATTCAATCATGACTATATGAAAATGAAGGGTTTGACTAAACTAAGACATTATAGTTTGTTGTGTAACACAAGGCTAGAAGTATCTTAGAGGCAGGTGTTATGTTGAGAGTTGCATGGGTTGCAATTGGAAAGGATATTTTCTACCCTTGAACTCATGAATGTTTGTTGTGTAACACAAGATATTTATGATGAATTGGGATCTCAACCCCACTAAAGAAACCCTGGTAAGGTTTTCTCGCTTACATAGGTGAGGGTTATGGTATTCGTGATAAAATAGTGAGAGATACAATTAGATTGATAAGTCCTTGTCTAGTTGTAGATATCATTATGAGTGGTCTGCTTATGTATTGTTCTTTACTTGTAATGTAGATTAAAATTTTATGGCTTTTACTTTATCACTACGGGGCATTTTAGATGCCAACAGGTTGACTGGTCCAAATTATGTGGACTGGTTGAGGAACTTGAGAATTGTCTTAACTCAGGAAAAGGTTTCCTACATCCTTGACTCTCCTAATCCAGATCCGATCGGAGATGATGCTACAGAGGAGGAATGAGCCACATATAAAAAGTGGTAGAATGATAGTTTGACTGTTAAGTGTATCATGTTGGCCTCGATGAGCAATGAATTACAGAGGCAACATGAGGAGCGGGAACCTCAATCCATATTGCTTAATCTTAAAGAGCTTTATGGAGAGCAAAGTAGGGCTGCTCAATATGAGATTTGAAGCAGTTGTTCCGTGCACGTATGAGTGAGGGCTCATCCGTTCAAGCTCATGTTTTAAAGATGATTGACTTAATCACTCGGTTAGGTCAATTAGGGTTTGTAATGGATGGAAAGCTTAATCAGGACTTGATCCTACAATCACTCCCAGACTCCTCACAGTTTGTCATGAACTATCACATGAACAAACTAAATATTTCATTACATGAGCTGTTGAATATGCTTAAGTCAGCTGAGAGTCAGTTCAAGGGTGATAAGGCTCATATTCTTCTAGTTGATAGGAAGAAGAAACAGGCAATGAAGAAAGGTTCAAAGAGAAAGAGGAGCCTTAAAAGTAGCATGCAAAAGAGGAAGAAGGCAAAGAAGCCTTCTGTTGATCGAGCCTATTTTCATTGCGGCAAGCAGGGACACTGGAAGAAGAACTGTAAGATATATCTTGCAAGTTTGAAGCAAGATGCTGGTGAAGAAGCATCAAAAGGTTTGTACATGATACAAACTAATTTATCATTGAGTTCTTCAGTTTCTGACTCATGGGTATTGGATACTGCATATGGATCTCATATATGCAAGTCATTGCAGGGACTACAAAGAGTTAGAAATTTGAAGAAGGGTGACTTCAAGCTCTATGGCGCAAGTGGAGAAGCCATTTATGCTAAAGCTGTGGGCACCTATTTGTTGTTATTACCTTCTGGCAAGATATTGGAATTAAAAAATTATTATTATATTCTAAATATTATTAGAAATATTATTTCTGTACTCTTGTTATTAGAATAAGGTTTTGAAATAAATGTAAAGAGCAATGGTTGCTCTATTTTTATTCTAATAAATTGTTTGGACATGGTTTGTTTAATAATGGTCTTCTAATTCTTTTGCTCAATGATAAAGTTTTGCTTGTTGATAACAAGAAAAGAAAGAGAGAAGATGTTAATGCCACTTATCTCTGGCATTGCCAATTAGGTCATATAAGTGAATCTAGGATAAGCAAGTTATACAAAGATAACTTCTTTGATCCTTATGATTTTAAATCATTAGGAACTTGTGAATCCTGCCTCATGGGAAAAATGACTAAGTCTCCGTTCACTAGACATGGAGAAAGGGCAACCGAGTTATTAGGTCTTATACACACAGATGTATGTGGACCTATAACAACTCAAGCTAGAGGAGGATACTCTTATTTCATCAATTTCATTGATGATTTATCAAGGTTTGGACACGTGTATCTTATGAAACACAAGTCCGAAGCCTTTGATAAATTTAAGGAATATCAAAGTATGGTTGAGAAACAAACTGGACATAGTATTAAAATCCTTCGATCTGATCGAGGAGGAGAATACTTGTCTAGTGAATTTCTTGATCATCTTAAAGACAAAGGCATTCTCTCTGAATGGACCCCTCCTTATACACCTCAATTAAATGGTGTAGCAGAAAGGAGGAATCATACCTTATTAGACATGGTGAGGTCCATGATGTGCTTCACAGATCTTTTAGTATCATTCTGGGGTTATGCCCTAGAAACTGCTGCCTATATTTTAAATAGAGTGCCATCAAAATCAATGACTAGCACTCCATATGAATTATGGAAAGGAAAAAAAAGCCAAATCTTAAATATTTTAAGATTTGGGGTTGCCCTGCTTATGTCAAAAATGTATTCGGATATAAGTTAAGTGCTAGGGCTGATAAATGTAGCTTTATAGGTTATCCAAAGAAGGTATTGGATACATCTTTTATCATCTGCTGAGCAAAAGGTATTTATTAGTAGGCATGCCATTTTTTTGGAAAATGAATTTATCCAAGAAGAAGGTAGTGGGAAGATACTTGAACTCACTGAAGATCAAGACTTACAACCTACTCCTGTTGACAATCAACAAGACATTCCTAACCAGAAATTTCTAAAGATCAAGAACAACCACAACATTCACCTCCTCTCTATAGGTCAGAGAGAGTGCGGGGTGCACCTCTCAGATATGGTTTTGTTATTGGAGATGACAACGAAGCCAATATCATTCAGGATGATGATCCCGTGACCTATACAGAAGCTATCGAGAGTAAGGACTCTGACAGATGGCTTGATGCTATGAAATCTGAAATGGACTCTATATGTACCAACCAGGTTTGGACCTTGGTTGACCCACTTGAGGGAGTAAAGCCAATAGGGTGCAAATGGGTCTTCAAAAAGAAGATTGGAGCAGATGGCCAAGTAGAAACCTACAAGGCCAGGCTAGTGGCAAAAGGTTTCAGACAAAAACATGGTATTGACTATGATGAAACCTTTTCACCAGTAGCTATGCTCAAATCCATTCGGATATTACTTGCTATAGCAGCATACTATGACTATGAAATCTGGCAGATGGATGTAAAGACTGCCTTCCTCAATGTATATCTTGAGGAGGAAGTCTATATGTCACAGCCAGAAGGGTTTGTCTCAAGTAGGAGACCGCACCAAGTATGCAAGCTTAAGAAATCCATTTATGGATTAAAGCAAGCATCGAGGAGTTGAACATTCGCTTTGATGAAACAATCAAAGAGTTTGGTTTCATCAAAAATATAGATGAACCATGTGTGTATAAAAAGACAAGTGGGAGTGCCATAGTCTTCTTAATTTTATATGTTGATGACATACTTATCATTGGAAATGATATCCCAATGCTACAATCAGTCAAAATTTGGCTACATAAACAGTTTTCCATGAAAGATTTGGGAGAAGCATCCTGTATACTGGGTATAAAGATCTATAGAGATAGATCTAAGAGGATGCTTGGCTTATCCCAATCTAGATACATTGACTTAGTGTTGAAAAGATTCAACATGGAGGAAAGTAAAAGATGTTACTTGCCCATGAGTCAAGGCATACATCTCTCTAAGAAGATGTCTCCTAAATCACCTAAAGAGAGACAAAGAATGAACAAGATTCCTTATGCTTCAGCTGTAGGGTCGATAATGTATGCCATGTTATGTACCAGGCCTGATGTTGCTTATGCCTTAGGCACAGCAAGCAGGTTTCAGGCCGATCCAGGGGAAGATCATTGGAAAGCTGTGAAAAATATTCTTAAGTACCTAAGAAGAACTAAGGATATTTTTTTTTTTTATATGGAGGATCAAATTTAAAATTGGAAGGCTATACTGACTCCAGTTTTCAATCAGATCCGATGATAGTAAATCCATATCAGGGTATGTTTTTACTCTATATGGTGGTGCAGTCAGTTGGAGAAGTACTAAGCAGCAAACTATAGCTGACTCAGTTACTGAGGCAGAGTACATTGCTGCTAGTGAAGCCGCTAAGGAAGCTGTCTGATGAAGAAGTTCATTACGGAGTTAGGTGTCATTCCAGTGATTCAACAACTGGTGCCACTTTATTGTGATAACACTGGAGCTGTTGCACAAGCTAAGGAACAAGGTCTCATCAGAAATCCAAGCACATCCTAAGACGCTTCCATCTCATTCGAGAGATCATTGAAAGACAAGATGTTGTTATAGAACGAGTTGACACAAAGAACAATATAGCAGACCCATTCACTAAGGCCCTTCCTCAACAACAGTTTGATCGTCATTTGGATTGTATGGAATTAAATACAAAGGCAATTGGCTTTAGTGCAAGTGGGAGATTGAAAGAGTAGTGCCCTAAAAGCCAATCATGTAAGGGCATTTTTTTAATTTCCTTCAACTCATGTATGATATTTTATCAATTAAAAGGCATTTTTTTTGATTCATCATATGCTGTGTCTTATATTTATTAAGATTATGATGAACCCCATAAAGTTAGGGCAATGGAATTAGGGTTATGATGAAGTTCATAATGATGAGACCTAAATTCCTAAAAACTCTAATCTAAAATGTTCTCAGTCGAAGGATCATCGAGTCGGGGATCGATGATACCGGTAAGACTGGCACATTCTATGTATGCTCAATAAAGAGGGTGGTTGGTCTCATTGCCACTTGTGTAGAGACACTAATACAAGGATGTGGGTACTCATTAGGGTATGAGTTCACTGAATTGATCCACATTGAGAACATCTTATGGAAATCTTACTTACTTGTCAAAAGATAGTTCTCTTAGTGGGAGTTGTGCAAGTGATCCTTAGACCTGAGATTACCATAGAATCTTATGCACATGAATCTATGTTTTAGTTCATACTCATTCATGGCTAAGTCATGTATGGGGTGTTCATGGATATAAAGGATTGTGTATGAAGGTTATGAGTAGGTCAACAAGGAATCGATCATTCCTAGTAAGAGGAAAAGTAATCCCATGTAATCTCATCATATGATGACTCAAGAAGTCTTTGATCAAAGCAAAATGAAATTAGAATAGATTTCTAATTTTTCATTTGTCGAGTCTTTATTATTGATTTGAGATTCAAATGAATAAAATGTTAGGGTTTGACATTTTTCCATACCCATCACTTATTCGGGATAAAGAAAGATCGAAGGATTAATTGCATAATAACTTGCCACTGAAGGATATTTTGGTAATTCCATCAAATTCCTCATCTTCTAGGTAGACATGATACATTGCTAGATGTCAATCTTGTCTTGTAGGTTTTCATGAATTAAATTTATTTAATTCATGGGTCAATTTGAAAGATGGTTCAAATTGGCAACTAGGGTTAGCACGATTTAATCTAATTCGGTTAATCAGTTTCTAATCGAACTAAATCGACTTAAACCTAGACCTACTGCTGGCTAGATGAGGAACCCAATGGGTCACACACATAAAGGAATTGGTCAAAGAATCATTTTAATAAGATTAATTAATTCAATTTGTTAGCCAATCAGCATGCTAGCACATGTGGCTAACTATCGCTCTAATTTGGGTCGAAATTGATTTGAACCGGCTTAATTAATTGATCCAAATTAATTTTAGAATTAATTTGGGATAACCTCTGACCTGATCAACCATTTATTGAATTGGATAAGGTTGAATTAATAGAGTCCAAGAAATATAGGACTCTTGGAAGGAAAACTATGCACGTGCAGAATTTTCAAGAGGCGCCTAAGAGTCCTTCTAATTTAAGGTACTAGGAGGTGCATCTTTTTTTAGGATTTATAGGCCCATTGAACGTGGAGAACCTTATCTATATGTTATTTTATTGTATAAGGTTGAATTAATAGAGTCTAAGAGACATGGGACTCTCGAAAGGAAAATTGTGCATGTGCAGAATTTTCAAAAGGCGTCTAAAAGTTCTTCTAATTTAAAGCACTAGAAGGCGTATCTTTTGGGGATTTAAGAGTCCATATAAACATGAAGAACCTTATCTTGACACATGGCAAAATCAGAGGCTATCTGATTTAAGTTGAGATGCCAAAAGCATCCCATCAGGTGTGGCGCGCGTAGGGAGAAAGGTGCAGAAAATTATAACGATGTGTCCCTTGATTCAAATTAAATGAATTTTAAAAAAAAATATCCTTTCAGGAGGACGTGGAATGGGTTGTATCCCTTCATTTGACATCTCCCCATCCACTATTTAAAGGGGTGGCACATATAGGATAGCATCGGATAATTTTTAGTAATCCTTGTTAAGACAAGAGTCTTCTCTCTCCCTCTCTCCTTCCTACAAGCCTTAGTCAATTTGGGACAACTCTTTTCTTAGCCTATACCAGTTTTATTAGGCTTAAGAAAAGGGTAAAAGGGTCCTAAGAGCCAATCCAAGAAGTCAAGAAGCCAAAAAGAAGTTTAAGTCAAGTTCGTGAGCATATCTTTGATCCAATTCTCGTGTGGATCACCATTGGAGGGCGAACACTTGGGTGCTTAGTAGAAAAGATTGGATAGCCGGCTTCCTTCTTTCTTCACCAAATACTAAGGTATGTTCCTCTACATATATGTTACATTTTATGATTAATTAATTGTTATAATCAAGGGGTCTTGGGTCTAAGGTTTCGGTTGATTAGGGTTTCAAGGTTAAAATTTTTTGAAATCCAGCCTTCCGCTGCATGACCGGAACCCAACAGTTAATGATTCACAATCATCAACTCGAAGAATGCCCTTCTCGGTTAACCTGTTTAATCTGTTCTTATTGATATGACCCAGCCGATGGTGCCAAAGATAAATATCTGTGACATCAGTTATTCTAGGGCACTTACTTGATTTGTACACTACATTCACAGGCTATGATAATATATAAATGCCATTAGATAAATGCCCAGTCATTACAGTAACTCCATTCATAATGATATTTAAAGTAACATCCTTTATTGAAATTTCATAATGACTTTTGGCCAGAAGGCCTACAGAAAATACGTTCAACAAGAACGTTGGGAAAAAATGACAATCATTTATTACGATGACATTTCTATTGAAAACCATTTCAAGAACTCCTAATGCCAGAACTGAAACTAATCTTCCATCGCTGACATTAAGGAATCTTTCGTTGTCCTCAAATCTTCTAGTGACTTATAGTCCCTGCAATGAATTAGAAATGTTAAAAGTACTCCCGGTATCCAATACCCAGGTCTGATGATCATATACAGAAAATTATAAGGTGTTATCATATAAATACCTTGTTGAGCAACATCTTGCCCCTTTTTCTTCTTTGGCCTGTTTGGATCAAGTGTGGCAATGTAAAGAAAACAGTTCCTCTTCCAGTGCCCTTGCATCTTACAATGAAAGCATTTAGCCTGACTTTTATCAACTTTCTTCTTCTGCATCTGACCTTTATAGATGTCCTAGCGTGTTGCACCTTTTTCTTATTCTTATTCTTTTTTCCTTTCCCAAAGGGATGATGCCCTACCTTAGATCCTTCAATCACACTAACCAAACCCTTAGAGAGCTGGTTATCCTTCTCAAAGTTCTGTAACAACCCCAACAAACTGTGGTAGTTGACTGCAGGCTTTGTCATTCGATAATGAGTAAGGAAAGGTCAGAAGGATGGAGGCAAGGAATTCAGGATCGCATCTTTTCCCAACTACTCATGTAAGAGAAAGCCAAACTTGCTTAGGAGTTCTATCTTCTCGATCATGTATAATATATGATCAGTGACAGTAGATTCATCCCTCATTCGAGCATTAAAAATGGCACAACTAGTCTTGTGCCTTTCAACGTCGTCGGGTGTGCCGAAAGATTCATTCAACGCTTGAATGATTTCTTTCGGCTAATCATTCTTGAACCGGCGACCGAATTCATCGTTCATTACTGCTAGCATGATGCAACACACGCTAGTTCTATCACTGAGCCACTTCTGATAAGTGTCTCTTTCAGAACTATGAGTGTTTGCATTAGGTATCTTTGGTGCAGGATTATTCAGATACATAGAATCCTCTCATGCTCAAGGATGATCTTAAGTTTTCTAAACCAGCTATTGAAATTTAAACCATTCAACTTGTCACTATCCAATAGGGACCTTAATAATAAATTAGTGATCATTTTATGCATAAGGAAAAACTAAACTTTAGTAGTATATAAATTGATAGAGTCTAAAGACTTAGACTTTAGTCTAAAGATTCTTCCACTATTTTGTTCAAATTGGCAGCCTCTACATCCCAATTCGAAGAATTATTCTTAATTTTTTAGTGGGCACTAAGATCTACATAGACTACATACAGACCCAAGTGAAGCTTGGCCAACCCATATGCATCTAGGAGTAGGTTCAAAATTAATTATTTTTCCAAACAATTCTTAGTGTTCTATTTTGCCCCATGTTCCTCTTCAGCAGGCATGGAGTGCCTCCACTGAAAGTACTGGTTAGGTCCAACCATTAAATAATATAATTAGTGCAACCTATATATGGACAACCAAGCCCGAGTGAAGTTTGGCCCATCTGACTGTCTATTTAATAGTTGCGCTGACTTATCGTATAATAAATGATAATTCCGATGGTTGATAAGCACCAAGCATGGAGTGCCTCCAATGATTATCAAGACATCGGACTCATTATCACTCACCTTAATGGGAGGCTATAATCTAGTTATCATATAACTATTTCATTTTAAGGACCTAATAATTTTAGAGAATTTAATAATCCAAAGATAAATTGACTAATCAAGTTCTTCCACTGAATCTATGAAGTCAGTAGAATGAGACAAGATTAAGTCAGGTTAAATGGCATCTAAATCAGTCAGATTGATTTCCTTACAGGCATGGGTCAACTCAAATCAGGTAAATAATCTTAATCATAAATGGTTCACCATGTTGACCAGGTAAATGAGACCGATGGAAGGGATATGCCATTAACTCGTTAAAGACGCATCAGTACGAGTAGCTCCCAATTAAAAACCATTCGATCGTTGATTCTAGAGCAACTTACCACCTTGACATCATATGGTTAACCAATTTTGATTTAACCATCTAAGAGATTCATGCTCAACCACGGAGCCTAATCTACTTCCATTTTGTTTAATCAAAGACATGAACATGATCAACTACAACTATTGTTTGATTTAGAGCATCCTTAAGCTAATCTAATTAATTTAGATTTGATCAAATACTCTTATAGTCCATTTGATTTAAACCTTAGGGTCTAACCCTTTATGAACCTGATTTAGCAAACCCAAAAGATTAAATATATTTCATGTATCCATAACTTCCATATCATATATTTTGAATCATGCATCACTTGCATTATAACTACTCAATTCTATATTTAGATCATATCTAAAAAGATTATGAATATATATTTGACATTCAAATAAGACTCTCATAAATATTTGTATATTTCATAACATAGACATCAAGTTCTTATATCTTATATCTATGTTTTTATTCTAAACATGCAATTATCATGCTTTTATACAACATTAATATGTATCAATTATAAAACATCTCTTGAGAGTGCATGTAATCTATTTTGATGCCAAAGATCAATTTGAATTATCTTTTGACTAAGAATCAAAGATAAGAGAACCATAACGGCACCGCAATACATCATAGAATACCTCGTTGAATGGGATAATGAGGATTTTTAATCCATCTATGACTGGATAGCTTGATGATCCATTTAGCTATGATTACAAAACCAATAAGAACACTAATTTATATGCTATAAATTAGATCAAGGCGAAACCATGCTCTCATACCATTTATAGGGAGAAACAATCTCCAAGGCATGTATATTTTAATATTTTGATAATAATTATCAATGCAAAATCTTAAAGATTAAATATTAATCTATCTAATATGCATCAAGATCATATCTTTGCCTTATACTATAGGATCGTTTGATCTAAATTATGCATATAATTAAAATTATCAAGATCATATCTTGATCTTCAAGATAAGAAGTCATACTACTTGTCTTGAAGTCTGCCTTAAGATCTAGGGATCATGTCACTTACCTTAAGAATAATTGGTAAATCCTTTGTGCTCTGCAGTCGTTCAATCGTCCGGCCTCTAGTATTGTCCACACGAAGTCCCGAATGATCGGATTTTTGGGAGTGCTAGCTTGCAAAAAATAACTTTGCTGATCTTGAATTCTTCCACTTGAATCTTTCTCCAAGATCTACCAAACTTTTGCTAACACCAGAATCACACCACACCAAACTTTTGCTAACACCAGAATCACACCCGCTGTTCTAACTCTTAGGACTATATTATTTTATTCTGATTCTTTTTAGAATATCAATCCATAACATATCGTGTGTTTTTCTGGTGAAGAATGTCCTCTAATTTATAGGCTCAATTCAGCCTTTAACCCATTAAATTCTAACACTTACAATTTTGTCGTTTGATGAAAATCAAAGAGACATAAATTCTAACACTTAGAATTTCAACGTTTGGTGAAAACCTATGAATTCTAAAACTTAGAATTCCAACATTTTGTTAATTCCGATGTTCGATGAAAATCAAAGAGATATGAATTCTAACACATAGAATTCTATCGTTTGGTTAATTCAAAGAGGTACATTAATTCCACATGAATTCTAACACTTAGAATTCCAACAAAAACTGTTTGGAGAAGATTAAGGTTATACATTAAATTCTACATAAGAATTTAATCTCTCATGAGATGAGATTTTAGTTATTTCATCATGTGAGATCCTCATGCAAGAAAACTCTTTTCGCACATGAAGTTTGGGTTTGGGTTTTGGTTTAAGCTGATTTGAATTTATTGGACTGAACCTACATAGATCATGGTCGTAGCCCAAATCAAATTTGCTAGTCCTGAATCTATTTAAATCCAAATCAATATTTAAAATTGATTAGTTCTTCTAATAGACTTAAATCTAATTGAATCTTATTCACTTATACTTAACCCAATTGAGATAATTCAATCAATCAAATTGATTAATTAAATCATATACGATTCTTAATCATTGATCAGTAAATAGATAATCTTAGGAAACTTCAATGCGTATGACTCTCTAGGTTCGAACCTAAGCCGGTAGCATAGGAACAACTTTTTATACTAATCGATGTGTCTATCTAGCAATGGAATCCGACGTCTGGATAGATCGAAGAGTTGCCGAGCAAACTCCAAGATGTAGGGAAATTATTGAGAAATTATTTATCCAATTATTGATTTTAATGATTAACAAAAGCTATGAGTATATTCATTGTGTTTCTGATAAATTTGATAAGTGTTTCAGGAATTAAGAACGATTAATTATTCAAAAGATATATCGAAATCAGTTTTGAATTGAATTTTTATGGATTATTAAAAAGTTTCAGAAGTTAGAGCTGACACCCAGACTTACTTAAGTCAACTCCAGAGCGTATCGAAACAGTTCAGAATTTTTGGTACGGTTTGGAGCCGACACCCTAACAGTCGGGAGCCGACTCCAACCTGAGATATAGAGAACTATTTTCTGTTTCAAAAGTCAGAGCCGACACATGAATTTTTGGAGCCGACTCTAACCTGAGTTATAGAGACTATTTTTCGGAGTAATTCTTGGAGCCGACACCTCAGGATCGGGAGCCGACTCCAGACAGCGGTAAGTCAACACTTTGTAAAGTGAGAGCCGACTTCACGTTGAATTATTTTTTTTCTATGTTTGGCAACCCGATTTGGAGCTGACACATGAAAAGTTGGAGCCGACTCCAACCTATCAGAGGACGATTTCAAAAGTGACAGATCAGCTCCAACGGCTATATTTTCTCACCTACTCTTCAACGGATCTATTTTCTTGCATGGAGAACTCATCCAAGTATGATTTCAACAGCTATTTCTCACCTAATATTGGATTAAGAAATCTATATAAAGGTTATCCGATCGTTCGAAAATAAAAAGAAAAAATAACAGAAAAATCAAGGAAAATATCCAGTGAAAAAGAGAAAAAAATCGAAGAGAAATCTCTGAGTCCATGCCTATCATCTGAAGAGAGTTTTTAGAGAAATCCAAAGCCCTCAAAGATCAAAATCAGAGGATTTTCAAAAGAGAAAAGAAGAAGAGCAAAAGCCCTATTTCCTCAACATTCTCTTCAATGAATTTTTGTCAAGAATCAGAGCTGAAGCTTGGTTCATCCATTCAAAAGAGAAAAGGAAAAGAAGAAACGAAGAAAAGCTCACATCCAGATTGCTTCAATCAGGCTTTTCTTATCCTTGTCTATTTACATTGTTTATTTGCTCAATTAAGGAGCTTTTGAATTATAAACTTTATTTTGAATTATTGTTTGCTAATTCAATCAGGGGGATTGAATTAGTTGAGGTAGTTTACCTCGGGTTAAGCTAAGTTTAGCTTGGGTTAAGGTTTTGTGCTGGTGAACCTATGAAAACTGGCTGGGTTCGTTGTGACCTCATGTAAAACAACAAGTTCGAGTTGTTTAGGAGTGGACGTAGGTGTGGCTAATACCGAACCACTATAAATCTTTGTGTGTTTGTCGTGCATTTGTCTCTCTCTCTTTATCATATTGTGTTTAGCTTTTATTAATTCCCTTTACTTGGGCACTTTCACATCAAGCAAATTGTTTTCAAAGTGTTAAATTTTTTAAAGAACCCAACCCCCCCCCCCCCTCTTGGGTTGCCATCTGAGCCAACAATTGGTATCAGAGCTTGTGCTCATTTAAACTTAATCTAACAATCAAGAGCTAAAGATCCAAATGGCAGCTCAAGCTGGATCATCCTTTTCTGAAGGTCAATCACCAATAGGCCACCTTTGTTTAATGGCACTAACTATTTATATTGGAAAGCAAGAATGAGGATTTTCATTCAAGCTTTAGATTATGAATTATGGAGTATCATTATTAATGGACCTAGCATACCCACACACATGGTAGACGATTTTATTGTTCCTAAGCCCGAAAGGGATTGGAATGAGAACGATAGGAAAATGGCTCAGCTTAATGCCAAAGCCATGAATATCTTATATTGTTCTTTGGATGCAAATGAATTTAACAGAATTTCTACTTGCATTTCAACCAACGAAATATGGGATAGATTAGAAGTTACCCATAACGGTACCAATCAAGTAAAAGAATCCAAAATTAACATTCTAGTGCATAAATATGAATTATTTAGCATGAAACAAACTGAATCAATCACATGCATGTACACTAGATTCACTGATATTGTTAATGGTTTGAAAAGTCTTGGTAAGACCTATACTAATTTTGATTTAGTACGTAAAATTTTTAGGTCTCTTCCAAGATCATGGAAAGCCAAAGTGACTGCAATCCAAGAAGCCAAAGACTTAAATGTTCTACCTTTAGAGGAGCTACTTGGATCCCTAATGACCCATGAGCTGACATGAAGTAACATCAAGAGGAAGATGTCAAGAAGAAGAGAACAATAGCTCTCAAGGCTAAAGAAAATGAGAAGAGCAGCAATAAAGATAATGATGAAGATGATGAAACAGCTCTCCTTGCAAAAAAATTTAGAAAGTTTATACAAAGGAGACCCTTCCACAAAAGAAAATCTGGAATCAAAATGGAAGGAGAAAAAAAAAGGGATAAAGATAAAGAAAAAGAACCCTTGACATGTTATGAATGTAAGAAGCCGGGGCATTTTCGATCTAAATGTCCTCAACTAAAGAAGGGTTACAAGAAGAAGAAGAAGACCTATGTTACAACATGGAGTAATAGTGAAGAATCTTTATTCGAAGAAGATCAAAAAGAAGTTGCAAACATATGCTTCATGGCAAACGACAAAAATGAGATAAATTTTGAAATCCATGATGATTTTACATTTGATGAATTATATGATGCATTTAATGAATTAGTTAGTGATTTCAAAATTTTGAGAATGAAAAATAAATCTTTGAAAATTGAAAATTTAAATCTTTACAAAGAGAAAAATAAACTAATTCTTGAAGTTAAAATTTTAAAATTTGAAATGGAAGATTCTCTAAAACAAAGAATCAATTTCTAATAAAAATATTAATTTGAAGAAAGAAATTGATAAATATAAGATTATTATTGATAAATTTACATATAGCTCAGAAAAACTAAATTTGCTTTTAAGTAATCAAAGAGCTGTATTTGATAAAGCTGGACTAGGATATAGACCTCACATGAAACAAAAATATGTAAACAATTTCTTTATTAAGAAACCTATCAAAAATGATGTTTCATGTTATCATTACAACAAAAAAGGACATAAATCTTATGAATCCAATTTTAGAAAAACTAATAAGAATTTAATGCTTAAAGGAAAGAAAATATGGGTTCCAAAAGGAACAATATTTATTGCTACTAACCATGAAGGACCCAAGAAAGCTTGGGTACCTAAACAAAAGATTTGATTATCTTGCAGGAGTATCTTGCGGCCAAAGGATCAAAAAGAAAATGGTATCTTGATAGTGGCTGCTCAAGACACATGACGGGTGACAAGGAGCAATTCATCACCCTTGAAGATAAAAGAGGAGTTGTTACTTTTGGAGACAATGGCAAAGGTCAAATTATGGGCCTTGGTAAAATTCAAATCACTCCCTCCACTTTTATTGAAAATATTTTGTATGTAATGGATTAAAGCATAATTTAATTAGCATTAGCCAACTGTGTGATAAAGGTTTCAAAGTTTCCTTTGAAGCTTCTATTTGCATTGTATCAAATCCCATTGACAATAGCATCATATTTGTTGGAAATAAAAATGGCAATGTATACTTAATTGATTTAGACAATTTGTCTACTAGTAATCATTGCTTAATTGCTGATAATGCTAAGATAAATGAGATTGGATGGCTATGGCATCGTAGATTAGGTCATGCAAGCACACACTTAATTTGAAAATTAATTAGAATGGATTTAGTTAAAGGACTTCCAAAATTAGATTTTAAAAACAATAAAATTTGTGATGCATGTCAATTTGGAAAACAAACTAGAAATTCTTTAAAATCTAAAAACATTGTTTCCACTACTAGGCCACTCAGCTACTTCATATGGACCTTTTTGGACCTACTAGAACCATCAGTTTAGAAGGAAAGAAGTATGGTCTTGTGATTGTAGATGATTATTCTACATTCACTTAGGTATTGATTTTAGCTCACAAAGATGAGACTTTCCTATATTTTAAAATTCTTTAAGAAAGTCACAAATGAGAAAAACAACACCATAGTGTCTCTTAGAAGTGGTCATGGAACTGAATTTGAAAATCATTTGTTTAAAAATTTCTGCATTGAAAATGATATTCATATAATTTTTTAGCACATAGAACACCTCAACAAAATGAAGTTATAGAAAGAAAAAATAGGACTCTAGAAGATATGGCCCGTACCATGCTATGTGAAAGCCAACTCCCAAAGTACTTTTGGACGGAAGCTATAAACACAGCATGTTACATCTTAAATAGAGCTTTAATTAGACCAATCCTTAAGAAAACTCATTATGAATTATAGCATAATAGGAAACCTAACATTAGTTTTGGTTGTCGATGTTTTATTCATAATAATGGTAAGGACAATCTTGGGAAGTTTGATGCAAAATCTGATGAAGGCATATTCTTAGGATATTCCACATCTAGTAAAGCCTATAGAGTATTTAACAAGAATTATTTAATTATAGAAGAGTTAATTCATGTAGTATTTGATGAGTCTTTAGCATCAAGTTCTGAAAAGATAGATGATGAGGAAGATACAAATTTGCTTGAAAAAATACTGAAAAATTGAATATATATGTATCTTCAGACCATGAACCAAAAGCTAAAGAGGATAACTCACCTAAGGATGATGTTATTGATACTACTCATAATGATGTAGATCTACCGAGAGATTGGAGATATGCTTATGGTCATCCTAAGGATTTAATCATAGGTGATCCATCTCAAGGAGTAAGAACTAGATCATCAATAAGGAACATCAATAATCATCTTGCATTTGTGTCTCATATAGAACCTAAAACTATTGAAGAAGCCGAAAAAGATAGTAATTGGATGTTAGATATGCAAGAAGAATGAAATCAATTTACTAGGAATAATGTATGGTCCTTAGTTGATAGACCCAAAGGTCATTCTGTTATAGGATCTAAATGGGTATTTAAAAATAAATTAGATGAAAATGACATAGTAATTAGAAATAAAGCTAGATTAGTTGCAAAAGGATATAATCAGAAGGAAGGAATTGATTTTGATGAAACTTTTGTACCTGTTGCTAGATTAGAAGCAATTAGACTATTACTTGCATTTGTATGTCATATGAACATTAATTTATTTCAAATGGATGTTAAAAGAATATTTTTAAATGGTTTTATAAATGAGAAAGTTTTTGTAGAACAACCATTAGGTTTTGAAGATCATGAATTTTCAAATCATGTTTTTAAATTATACAAAGCATTTTATGGTTTAAAATAAGCACCTAGAGCTTGGTATGATAGATTAAGCAAATTTCTAATTAAAAATGATTTTTCTAGAGGAAATGTTGATAAAACCCTATTTTTGAAAAGAAAAGATAAAGACTTATTAGTACAAATATATGTAGATGATATTATATTCGGTGCTACTAACAATCTTTTGTGTCAAGAATTTGCAAAGTTAATGCAGGGTGAATTCGAGATGAGCATGATGGGAGAACTCAACTTCTTCCTAGGACTACAAATCAAACAAGAAAGAGAGAGAATTTTCATTAACCAAACAAAGTACACAAGAAATTCTCAAGAAGTTTGGTATAGAACTAGTCAAACCTCTCGGAACACCAATAAGTCCTTCATGCAAACTAGATAAAGATGAAGACGGTAAGCCAATTGATCAAAAATATTATAGAGGTATGATAGGTTCTCTACTTTACTTAACAGCAAGCAGACCTGATATTATGTTTGCAGTGTGTTTATGTGCACAATATCAATCTGAACCTAAAGAATCTCACTTAATTGTAGTAAAAAGAATACTTAGATATCTAAATGGAACTAAAAATGTAGGATTATGGTATTCTAGAGACTCAACATTAAATTTGATTGCATATTCTGATTCTGATTATGCTGGTTGTAAATTGGATAGAAAGAGTACAAGTGGTGTATGCCAATTTTTAGGAAGTAACTTAATCTCTTGGTTTAGCAAAAAGCAAAATTTGGTTGCATTATCAACGGCTGAAGCTGAATATGTTGCAGCTGGAAGTTGCTATGCTCAAATCCTTTGGATTAAGCGATAACTTGAAGATTATGTTATAACACTTGATAAAACACCAATTAGATGTGATAACACTAGTGCAATAAACTTAATTAAAAATCCTGTACAACACTCAAAACTAAACACATTGAAATTAGATATCATTTTATTAGAGAACATGTAGCTAATAGTGACATTTGTCTTGATTATGTTAGTATTGATGAACAATTAGCTGACATTTTTACAAAACCCCTAAGTGAAGAGAGATTTTGCTATCTTAGAGGAGAATTAGGAGTCTGTGATCCATTGGAATGAATTTTAAATCTCATAGGAATGATTATCTAGAACTCAATCATTTTTTAAAATTCTCTTGTGATTTTAAGGAAACTCTATCTAGATATTTGAACCCCTTGATTCATCACATTCCAAAGTTAATTTATCTAAAATTTGATGACATTCCGAATAAGTTTTAGATTCTTTGAAACTCTGTTATCGGAGTCGACTCCAGTTTTATCTATAATTTTGGAGCCGACACCTGCCTTTTAAAGTCGACTCTACTTCGGGCGCTGACTGTGTTAGCGACTTGGAGCCGACTCCAAGTGGTCCCAGGTTGACTTTATTAGGACAGAGTTGATACCTTTCTCATTTCACTCGACTCCAAACTATTCCAAACTTTTCCCCACTCTTTCCAAAACTCTAAATCTCTCAAATCCTTCATCCACTAGCATCCTATGGCACCCAAACGTAGAGGATCTATGCTTGGGGCTCCGGTGACGATAGGGAGACGAACCATGAGGCATCCAGCGCAGCAGCCCTCTCCAAGTTCGTCCTCCACTTCGTCCGCTTCCACTCCGAGCGCAATCCCAAGTCCATCTTCACCTTAGGTTGACACCCTAGCTGGCGAGTCATCACAATGGGTAGGAAAGTAGATTTTCACTTCTTTGAAGCCGAGGGTTTCTCTATTGGACGGCAGCTCAAGGAGTTAGGATGGGAGAAGGTTTGTTCACTTGATGTTCCAACTTATCTGGCCCTAGTTAAATAATTTTATCATAATCTATCTAGAGGAGATGGAGGAATCGTAAGTTATGTAAGATGAAAAAGGATTCACTTGACTTCAAAATACTTGAAAATCTTTTGGAGATTCCGATTATTGGATTAACTGCTACTTCACATAGTGAGAGAGCAGTGGCTCTGTCAAGAATGCTTGGAAGGAAGGTTACTGATTTTGAGGAAATCAGAGCAAATTAATTGCCTTTGGAGCTTAGGTTATTACACAATATTTATAGTAGAATTCTTTTCCCAAAGACTGGTCTATTTGAATATGTCTTGGAGCGAGACATTGTGATTATGAATAGTGTATTGATTGGACAGCCTATAAATCTTGCGAAAATGATGATTTGGTACATGGCAGAAGCTGGAAATAAGAAAAGGTCCACTTTACCTTATGGCATGATCTTGACTATGGCCTTTCAAAATCAAGGAGTTAATATTTCTAATAATGAGCCAATGAAGAACTTAAGGCACACTGATTATTATAACTCTACTACATTACATCGTATGGGATTTGTCAAAGTCACTGGCCAATGGGAGAGGAAGGAACACTCAGATGATAGGGTAGCTGAAGCTACTGCGCCTGGTCCTTCAGAGGCTGGACCTTCTATGAGACATCCTTCACCACCAACAGCACCTTCTGCAGTACCTTCACCACCTGCACTGGCACCTATTCCTATTTCCACTTCTACTGGATTTTCTGCAATTCAAATGGAGCAGCTAAAGGAGCGTTTTGCTAATCATGAAGAAAAAATGAAAATTGAATTGGACAATAGACTTTTAAGTATAAGAGAGCTCTATTACTCTTTGGAAGATAAAGTGAACAAGATTGAGTCATCCTTCAGTACTTCTTCGGAGGCCTTGAAGATTGATTTAATGCAGATTTTTGACAAAATCAAGGATATTGAAGGAGACTCTGAGACTTATTCCAAATGTAATGCGGAGCTACAGGAGAAGGTGACTATTGCTGCTTCCTTGGTAGAGAAAATGTTAAATGACTTTATGAAGATACAAGAAAGTGGCATGGGAAAGATCCTAGAAGAACTTAAGAGACTTCTTAGATTTTGATTTCGATGTTTAGTTTGTTTTTTGATGTAATAAAATGTTTATATGAATGAAGTAATGAAATATATTGAAGTAAACATTTTGATACTTTGTTGAATGATGTAATGAACAATTTGATGTAATGTTTCAATATTTAATGAATATTAAATTTTGAATGTTTTGAAGTTTGATTTAAGCTTATGTTTAATGTTGAAGTACTTAATTTCTATAGTTGTTGTTAATTTAAGCCTTAATGAACCTTCTTCTAAACCTTTTTATTGATTACAAAAAATAAGGAGAGAAGAGGTATTTGTATATGCATAAAAGAGAATGATATATGTATATGCATGTTAAGCAATTAAAAGAATAAAGGAGAATAGTACTTCAAATATGCATGTTGAAAGGACTTAATAGTATGCATGTTGAAAGGAATTAATGTCAAAAGGAATAGAATTTCAATAGACTTAACATATGCACCAACATAGGGGGAGCTACCTCATTAAGGGGAAGCTTAACCTTAATTTAGAATATTTTGATAATTATGCATTAATTGATTATACATATACTCAATGTTTTTGTCATCATCAAAAAAAGGAAGATTGTTGGGAAATTATTGAGAAATTATTTACCTAATTATTGATTTTGATGATTAACAAAAGCCATGAGTATATTCATTGTGTTTCTGATAAATTTGATAAGTGTTTTAGGAATTAAAAATGATTAATTATTTAAAAGGTATATGGAAATTAGTTTTGAATTGACTTTTAATGGATTATTAAAAAGTTCAGAAGTTAGAGCCGACACCCAGACCTACTCGAGTCGACTCCAGAGCGTATCGGAACAGTTCAGGATTTTTGGTATGGTTTGGAGCCGACACCCTAACAGTCGGGAGCCGACTCCAACCTGAGATACAAAGAACTATTTTCTGCTTCAGAAGCTGGAGCCGACACATGAATTTTTAGAGCCGACTCTAACATGAGTTACCGAGACTATGTTTTTCGGAGCAATTCTTGGAGCCGACACCTCAGGATCGGGAGCCGACTCCAGACAGCGGTGAGTCAACACTTTGTAAAGTGGGAGCCGACTCCACATTGAATTATTTTTTTTGCTATTTTTGGCAACCCGATTTGGAGCCGACACATGAAAAGTTGGAGCCGACTCCAACCTGTCAAAGAATGATTTTTAAAAGTGACAGATCAGCTCCAACGGCTATATTTTCTCACCTACTCTTCAACGGATCTATTTTCTTGCGTGGAGAACTCATCCAAGTACGATTTAAATGGCTATTTCTCACCTAATCTTGGATTAAGAAATCTATATAAAGGGCATCCGACCGTTCAAAAATAAAAAGAAAAATAACAAAAAAATCGAGGAAAATATCCAGTGAAAAAGAGAGAAAAATCGAAGAGAAATTTCTGAGTTCACGCCTATCATCTGAAGAGAGTTTCTAGAGAAATCCAAAGTCCTCAAAGATCAAAATCGAAGGATTTTCAAAGGAGAAAAGAAGAAGAGCAAAAGCCCTATTTCCTCAACATTCTCTTCAATTAATTTCTATCAAGAATCAGAGCTGAAGCTTGGTTCATCCATTCAAAAGAGAAGAGGAAAAGAAGAAAAGCTCACATCCAGATTGCTTCAATCAGGCTTTTCTAATCCTTGTCTATTTACATTGTTTATTTGCTCAATTAAAGAGCTTTTGAATTGTAAACTTTATTTTGAATTGTTGTTTGCTAATTCAATCAGGGGGATTGAATTAGTTGAGGTAGTTTACCTTGGGTCAAGCTAAGTTTAGCTTGGGTTAAGGTTTTGTGCTAGTGAACATGTGAAAACTGGCTGGGTTCGTTGTGACCCCGTGTAAAACAACAAGTTCGAGTTGTAATCTTGTAAAACAACTCATTTGTAATCAGGGGATTATAGTGTGGACCCAAGAGTTGCTTGGGAGTGGACGTAGGTGTGGCTAACACCGAACTACTATAAATCTTTGTGTGTTTGTCATGCATTTGTCTCTCTCTCTTTATCATATTATGCTTAGCTTTTATTAATTCACTTTACTTGGGCACTTTCACATCAAGCAAATTATTTTCAAAGTGTTAAATTTTTTAAAGACCTCAATTCACCCCCCTTCTTGGGTTGCCATCTGGGCCAACACAAGAACCCTAAGAAATAGTTACCGTATAATTCATCCTTTTGACCACAAATGTTAAGGATGGCTTAAGAGCCTATCAACTCTAAACAGCAAATCTATAAAGTAATTTCAACTTTAGTGATCATGTGAATTTCAACTTTAGTGATCATGTGACCTTCACATAAAGTGCCTTGGCCAAGGTCTTGCTAAATTGAAATACAAGCATTTCTTCTTTTAATAGGATAGGTCAAATTCTATCTTGATCCATAACTGACTACCACAAGTACTTGACTGCACCCAGTAACCTTTCGTAGCTAGATTAAAAATCTAGGTGGTCCAGTACCTAAGTACAATGAATTGCTTGCAAGTCACCGGTTGTGTTCTTCAGGTCTTAAGGATACTTATATCCATATCTTCTCGGATTAACTCTTGACAGTAGAGTATCCGGCCAGAAATGAGTCACGTTCGATGAAATGTACTCCTACACTTTCACTTGTATGTCATACCAGTATCTCTACACTCCTTGGTTAAGAGGACAACCAACAAATATGATATACAACGTCCTATAATTGATAGTACTATGGCCCTGTCATAGTATATCATTTGGTCACAAACTCTTTTGAGGACCTTCAAAGATAAATCCTCCTTTATCGTAAAGGAAGATCATGAGAGCTTCATTACTATTAGGATTTTTAAGAAGATGTTCTTGTAATGAATAAACTACCAAATAACTTTTATTAATATATCAATTTATATGTTATTTACATTAGCACAATCATCAAATGATTGGTTTTAGGATACAATTCCCAACAAGATCTAAAACCTGATCTGGAACCTGATCTTATGCAAGTAAGAACTCAACTCCTACTCCTGAAAATGAGGTATGCACAACCCAACCTATCCCATCTAATCATGATTTACCTATTGCCTTAGGACAAGGGACAAGAGAATGTACTAAACACCAAAGTATCCATTGGCCAAATCAGTGTCTTTTCATAGATTTTCTCCATCTCACAGAAGTTTCTTAGACAACTTAAACTCCATCCCAATTCCTAATAGCGTATCTGAGGCTTTATCTGAAGAGAAGTAGAGAGAAGCTATGAGAGTAGAGATGGAGGCACTAGAGAAGAATAGAACATGAGAAATCATAAAGCTGCCCCAAAATAAAGAGCAGTAAGATACAAATGGGTGTTTACCGTAAAGTATAGATTAGAGGGGTCTCTAGAGAGATAGAAGGCAAAGTTGTTTGCTAAGGACTACACACAAACCTATGGAGTGCACTATCAAGAAACATTTGCACCAGTGGCTAAAATGAATATAATGAGGGGTTCTATTATTCTTGGCCATAAATTTCAATTAGGATTTACAATAGTTTGATGTGAAGAATGCATTCCTTGATGACTTAGAGGAAGAGATATACATAGAGGTTCCATTGGGCTTTGGAGGAGAGATCAAAGGAAAAAAGTTTGCAAACTAAAAAAGGCTATAGACTCAAGCAGTCTTCGAGAGCTTGGTTTGATAGGTTTATAAAGGTAGAGTCAAGGTGATCATACATTATTCGTCAAACATACGGCTTCAGGAAGAGTTACTGCTCTTCTAGTATATATTGATGACATAATTGTTACTGGGAATAATAAGAAAGAAAAAGAGGCCTTGAAAAACTGCTTTGCAAAGGAATTTGAGATCAAACACTTAGGGAGATTAAAATACTTCCTTGAGATAGAAGTAGCTCGATCTCGGCGAGGTATCTTCATTTTCCAACAGAAGTATGTGGTTGACCTCTTGAAGAATATTAGTAAATTAGCGTGTAAACCTACTTCAATCCGATTGATCCCAATCACAAACTTGAAGAGGCCACTGATGATAAGGTAGTAGACAAGGAAGGGTTTCATAAATTGATTGGAAAACTAATATATTTGGCACACACTCGGCCAGACTTGCCTATGCTGTAAGTGCAGTAACTCAATTCATGTACAACCCTAAAGAAGTTCACCTACAAGCTGCAAACCAGATACTCCACTATCTGAAAGCTAATTCAAGAAAAAAAATTTTATTCAAGAAAGGTGAGGGGCTAATTCTTGAAGCTTACACTGATGCAGACTATGCAGAATTTTTGGTTGATAAACGTTCTACAACAGGTTATTGTACGTTCTTAGGTGGTAATCTAGTTATATGAAGGAGTAAGAAACAAAATGTGGTAGCTCGGTCAAGTGTAAAAGCAAAGTTTAGAGCTATAGCTCAAGGTGTGTGTGAGCAACTATGAGATTATCCTTGAATATCTAATATAAAGCAGAAGGAGCCTATAAGACTATACCGTGACAACAAGTGAGCCATCAATATTGCTTATAATCCGATAGAAGGACAAAGCATATCGAGATCGATAAACACTTTATAAAGGAGAAGTTAGACAACAAGTTGATTTGTACTTCCTATGTGCCTACAAAGGAACAGCTTGCATGTGTTTACAAAGGGATTAATGGTCACGATCTCTCAATGATTATATTCAAGTTGGGAATGGATGATATCTATTCATGAGCCGAGAGTGTGTTGGAAAGCCGATAGCTATTTTAGGATAGTTTTTAATTTTGCAATCATTGGTGAAAATCCCTTGATATGATCCAGTTAGGAGAAGAATATTTTATTTTATTCTTTTTTTAGTTTCTATATATATATATATATAGTCAGTATATAATGTATATATACTCATTATTTTGCATAATGAAATATGAAAAAAATTATTTTATGTTTCCTAACATTCAATAATTCTCTTTAGTATGTATATATATATATATGTGTGTGTGTGTGTGTGTCAAACATGAGTTAGAATTTACAATAGATTTCGAGCTTCATAATAAACATAAGATGAAAACACATTTTTGACCCTCAAATTTTCTTTAAAATTTATTTTGACCTTCAAACTATTATAATTTAATTCTTTATATTTTAAAAATATTATTTTTATTATTTTATTTTATGAGCAGTTAATATTGATGAAATAACTAATTGTTATCCTTTCAATCAATCCATACATTTACAATAAAATAATATATCAACTATTTTATTATATTAATTATTTATATAATAAAAATATTAAAAATGTAGTATTTTTAACTATAAATGATTAAATTTAAAATATTGATAATTAAAAGTTTAATAATTAAAAATAAATTTTTAGTGAGGTTCGAGCTTCAAAATATATTTTAACCTAAACGTGCCTTCCACGGAGACAAAGATTCTTCGGCATATAACAGAGATAGTGACCTGTCTTCTAAATTTAAATCAGTGACATCTAGCCACAAATCATTGGAAAAGAAAATTAAAAATAAATACCAGGGGGACCACACTTTGGTTATGCTGCTGTTCGCTGGAGAAAATATTAATTTCCAATAAGCAGGATACTTAATGCAAAAATTAATTTGTTTGCATGTGTTCGTTGCCACTCCAACGTAACGCGTCGGCCATTCAGATTCAGGTCAGGTCATCTTGGGGAGGATCAAGCAGAGAGATCCGTCTCACAGATCCCATCAGATCCGTCCATGTGAAATCAACGGTGCAGCACCCGTCTCTCGTTTCCGCTCGGTTCAGGTTACGTGTCATGCTTTTATTCGCTGAGGGAGAGAATTCTATGGAAACTATCATTTCGATGGGCGCTGGGGAGGGTGCGAGGAAAGGCGCGGAAAATTTCTGGAACCTTCCGTCTTTGCCTCCCCTCTTTTTGTGCCATCGGAATTTAGGCATCCGTTCCAATTTACTGCGGCTGTTTGGACGTTTTGGCTTTCGGATCCAGGTCTCGATCTTTCTCATGCCCTTCAAGTTTTTCGCAATTTTTTTTACGGTTTTTCAAACTCAAGATGATTGTTTGTGTGTTAGATTCGATAAAAGCCCTAGTTTTTTTTTTTAAAAAAAATGGGATACGAGACAAATGATTTGTTTCGAATTTTTGTAAATTTATTCAGAGATACGATACAGACGATTTCTTTCGAATTTTTATAAATTTATCCAGAAGTCCTGATCGGTTTTCTTAGTAGTGTTGGATTTGGATTTGATCTGTCCGTAGATTTTTTTTTTTTTTAATCCCACCTTCTTGATGATTATTTTGTTAGATTTGTAGAATTAAGCTGCAGAGAGGGTCTCGATCACAATCACGCTATTAGGGTTTCAAAGCCTGATTTTTGCTTATTAGGGATTTTGTTTCAGGTTTTAATTTTGCAAAAGATATATATTTTTTCTTTTATTCCCAACATTCTACATTTTAATCAAAAGTTAGATTTTTCTCTGAAGTTTATTGTCTAGGATATAAGTATTTGTTATTTTGCACAGTTTCGATAATTTCATTATCATTATAATTTGATCTTGTTCAACTTGGTGCTGAATGGGTTCTTGTGGTGATGTATTGAATTCTTTGTTTTCACAGTGTATTGATAGTTAGGATTCGAATATGGCCAGTGGATTGGGGGAATCACAGAACTCTTCTTTTCCTGGAAGCAGCAGCGGCGGCAGCAGCAGCAGCAACGATGCGGGCAGCTTCGAATGCAACATCTGCTTTGAGTTGGCGCAAGACCCAATTGTCACCCTCTGCGGCCACCTCTTCTGTTGGCCCTGCCTTTACAAATGGCTCCATGTTCATGCCCACTCTCAAGAGTGCCCGGTGTGCAAAGCCGTCGTTGAAGAGGAAAAGCTAGTCCCTCTCTATGGACGAGGAAAGAACCCGACCGACCCTCGATCTAAGTCAGTCCCCGGTGTCAACATTCCTAACCGCCCTGCTGGGCAAAGGCCTGCTACAGCCCCACCTCCCGATCCGAACGATTTCTCTCACTCAAACCCATGGTTCATGGGGGGAACCCCAGTGGCAAGCACAAGGTTCGGGAACTATACTTTCTCTGCTGCAATTGGTGGTCTGTTCCCATTGCTGAGCTTTCAAGTTCATGGGTTCCCGGATGCAACTGCTTATGGGCCTGCGGCTGGTTTTCCATATGGCTACCCAAATTCATTTCATGGAGGACATGCTCATGGGTTCCCACGACATGCGTCTCATGGACAGCAGGCTGATGTTTATTTGAAGGCGCTGTTGTTTCTGGTTGGTGCTCTTGTAGTTGCTAGTCTTGTTTGGTTTTAGGCAGTTGTAATGACTAGATGATAGTTTTACTGATTTGCATGAGGTAATTGCCTGTCGCATTTGATTTCAGTGTGCAATTATTGTACCACCGTCTTGATCATTTGGTTGTAATCTTTACAGTGTCAATTGGTGGTTTATGTTTTACATGAATTTGTTCATAAGTTGTGGTATGATATTTTGATATATTCTAGAGGACTTGTCAGTTGTGTAATACTACTATGTTTTTCTTGAACACCTTGGTTTTTTTTTTTCCCTTTATTTTGAAACTTCTTTTAAGAAAGATAATGAGAAAATGCATTGTTTCCATATTGCAAGTTTTACTGCTCTGCACTGATCATGGGATTCATTACCTAGAAAAGTTGTAGTATATTTTCATGTCCAATCTGTCTTAAAGTTTTGCATTTGCATGGCATATTGGTAGGCACGGCTGGTCGTATGTAGAACCAAAAAATGCAATTGGAAAAAAGGAACATAGAAGGGATCTAGAAACACAAAAGTGATGACTTTAGTTTTAAGAAGATCAAGATCATTAGAGTTGGTCATGTGTTTTATATTTAAAAGTTTTTCATTCTATATAACCATCTATGCTATGGTCACCTAAGAGGTGCGTTACCAATTTGATTCGAGTTGTTGACACAGTTTCTACTTGACAATAATTGTACCTATAACCACCAAGTTTGACCCCAGTGCTAGTGGTATGGCTATAGATCTCTTTGCCATCCATTTCTATCACAAATTACATCCTACTGTTGTCAACTTTCCAAACCTTTCCATAAAACTTTCATTTGCATTATCTTTAGTCACCCCTTCCCTTTAATGATAGATTCAAAATTGATTCACGTATCTTATTTGGTATCGGTACATAAGTTTGGTAAGTTATTCCTTAATTAAATCATGATAGCCACACGATAGGGATTAGCCTAAACCCATGATCTTCTCTTATAACATTATGCTTGTTCGAGACTGAATTCTCGGTCTTGTGGTGCTTGATTGCCTATGTTTTTTTGTTGTTTGCAATTAAAGTTGCAATGTAAGTAGAAACATAGGAAGTACACCACTGACCCCCCCCCCCCCCCCCCCCCCTTCTCTCTCTCTCTCTCTCTCTCTCTCTCTCTTTCTCTTTACATGGATGTAGTTGGGGCAACATGATTGCTTGGGGCTTCAGGGAGGAGCAATTGGATTGATTAGATGATGGGTCAGTAAAAGTTATTTCCCACCCACTCAATAAATTATAACCAAAATTCAACTTTTGTGACATTTTGGCCAAAGTGAATTCAGCTATAACAGTTCAACTCGCTGATCCAGATGCTGCCTGTTGGAGGACTTAGGTGTGGCAAAATTTGACTTGGCTATATTTAGGTCCCGTTCTGATTTTGGGTCAAGCCATGGGCTAAGCTCTAATTAATTTGGGTTAGGTTTGGACTTCGAGTTGGGGCCGAAAAAATTTTTGGGCCGGGCTTAAGTCGTTATTTAGCCCGATTTGAACTCAGCCTGAAGCCCAAACCCAAAGATGGCCCATAATAATGGCCCTTAATCAAGCCAAAACCCAGCTCAAATCCAATCTTTGAACCTTAAGAAAGTGGTAGACTTATTAAACTTATACTGGATTTATCAACTATGTGCAATTTTTTTCGTAAAAATCAATTAATTTGGGATTTTTATCTTGTTCTAGGGTAGTTATATATAATCATTTTAAGTGATAATTGCACTTTACTCTCATAAGGTAAGGTTTGATTTCACTTTGCCTATCCGTGATTTGAAAAGTATCGCTTAAAATATTGTTCTATTTTAAAGTATCACTTAAAATTATCAATAATTTGGATCATAGGGATAGATTATTATTTAGGTCGGACTAGGTTGGATTAAGCCAAGTTGGATTATGACCTAAGAACTGGTAAAGTGGTTTGTCTCTTTTAATAATGGTTTGTTGGACCTCACATTGGAGTCACTAGGTGATGTAAAGATTGGGTTGAATGAGTTAAAATTGGGTAGATTGGAGTTGCGTTAAAGCCGACCCCATGTAGTTGGGAAAAGGCTTGGATGAGTTGAGTTAAGTTGAGTTGAGTTGGAGTTGCATTAAGATAGTTATAGGTTACTGGTCAGGCTAAGCCTAATTAAGGGGTTTGACCTGTGGGTTATGTCGGGTATATGCCAAGGTTTCATATATCATTGTCCTGCCTTGACTTGATCTATTGCTGGCCCTAGAGGGGTTTGCAAGTAGCTAAACAAAGTACGAGGTCCACCATCAAATCATTTGTAGTATTCTAACTTGTATAACATGATTTTTCATGCTAGCAAAAAGCCATTTTATTCAAGTTTGTCTACTTTTGAGAAATTTAATAACAATGTAATGTTTTTTTATTTTAAACTATGGTCAATTCATAGTTTTGGTTTGTCTATGGATAGCTTCCTTACATAATACCATTAATCCCAATGGAGAGTTAAATTCATCAATAAAATTTTTAGTAGTGACTCATAAACAAGGCTGTCAAATTTCAAGGCAAGTCTAGGCAATGGACCCCTTGAATAGCCTAGGTGGGCACCTAGACGATTAGGCAGCTGTCTAGGGAGGAAAACTCTCCGAGTTTTTATTATGCATACTTTTAATCATATGCATAAATAAGAATGTGGCATATATGATGTATATTTTTAATGATATACAAGATTATGAACCTATTTTTCATACTTAAAAAGTTTAAAAACCAAAATCCACAAGAAAAGTGTTAACAACATTGCTTCAACTGCAGCATCTAGCAAGTTGTTGAATATAGCTGAGCAGCCAACACCTCACAGCAAGCAAATGGAGGAGGCAAGCAAACTAGAGGCTAGCAAGCGGAACAATGGCCAGATGAAGAAGACTTGAAGCCGCTGTTTGCCACTGTTAGCGGAGCAGTGGCTACCGTCTGGTCAGTGGCTACCACCTCATGTGTCCCATATGGGGCTTAAATAGGCAAAGAAGTGGTGAAAATAAAATCCTTTAAGAGGTAGGGTTCAGCCAGGCTTGGCCTAGGCAGCCTAGCCAAATTACCTAGGCAGCCACTTTTAATGACACTACTCACAAATCTAAGTATAGATCAAAGCTTTAAAAATTTGTGGCATAGAGACATGCAAAGATGTGGGAAGGAGGAGAAAAAAATTGGTGTGGCAATGGTGATGGGGGAGTAAGAGGATTGCAAAGGGCAAGGAGATAACTTATGTATGACAGGTAACATAAGCAGGCATCCAGGATTATGCAAGTGCACAGGTGATCGATGACAGTTTTGTTGATGCCAAATTACCTAGGCCTTATAAGGGAGCCAAAGGGTTGCACACACATTGATGTGGCTGCTTATGTGATTGCACAAATTAGTTTTAAAAGCAGTGATGTGGGCTCAAGTTGATAGATTCAGCACTGCTCATTTGCATGGCATTTACTAATGGTAGATCACTACTAGCTAAGGTATTTAAGCTACATTTGCTTCGCATAATAAGGTTGGAACGGAATAGGAATTCCAAATGCATCCTTATTTCATCTTTAGTCTGCAAACAAGTAATGAAATCATGTGTCTTTCAGAGTCACTTTTAACTTAACTTGAGTTATTTTAATTCAGTTCGATCCTGATTGATGAGAGAATTGGTCTATTTTTCTCTTATTGGAAGTATATTTTTGGTTTGCAACTTTTATACCTTAAAATAGGAATGAACGATTGGGTTAATATTTTTATTTGAAAAGTATTGTTAGACTTTCTAGTTATGTCTTAGTTAAAGATATAATCAAAAATCAATATTATAGTTAATTCTGTTCTAGAATATAGAAATCAATACTATGAAACATTAGAATGAGATTATTATTCTTTTACCATGCATTCCTTTATTTTGTGGCTTAAAATGGAATAGGTGCTAAGAAAACCATCAGGCTGACCCAACCTGTCTAATAAACAGGTTAGAAATCATAACCTGAAGCCAACTTGTTTATTAAACGGGCAACCTGACCTAACCTGTGCAAGACATTTATTAGATAGGTCAGGCTGAGTTGACTCCATGATGGCACACTTAAACTGTCAACTAGACATGTTTAACCTTAACTTATGCATGCAACTTGATTTGACATGGGTAGCATGTTAAACAAAGAGGCAAACAAGTTAGATATGATTATATATGGGTTCGGGTCGTAATCTTCTCGATTCAACCCAATCATTTGATGGGTTAGACTTGCTTAGATGTATCCAGACTTTAAATGAGAATATGGTCCATTTAATATAAATAATTAGTCAGATCAAGTTGTTTATGACATGAAACTGTTTATGGCAAACCAAAACCTGCTAATTTTGTGTTGTGTTATCTGGTTGGATCAATGTTTTCCATCCTACTCCAGTTGTCATTTTATGGTGGTGAATTAGAACACTAATCAGTAAGCAAACATTTATAATGGCATGTATTTGGCTAGTTGGTTAGCCAATGGAAAATTATATGCAAAATCAAACACAGTTATTGGTAGCTGAGTTAATGCAAGAGGTGTAGGCATAGGTAGACAATTGGGTCCTGCAGATTTGAGGTGCACATGAAGGCATAGGCCATTGATAATGGGCAAACATGAGATGTTTATGATTATGGTTCATACATCTCTAACTTGCTGGACTCTGGTATAAGAATTTGGTATTTATGAGGATCCAGTGCTTCTAATCTTTAAAGATTTCATCTTGCAAATAAAAACCAAGTTGTTTTAGACCTATCTACATTTAAGTGCTTTGTTGCGGGATTCTGATATAAGAATTTAGTATCCATGAGTATAGTTGTCAGAACCGGACCGAACCGGTCCAGAGGCCAAGCCGGTCTGGTTCTAACATAAAATCGGATGTGCAAGTGATATGTAATAATCCGGTCAACACATTCGGTTCACCAGTGAATCGGTCAACCCAGCCTGAATCGGATGGGGTCACGGGTTTTATTATCATTAACCTTAATTTTTTTATTAAAAATTAATTTTTATTAATATAAATATATTTTTATATTAAAATAATTGATCAATGGTTCAACCAGTGACCCAACGGTTGAATTAGTGACCGGTGACCCAAGCCGTTGGCCGGGTCAATGTCCGGGCCGGGTCCGACAATTATGTCCATGAGTGTCAAATCCTTCTGATCTTTAAAGCTTTGATCTTGCAAATAGAAACCAGGTTGTTTTACACCTATCTGTATTAGGTGCTCTGTGTGGGTGCCCTGGGGTAATGTGAAAGATTGAGGTAACGTAAATGTGATATAATGTGCAAGGTTTTTAAACATAAAAAATGTTCGTAGCTTTAAGATAAGATCATATAACTGGGAGAGGCCTCATTTTATAACATAAAAATATTCGTAGCTATCTTTGTTGTGCTTATCATCTATTAGTGGCTTGTCGTTCACAGTGCAATGCTCAAATTTTGCTTGTGGTTAATAGCGATCCCAGAAAATTTTTATATCTGAACCTTAAGGTTCATTTCTGAAATTAATACTGGTAATATGAATTCTATTCTGGTTTCGTGCAGATTTCAGCATGCTGATTGAGTACACAATTAAAAGGGCAGTTCCTTGGACCAAATATTCAGTAAGAATTTGGAAGAAAGAGAGAATAATGAGGAGAACTTTATCCTTAATTTCTACGTAAGACTAAAAAACATCAAGCAATAATACCCTTTGACACGCCAAACGAGGTCTTTTATATACCAAATTAGTTCTCTCTCTCTCTCTCTCTCTCTCTCTCTCTCTCTCTCTCTCTTTCTCTCTCTGCACACACACATCCAATCCTACATTTCCCCCTCTTTGTTCTTTTTTCACTAGAGAATTGGCAGAATTTTTTAGGTGTTAGCATAATTGGAATTTGAGCGCAGTGCTTAGTGGGATTTTGTTTTTTTTTAAGGTTAACATCAGACCATACTAAAATATACCCTTAAATAGTTATGAAAACATAATTGTGTTATATATATATATATATTCTCCTAAACATTCACTTATTTAAATCTTTTTTCACTTTTTTATTCATTTTTATGGATCATATGTACATTTGTGCTATGCAACACCCCAGGCTTTCAAGACAAGAACCTTGACCTAATCGGATCTCATAGTGTTGCACTTCCATGGTGTTGTGTTCAATCTCGTGTTATTTATTTAAGGCTACTTTTATTCTGTAATCATGCTCGCAATTCATCTTATGCTCTTTTATGTTGGTGAGCATCTTCCTAGCTTGTCTGATAGATTGAACGCCTGAGCCACCACTTTCATACCTTGAGTAGCTACTCTGTCTTGTTGGCTTTCTTCTTTTGTTGTCCGATTTCCACAATCAATATATCATCTCTTTGTGTATGGGTAGAGGTGATCGGTTGGTGGAGATATCTGGCACAGTTGTTCTTTTTTGTTTATGTACATTAGTTGTATGATTGTTTAGTATGATGTTCGTTGACTTATGTCCTTTTTTTTGTTTTACATGAACTTTACTTTGTACATTATTATTACTTATTTCTCCATACCCCCATGATGTGGTCACGTGTTCATCACATAAGTCAATATATATCTTGTTCCCTACTTCCAGCTCTATGAAGGAGTTGGATTGGCCTTGACCCTGTTGCGATGTATTCCTCACCATCAGAGAGATATTTTCCCCAAATATGCTTGTAAGATGAGTATGTGCAGGTCATAAAGATGACACACACATCAGGGTGTTGAACTAGGAAAGAAAAGGTTATTTTAACAGATATAGGACCGTTTCAAGGAATTATTGATGTGTGCATTGAGGGGTTAAGATCGGAGATGACTGCCGCTAGGAGGTGCTTGTGAATGAAGGGGGCTGAAGGAGAGTTCTAAAGCAGCTTTTATGGAAGGCATGAAAGGATAAATAGAAGTTGATCATGATGTTGGAGGAACAAAGGGTGGATGGAGTGCTTAAGCAGCCCTTTTGAAAGTTGAGAAAGGATATGAAGAAACTTTGGCATCATCATATTGAGGACATCAAAATCTAAATTTAGATAATAAATGTTAGCCTTCTACAAGGTTTGTTGTTTTGGTGCTGGATCCCATACCATTACCACATGATGCAGTATTAGTACATTTGGTACATGGGTTAGTTCAGCATATGGAGACTTGGTATGCATCGAGTATATACTAAGTCTTGGTTCAGTAATGGTATGATACGGTACATCTAGTATAGGATGGTACGTATACATATGGTTATGACATACCATGGTCTCCTATGTTAGATGGAACTGCATCATCATATCTAGCTCTTTGGTTCAACTGCCCTCAGATCATTGAACTGCTCTCAGCTCATCGAACAAAGTAATAATGTACATCAGAGAGAACAGTTATGCATCAAAGCCTTATGAATGCTTGAAGATTCTCTCTTAAAATAGTTGATGATTGGAGAACAGGGCTGCTAGTCTCTACTTATCTGTTTTTGGCTGTTTCAATAGATTCTCTCAATCTTTGTTATGCAATGGTCATCTAGATATTGGATGAATGTGAAATATCTCATTGAATTATCTTTATAATTGAAGAACAAGCAATGATCATTGTTTACATCTCTTGAGACTTGATGATTGATATACATTACTGTCCTCTCTCCTTTTATCATTTAGTGTAAATGGAAACAAACTTTGCAAGTGCAGTGTGAAATTTTGTCCTCGTAGTCTCCGTTTACTGTTTTTCATATTGAATCTTTGTCAGGTGCCGAATGTGCCTGGCTCTCTCTCTCTCTCTCTCTCCATATATATATATATATATATAGGAGATATATATATATATCTCCACCCCTCCCTTCATATGCAGAAGCTATATATAGCTGCTTTTCTTAGGTCTTCATTTTCTTTATTTGGTGGTATTATCTGGTTTCTGGGTGCTTGTCAGTATGGTATTCTTGTATCTCTTTTGAAGGAACTGCAGACTCTGGAAGATTAAAATGTGGATCTTTATTGCAAGGAACTCTAGCTTGGGAAGCTTTGTGATTCTAAAAATAGATTGGCAAGAAAGCATGGCAAGACAGCGTCACTTGATATTAATTAGAGTTCAATTAGGTTGTTTTAGTTCCTTGGATACAAATTTGGAATTTACTTTTGGAAGATCTGGGAGGAATGCTGATTCCTTTCAAGCTATCTGAAACCAACTTGGTGTGCACATCTTCAGCTAATTTTGCATTTTAGGGGCGTGATAAGCGAATAAGGGACAGGTGGCATTTAATCTCGCGATCAGCTTGTTTTGTGCAGTGACTTGTGATGAAATGATTAATTATTTGGTCCATTTTGCGTTAGATCACTACTTGTTTTTACTTAAATTTTTCCTTGATTTGAATTTCTTGTTGGCTGTGCCTGGACGTGGCAAGCCAAGCTGAACGTTCTCTTCTTTTCCCTACCGATCAGCAGTTTTTAGTGGCTGGAAAGCTTGTGATCAGCAACCCTGTCAACATGCATATGAGAACTGCAAGAACTCCAGAGATTGTCGGTAGTGGAATATCTGGAATTTACGTTTGGGAAACCTATCGTCCCAAGCAATATATTTTAGAACTAATCTCAGCTTTTCGTTTACTTTGTTTTCCTTTTTCATTTGTCATCCTCCATCTACACCCCAGCTCTTGAAAACTACTGTTTGTTCAAAGTGAGCATAGAAGTGCACCATAGCGCCCACCAATTCTCCCAACAAATGTGCCGAAATTTTCAGCGGATCATTGTTACATTTTCATTGATCTCCTCCTTGATAATTGCCAATATTTTTATACCATCTCCAATTTAACTACAAAATAATTCTCTTATCGGTAAGAAGAAGCTTTCAGAACATCTAAGAAGAAGAACTGCTAAGATAACGTGTTTGCTCGGCCTCACTAGCTCTAGGAAGGTGCAATTAGAAGCGGTTCTCACTGGGAATTTTTATTTTCCCTTGTGGTCACTTCTCCGCCTTTGTGTAAATGTGGTACCCAGCTGAAAGAGAGGGCTTGCCTGCGCTTCATGCTGGCTATTTATAATAAAGCTATCTTTGCTACAGTTATTCAAACTACGAGCTCTTGAACAATGATAAAACCAGTAGATTGATATTTCAGCATTATACTCTTTGTTGCAATGATTCATATTTTTTATTATTCACTAAAAATGCTTAGATTTAAAGAAGTAATAGGCGTACCTTATTTTTTCCGCTTGAACGCTAGCATTTTGACTCCATGGTTCAGAACTAGATGTGCTACCATCTTAGAACCAATCGTACATATCTATGCTCCATTTTTCTTTTTCTTTTTGGGTACAGATATCTATGCTCCATGACTAAAACAAGAAGGGCTTAAGTTGTCACTTCATGGTACCTCCAGGTTATTAATTATTGTTGTATTGGGCCTTTTTGTGTGCATAGATCCATCCATGCAACCTTCCTTTAAGTGACATGGTGATGTTAAGAATGCAGCGCGGCAATTTTTTTGGTAGCATAAAACGCTCCATGTCTTCATCAATGAGACTGAACAATTTTTTTTTTTTTGGTACAAAGAAAGAATGATTCCACTTTATAACATGGTTTGTTCACTTTCACACACACATAGAGAGAGAGAGAGAGAAATAGACTTGACTACATTCAAGTGTAGTCAAATTTAGATTTGACCATCTCTTTCATCTTTAAATCCACAGTTCACGAATGACAAAGATGAAAAAACATAAAAAATATGAAATAGCTTTGGGATATGCATGTAGATATAAAGATAGACGAGATGATCAAATTCTAAACTTAGTTACATTCGAATATAGTTAAGTTCAATTTTATAAGTATACAAAGGTCAACTTGACACATTTAAATATAGCTAAGTATAGATCCAATTACCTCCTCCCTTACTTTTACATAGTTCAAGATTTTAAAGGTAAAAAAGGTGGGTTGGCTCTAGAATCCTTATAAATCCAAGAATGAGAAAGGTGATTGAATCTTAAACTGTAGTCAAGTCTGCCTTTATATATGTGTGTATTTGTGTGGGTATGTATGGATGAGATAGAATTAAGGATCCAATTATCTTGTCCATTCTTGAATTCATATGGATTTTAGAGTTTTTATTTATTTTTTATTTTTTTATCTTTAGGATTCATAAACTTTATGGATTTAAAAATAGGAGAGGTGATCGGATCCTGGTCTATGCTACATTCGAAAATATCTAAGTCCAACTATATATATATATATAAAGAGAGGTAAACTTGGTTACATTCAAATGTAGCCAAGTTTAAATCCGATCATATTTTTTACTATTGAATTTGCATAATTCATGAATTTTAAAGATAAAAAATAATAAAAAAAAGATGACTAAAGAATCCATGTGGATTTAAGGATCGATGAGATGATCAAATTTTTGACTTGATTAAATTCGAATATAGCAATATACACACATAAGGTGTAGCATCTCTCAACTTTCCTCATGCAAAAGTCAGATCATGCATGTGAAGGGATGACAGAGAGGAACTACAAAAATGATTAAAATAAATCAAGGTAATAAATAGAATAATTAAATAAATAATAATAAATGATAATAGTGACTAAAATGAGTTAAGATGAAAGTAAAATGATAATCATAGTGGCTATGATCTAAAAATTAATCAAACTGAGTCAATATAATAATCAAGATAATTAATTAAATAATCTACATGCAAAAATTCAAATCCATAGTATCAATGATAGAAATGATGGTAATGAGTCATCATTATCCTCATGACTTCAATAATAATTAAATGAGTTAAGGTAATAATTGAAATAATTGAATAAATAATTAGTATGAAAGAATTTGAACTCGGTTGGGATCCTCAGCGGTGCACCACCAGTTTAGTGCACATCCTAGCCGAGTATCCATGGATGACGAGCTATTTGTCACCCATCATGAGCCCAATACCAAACCTTGAAGGAAAAAAAAAAAAAAAAAATTTCAGCCGAAGATATGCACTGCACCCTGTATCCCATCCATTCAAACTCATGATTGTAATTATAACAATGATCAAAATGAATCAAGGTAATACTAGTAACATCTAACAAGCCTTTAACTCTAATATCATATTGGATAATCAATTGGCCTCAAAAGCTTAATTTATTAGAGAAAGATTCAACATTAATGTACATCCAGTTTAACAACTTATTGATCCGCTGTCGTTGCTGCGCTCATATAATTAGATGGTAATTAGTGATTATGGTTGATGCTCTCTGTGATTGCACTATATTACCACGATTGGAGAATGTACATGGGTTTTTGGAGCCTGACAAGTAAGCAGGTGTCATGGTAGGTTGCCAGACTTTGACGTCAGGTAGGTTCATCGTGGGAATGGGAGCTCTTGGCATCCATTCTTCGGTGCATTGATGGCATTGGTTGCGTGCTTTTGCTTGCACCCGTAGAATTTATCTTTATCCTCTGGACCGAGGATGGACTTTCTGAGGGACTCGAGATCTCCAAGTCTTTATTTCACACCAACGTCCGGCCCCTTTGCAGACCGTCCCATGCGCTGCAACGCAGTCGCCAATGTTGACCCCTTCGTGGTTTCGACGCAATTGAGAATGCCACGTACCGCACACTAGAATAGGTTGACTCTCTGGTAAGAAGACTTGAAAAAAAAAAAAATAAATAAATCTCAGCTTTTTGTCTTTGTGGTTAAGTACCTTACGTACGTACGTGTGCTATTTATTAATCTCCCGCATTAATCCATTATGAAAATTTCACAGTTCAATGCCCATCAATGAAGGGTGGGTCCTGGCTGACAGAGAATGATGAGCTCTGAAATTAGGGGACAGCCTGAATGCATGCAGTACAAATCCATTCGGGTTGATGTTTTACTCTCTGTTTAGCATTTAGAAACTCCAGTTGCAAACACATTAATTTTGCTGTACCTGCTTCAGAAAAGTCCAGGCTCTTGTAATTTCTTCCCTCCTAATATTTATTCTGGACCAGTGCATTGTTAATTGCTACTTGTCTGCAAGGGAAAACAACATTACATCCGGCCTAAGAGATTAATTAATCAAATAAACATTGGAAAAGTCTGTCGCATTGATAAATGATGTAATTGTGCTGAAACATTTCAGAAAAGAATTTATGGATTTGTAACCATTCGGAATTGAGATATCTATATTCCTTCTCATTACCTTCCATTTTGAAACCTTAAATTGCTTTGTCTACAGCTAGCTCTTCCGCTGCAAAAGAGAGAGAAGCTATTTTATAAGATAAATCATTTGATTTCAAGGTTTATTATTGGGAATAAGCACAAATATATAAAATCTTTGTAGGTAACTTTGTTATCCTTGCCATCTTCGTAGCCCATATCTTTCATGTGGACTGGAGTGTTGAAGCTGGCCACAAAAAAGTTAGGATATGATCAATGGTTATGACTATTTGATTAGTCTCACAGTGCTTCTTTTGAAGGGTCCATCCAATTGTGCTAGCTATAATTCATTGCTTTTTAATTTTGCTTACACTAGTTAATCATAAATTGAGAACTTTTTTGCACCATTTTTCATGTAAACATTTTAAAATATATTGTTTCTTCATCTTCAAAATACACAAAATATTGTTTTGCCTTAGCATGTGCTCCATCAATTCCTTATCATTCCCTCCATCCCTTTTCATCAGTCCTTTCCGAACAGAGATTATCTATGCTATAAGTTTTTCACTATTGATATGGATAATGAGCAAAATAGTTAAACTAAATAAATAAAAGGCAGCTTGGACGGCCCCAATCCTGGGCGGCCCCCAGTCCTGGGCGGCCCCCAGTCTTGGGCGGCCTCCAGAGTCTAGGCGGCCTTCGGACCTAGGCGGCCCCTAGAGTCTGGACGGCCCCCAGTCCTGGGCAGCCCCCAGTCTTGGGCGGCCTCCGGAGTCTAGGCGGCCTCCGGTCCTAGGCGGCCCCTAGAGTCTGGACGACCTCCAGTCTTGGGCAGGCGGCCCCCCAGTCTTGGGCGGCCTCCAGAGTCTAGGCGGCCTCCGATCCTAGGCGGTCCCTAGAGTCCGGACGGCCCAGTCCTGGGCGGCCCCCAGTCTTGGGCGGCCTCCAGAGTCTAGGCGGCCTTCGGACCTAGGCGGCCCCTAGAGTCTGGACGGCCCCCAGTCCTGGGCGGCCCCTAGTCTTGGGCGGCCCCCAGCCTTGGGCAGGCGGCCCCCAGTCTTGGGCGGCCTCCAGAGTCTAGGCGGCCTCCGGTCCTAGGTGGTCCCTAGAGTCCGGACGGCCCCCAGTCCTGGGCGGCCCCCAGTCCTGGGCGGCCCCCAGTCTTGGGCGGTCCCCCGGTTTAAGAATAATTCCCATGTCAGAACCATTAAACGAGATAAGCCGTCATATTCGGAACAGAAGTCGAGAAATGCTAAACATCATCACGCCTTAAATGGTTCGCATAAGACAAACACCAAAAGGAGACATTGAACCTCTATTTTAGAGCCAGATCCCTTTTTCCTCACTCTGACGTCTCCACTATCCCTGACATTCCTTTGGGATAATCAAGATCATCATAAAAAAGGATGTCTTCATGAGCAAGTTTCTCAATATCCTTATTAAGTATTATCACTGAATGACCACGTAATACAAGATGAACACTTATCCTCCACGTGGACCTCCAAAATTAAAACAACAAAAGAAAATAATAATAATAACACGTACAAGAAAAAAAAAAGATAAAAGGGAGGAAGGAGAGGGGGAAGGGGCGGCTTCTTCCTTCGAAAAAAGAGATCCTGAAAACCCTAAACAAAAAATCTGGTGATCCGGCATCAACAGATTGGCGCGCCAGGAAGGGGACATCGTCGGAGCGGTGAGGCATACCTGTTCTACGATTCCACGAACATGAATTCCAGATCTCTAGAAGAAGACCCCATTGATTGGTTTGGGGGGCATCTTTCGCCTCCTAACCATGATTTCGCAGCCCTTAGCCCTTCTCAGCCGGCGAAACCAAGCTCTCCGGTTCTTTCCCCACCGTCACCGGTTCCGGCTATTCCTCAGGATCCATTATCGGTCCTCACCCAACAAGTTCAAACTCTCGTCGGGATAGTTCGACAGATGCAAGAGCATCACTCTCGAGGAGCCCACCCGCGGCCTGAGCCACCTCTGTTACCTAGGTCAGCTACTCCTGTTAGCCGACAATCGGCTCGAAGAAGATCTCCTTCGGCAAAGCCTCTTCACTCTTATTCTCTTGGAAGGCGATGCTCTGAAGGCTCTGAGGATGGTTCACGTTCTGTCTCCCGTTCCCCTAGCAGCCCACCTGCTGGGCGACGACGGGGGAAGGAGCCATATGCGGATCATCGTCGGTGGCGCCGCCAGTCTCCTTCCGGTTCTCCTGAACCAACAGGAGGACGTATAGCTGACAGAATGCAAAAGCGTCTGGAAGAGCAAGATCGCAGGTTAGAGGACCTCAGTCAAAGAATCAATAATCAGCCGGGGTCGGACTATGATACTCGCCCCCCTCTCATTCGACGGATTATGGAGGAACCCATTCCAAGGAGGTTCCGATTTCCTCAGCTGGACCCTTATGATGGCACCACCGATCCCCTAGATCATTTGGAGAGCTATAAGGCCATCATGCAAGTCCAGGGGGCGCCGGATGCTCTTTTATGTGTGGCCTTTCCGGCCACCCTTCGAAAGGCGGCCCGGGTCTGGTATTCTCGTCTGCCCTCACGCAGTATTGACTCTTTCCGGCAATTGGAGAGGTCTTTTCTGGCTCATTTCGACGCTTGTCGAAAAATTCCGCGAGTGGCAGACAGTTTATTCTCCGTGCAGCAACAGGAGGGAGAATCTTTAAAAGATTTTATAACCCGCTTCAAAGTAGCGGCCCTAGAAGTCTATCATCTTGAAGATGCTATAGCCACTTTGGCTCTAAAACGGGGGCTCCGACCCTCTCGTTTTACCTACTCTTTAGACAAAAGACCTCCTTCTTCTTATGCTGATCTCCTAAGTCGAGCGCAGAAGTACATCCGCGCCGACGAAGCTGACTCATCCAGGAGAGGTACACAAGGAAGAACTAGCAAGAGATCTACTCGACCGGAGTTGGACGAACCTCCTTCCAAGAAGCCAGAACCTTTGCGCCGACCAACTGATCGCCGCAAGAATCAAGCTCCCAGGGAGGACCATCTTACACCCCTCTTAGCACCTCGAAGTCATATCCTTATGGAAATCGAAAACGAGCCCTATTTACGGCGTCCGCCTCCATTGAAGAAGGGCACTGCCCGCGATAGAAGCCGCTATTGCCGTTTCCATAGGGATTATGGCCATGACACTGAAGAATGTTGGAACTTGAAGCAGGCCATTGAAGAGCTAATTCAGAAAGGATACCTTGGGCAATACATCCAGAAGAAAGAAGCTCCTCCTGTACCAGCTTTGATGGGGCCTCCTCCCGTTCAGGCCAGCATCGATAATCCCCCAACGGAGAGGATGGTAGGTATGATTTCTCGCGGGGAAGTTTCATCTTCTAAGAGATTGAGAGGGGGTGAGGGGTTAGATGATGTAATCCCTTCTGGGGGAGATATAGCGGGCAATAATATTGTAAAAGATGATAGCGTCGTCGTCTCAATGACGATTGCTAGGCATCCTGTAAAAAGAATCTTAATCGATAGTGGGAGCTCCGCTAATGTACTTACTTATGATGCATTTCTTCGGATGAATCTTTCTCTGGATTCTCTTCGGCCCGTAGCCGCTCCTCTAGTTGGCTTCACCGGAGATTCCATCCGAGTGGAGGGCGAGGTTACGTTGCCAGCTACAGCGGGATCGCCGCCGTGTCAAAGCACGGTCATGCTGGATTTTCTGGTGGTTCGGGTCCCTCTGGCTTACAACGCCATTCTCGGCCGCCCGGGCTTGAACATGTTAGATGCAGTCATATCTACTAAACGCTTATTGGTGCAGTTCCCCACCAAGCAAGGAATCGGTGTAATGCACGGAGAGGTGAATTCGGTCAGACCCTGCTATCATCTAGCTCCTAGTCCTCAAATGGCCAACATTCCTCCAGTCGCCGAGTCGTTTGACCCCAGAGAAGTTGAGCGGAGAGGAGAACCGGCGGAGCTTCTAATACCTTATCCCCTGGGGGATGATCACACTAAGATCGTGCATATTGGTGAACTCCTCTCCCCTGAGGTCCGGGACCAGCTCCTAGCTTTCTTATCAATGAATGCAGATGTCTTCGCTTGGAAGGTAACAGATATGATCGGGATCCCTCCAGAGGTGATTACTCATCAGCTCAATATTAACCCGAACTGCCGTCCTGTTCGCCAGAAGAAACGAAGCTTTGCTCCTGAGCGGCATAGGGCTATTGACGAAGAGGTGGACAAATTGCTTATGGCCGGTCATATCCGAGAAGCCCGATATCCCGATTGGTTGGCCAATGTAGTTATGGTCCGGAAAGCCAGCGGAGGATGGAGAATATGCATTGATTACACTGATCTGAACAAAGCTTGTCCTAAAGACAGTTTTCCGCTCCCCGGATCGACCAGTTAGTAGATTCAACTGCTGGCTATGAACTTCTTAGTTTTATAGATGCTTTCTCAGGGTACAATCAGATAAAATTGGACCTCTCAGATGAAGAGCATACTTCTTTCATCACCGAGAAAGACATTTATTGTTACAAGGTAATGCCCTTCGGGTTGAAGAATGCAGGAGCTACATATCAAAGGCTGATGAACAAAGTCTTCAAGGATCAGCTCGGTCGCAACATGGAGGTATATGTAGATGATATGCTGACAAAAAGCACCCACATCACTGGCCATGTCGCTGATTTGTAGGAAACTTTCCACAACCTCCGACTCCATAGAATAAAACTCAACCCGCGCAAATGTGCATTTGGAGTCACTGCAGGAAAATTCTTGGGTTTCTTAGTCACACGGCGAGGGATTGAGGCAAACCCAGAGAAAATTCAAGCCATCCTCAATATGAGACGGCCTATGTGTAAAAGAGAAGTACAACAACTCACTGGAAAGATAGCAGCGTTAAGCCGATTCTTATCCAGATCAGCCGAGAGATGTTTACCTTTCTTTAAAGTCTTACGAAAGGCGGATGACTTCGAGTGGACAGAAGACTGTCAACAAGCTTTTGAAGAGCTTAAGGAGTTCTTGTCCACACCTCCCCTGTTATCCAAACCGGAGCAAGGGGAAAAGCTCTTTCTATATCTTGCGGCTTCTTCGGAGGCCGTTAGTTCTGTCCTGGTGCGTATCGGCGATCACGCCGTTCAACGACCTATATATTATACCAGCAAGGTGCTTCACGGTGCAGAAGAAAGGTATTCCAAAACGGAGAAGGTCATCTTCGCTTTATTTGTTTCTGCTCGCCGACTCAGACCCTACTTCCAAGCCCATCCCATAGTCGTTCTCACTGATCAACCTCTCAGAGCTATTTTATCACGACCAGTCACTTCTGGCCGGTTAGCCAAATGGGCGATCAAGTTAGCAGAATTCGACTTATCATTTCAACCTAGAGCATCTTTGAAATCTCAGGTTTTGGCTGATTTTCTAGTAGAATGCACCTGGTCTGAACAGCCTCAAGAAGAACTTCCCGAATTCTGTCAGATAATGAGAAGACGGATCATGAAGCATGGGTCCTCCATGTTGATGGAGCCTCTAATTCACAAGGTAGCGGAGCTGGGCTCATTCTCGCTAGCCCGGAGGGCACGGTACTAGAATATGCTCTTCGTTTCCTCTTTGAAGCCACCAATAATCAAGCTGAATATGAGGCTTTGCTGACCGGAATCAAACTAGCACATGGAATGGGAATCAGAAGTCTTCGAGTCTTCACCGACTCACAGCTCATTTTCGCCCAAGTATCAGGAGAGTATGAGGCTCGTGACCCTATCATGTTTCAATATCTGAATAAAGTTAGATCATTAATTCCCTTATTGGATCACTTTGCTATTAGTTATATACCCAGAGGTGAAAATGCTAGGGCCGACATGTTAGCCCGACTAGCTACCTCGATGGATAGTGCTATGGGTAAGACCTACATCGAGTATCTGGAGACACCTAGCATCGAAGCTACTGAAGAAGCTCTGCCCATTATCCAAAAAGAAGCCTGGATGGAATCTTATATCCGGTATCTAAAAGACGGCGTTCTTCCAGTTGATCGTGAAGAAGCTAAGCTGCTTAAACGGAGGGCTTCCAAATTTGTGCTACTAGAAGGCCAACTTTATAAAAAATCCTTCTCTCAGCCCCTCCTCAAATGTGTTAGTTCGGTAGATGCAGATTATGTCCTTAGGGAAATTCATGAAGGCATCTGTGGGAATCATTCTGGAGGGCGATCTTTAGCACGCAAGGCTCTCCGACAAGGATACTACTGGCTCACCATGCAAGAGGATGCAACAGAATTAGTAAAAAGATGTGATTCATGCCAACGGTACGCCAACATTCAACGGCAACCGTCTTCTCAGCTAAATTCTCTTTCTTCTCCCTGGCCCTTCGCTCAGTGGGGTATGGATATCCTCGGCCCTTTCCCCCCTGCGACAGGACAGCGCAAATTTCTACTAGTGGCCATTGATTATTTTACTAAATGGGTCGAGGCTGAAGCACTTGCCAAAATCACTGAGGCCAAGGTCAAAACCTTTTTCTGGAAAGCCATTATTTGTCGATACGGCATTCCGCACACCCTTATCACTGACAATGGCCGACAGTTTGACAACAACGCCTTTCGGACTTTCTGTACTGATCTCGGTATCGTGCAACGATTCACCTCCGTCGGCCATCCACAATCTAACGGAGAAGCTGAAGTTACAAATCGCATGATATTGCGGGGGTTAAGGACCAGATTAGATACATCCAAAGGAAGGTGGGTAGAAGAGCTCCCGAATGTACTCTGGGCGTATCACACAACTCCCAGAACACCGACGGGAGAAACACCCTTCAATTTGGTCTTTGGTTCCGAAGCCGTTATTCCCGTGGAAATTGGCCTACCAAGTAGCCGAGTGGAAACTTACAACGAAGCGGACAACCTTCCTAATCTGAGGGCCAATCTTGACCTCATCGATGAAGCAAGAGATCGGGCTCGAATTAAAATGGCGGCATACCAGCAACAAGTGGCGAGGTACTATAATTCCCACGTCCGCTCGAAGAGTTTCCGTCAAGGAGATTTAGTTCTGAGAAAAGCTTCGGTATCCAAACCAGCGGAAGGGGGCAAACTGTCTCCAAACTGGGAAGGGCCCTATCGGGTAGGAGAAGTCCTTCACCGTGGAGCCTACCGGCTTGAAGACTTAAGCAGACAGCTAATCCCTCGAACATGGAATGCAGACAACCTTCGGCCGTATTACCAGTAATGTAATGTTTTTATTCGATCCTATGCATTTGAATGCGGATTTTCAGATAATTCTTTGCGACGGCCCTATGGTCCAAAGGACAAGGCCGGTGCTGAGGAGGTTCAAGTCCTTGACTCAAGCGGCCTCGAACTGAGATGGACAGCTCGATGGCCCTACGGTCGGTGTAACTCACCCCTGAGGAGGTTCAAGTCCTTGACTCAAGCGGCCTCGAACTGAGATGGACGGCTCGACGACCCTATGGTCCAAAGGACACCCTCAGGCCGGTGTAACTCACCCCTGAGGAGGTTCAAGTCCTTGACTCAAGCGGCCTCGAACTGAGATGGACGGCTCGACGGCCCTACGGTCCAAAGGACACCCCCAGGCCGGTGTAACTCACCCCTGAGGAGGTTCAAGTCCTTGACTCAAGCGGCCTCGAACTCGGATGGACGGCTCGACGGCCCTACGGTCCAAAGGACACCCCCAGGCCGGTGTAACTCACCCCTGAGGAGGTTCAAGTCCTTGACTCAAGCGGCCTCGAACTGAGATGGACGGCTCGACGGCCCTACGGTCCAAAGGGCCGGTGTAACTCACCCCTGAGGAGGTTCAAGTCCTTGACTCAAGCGGCCTCGAACTGAGATGGACGGCTCGACGGCCCTATGGTCCAAAGGACACCCCTAGGCCGGTGTAACTCACCCCTGAGGAGGTTCAAGACTCAAGCGGCCTCGAACTGAGATGGATGGCTCGACGGCCCTATGGTCCAAAGGACACCCCCAGGCCGGTGTAACTCACCCCTGAGGAGGTTCAAGTCCTTGACTCAAGCGGCCTCGAACTGAGATGGACGGCTCGACGGCCCTACGGTCCAAAGGACACCCCCAGGCCGGTGTAACTCACCCCTGAGGAGGTTCAAGTCCTTGACTCAAGCGGCCTCGAACTCGGATGGACGGCTCGACGGCCCTACGGTCCAAAGGACACCCCCAGGCCGGTGTAACTCACCCATGAGGAGGTTCAAGTCCTTGACTCAAGCGGCCTCGAACTCGGATGGACGGCTCGACGGCCCTACGGTCCAAAGGACACCCCCAGGCCGGTGTAACTCACCCCTGAGGAGGTTCAAGTCCTTGACTCAAGCGGCCTCGAACTGAGATGGACGGCTCGACGGCCCTACGGTCCAAAGGACACCCCCAGGCCGGTGTAACTCACCCCTGAGGAGGTTCAAGTCCTTGACTCAAGCGGCCTCGAACTGAGATGGACGGCTCGACGGCCCTATGGTCCAAAGGACACCCCCAGGCCGGTGTAACTCACCCCTGAGGAGGTTCAAGTCCTTGACTCAAGCGGCCTCGAACTGAGATGGACGGCTCGACGGCCCTACGGTCCAAAGGACACCCCCAGGCCGGTGTAACTCACCCCTGAGGAGGTTCAAGTCCTTGACTCAAGCGGCCTCGAACATGGACGGCTTGACGGCCCTACGGTCCAAAGGACACCCCCAGGCCGGTGTAACTCACCCCTGAGGAGGTTCAAGTCCTTGACTCAAGCGGCCTCGAACTGAGATGGATGGCTCGACGGCCCTATGGTCCAAAGGACACCCCCAGGCCGGTGTAACTCACCCCTGAGGAGGTTCAAGTCCTTGACTCAAGCGGCCTCGAACTGAGATGGACGGCTCGACGGCCCTACGGTCCAAAGGACACCCCCAGGCCGGTGTAACTCACCCCTGAGGAGGTTCAAGTCCTTGACTCAAGCGGCCTCGAACTCAGATGGACGGCTCGACGGCCCTATGGTCCAAAGGACACCCCCAGGCCGGTGTAACTCACCCCTGAGGAGGTTCAAGTCCTTCACTCAAGCGGCCTCGAACTGAGATAGACGGCCCCCAGTCTTGGGCGGCCTCCAGAGTCTAGGCGGCCTCCGATCCTAGGCAGCCCCTAGAGTCTGGACGGCTCGATGGCCCTACGGTCCAAGTATAACTCATTCCTAAGAAAGTATAAATCCTTGGTTAGGATAGCTTTGAGTTGTACTTCGAGGATAATTGAGTACTGGCTAGCCATCTAAACCAAGTAGCACCATTGTCCTAATCCGCAAATAGGAGCCAAGAATTAAGCAGAGGAAATATTAAATAATACTAAATCAATGAAGAGTAACATTCATTCATTTAAAGTTAATCTGCTGCGAAACCTTGCGAAATCTTGTCAGCAGACAGATTTTCACAACAAAAAGGTCCTTAAATGGGACCGAATCTAAAATTAAAATCAAAATAAAGTTCAACACCCTTGATCAGTTCTTTGAATGCTCTTTCTCTGCATCAGGATTGACAGCCGGCTCCTCGGCAAGAGGCTTTTCTACAGCCAGAAGTTAGTCGCCACTGCTCCACTCACCACGTCTTCGACCTCCACATCGGAAACTCCTTCGTCATCCACGGGTCGAAAACGTTCGAGGTCCTTTAAGTCGAACTGTCGGGCCAATATCCGCTTGCATTTCTCAAAGCCTTCACGAAAGCATCTAGGGCAGCTTCCTGGAACTCCGCTTCAAAATCTGGGGAGCCCTTGTATTCCTTGATAGCGTCCCTGGCTTTAGCTTTGGCTATGGCCACTTTTTCCTGAGCTTTGGCCTCAGCCACAGCTATCTTTTCCCGAGCTTCGGTCTCGATCGTAGCCATCTTCTTCTGAGCCTCCACCATTGCTGCTGTAACTTTATCGAGAGCATTTTTGGTGTCCTTCTCGGCTAAAACCAGTTTCTCCATGGCATCACGAGCGGTGGCCTCCGCGCTATCTGCTCGATTCTCCGTGTGTTCCAGCCTGAGGGAAGTTTCTTTTAACTTTTCTTCCGTTGGCAGCAACCTTGCCCGGACCTCACACAGCTGGGCATCTAAACTCTGCAGTTCCTTTTCTGCCCTCCCTCTCCAAGTCCGATAATCTTCCTGCATGACCCGAAGGTCATGCAATGCTTTTGATTCTCGGGCCCTTGTATCCACCAACTCTTTATCTAGGCTAGCATTCCGAGACTTGGCCCTGTCTAAGTCTTCGCGTAGCACGAAGAGACCATTAGCCGTCTGCAAAACGCACTCAGTCAGTGTTCAAGTTTAATGATCAGAAAGGGAACAAAAATCGGACTTTACCTGCAGTGCAGCGGTGAACATAGTGTCGAATGCCTCTGCCTGTGTTGCCTTCCTCAGTTTGTCTTGAAATCTGGGCAAGATCGCGAGTTTAAGGATTGTCTCTGATAGACAACTCTTGTATCCAACATTCTCGCTAGGTGGTTGGGGAGCTGAGGGCGGAGTCCTTAAAGTACCTGGTGAGGCGGGAATAGGAACATCCACTTCCGTCGATAACGAAGGACATGGCAAGTCAGCTTTAGCTGCTTCTACATCCCTTGTAGACTCCCCAACGCTCTGGGCGGGAGATGGAATGGTCTCTGGAGGCTCCCTCTCGACGGGGTCTCCTATAGGGACCCCCGTCGGAGGACTCATTTCCCCTTCACTATCTTCTACTAAGGTCGCCTCAGGGATAACGCTGGAGGTTGGACCTGACTGTCCGATCCTAATTGACGGGATCTTTTAGGTTCGCCCCCGCTGGCGCATCACGCTCACTTCTCTCCCTCTTTCGAAGCTGTGATACCAAGAAATCTCGAGAGAACTTCATTGCTACAAAATGACGAACATAGGGTTAGCTAAAAAAGGAAAAAGAAAAAGGAAAAGATAAATTCCTCGAAGCTCACCGGGCACTGCAGCCAGCGACACCGGCACGAATGCAGCCTCCCAGAGATTATCCTCCGATAGCAACTCCCTACTAGGGGGAATAATTGTAGAAATTAAAGTATTAAATAACTCGCGGTCTCTTTCTTCAATACTCGCGTTCTGGTTTGAGCTAGTATCTGGAATACCCCAATCCACATCTAACCCCTCCAAATGCGCATAAAAAAACCGAGACTTCCACCCTTTGATCTTAGATGGGAGGTTGAGTTTTAGAACCCTTTTAGGTCTTGAGGCAAAACTCCACCACCCATCCCTAAATGGGTTTCGGATTCTATACAAGGACCTAAACAAGGAAAGTCTAGCAGAGGCTCCATGAAAAGAGCAGAGAACTAAAAATGAAAATACAATACGGATAGAATTGGGAGTGAGCTGTGCCGGGATAAGGTGGTATCGGTTTAACAAATTTATAAAAAAAGAGTGAAACGGCAATCGTAGACCACTCTTAAAAAACTCTTCGTATAGAGCGATCTTACCTGGTTGCCCTCGACTGACCCTATCCTCTGGGAGAGGGACAGAAAGCTGAATGTCATCAGGAACTCCAAATTGAGCCCTAAGATTTCTAAGGTCCTGTGAAGACATGACGGAAGCAATGTCCGCCGGTCCAGCCAGTTTAGAGACAACCGCAGGAGGCTCTACCTCATGACCGGCGGACGAGCAAGGAACCCTAAGAGACTGAGGTAATGACCTAGACACGGGTTGAATGGGTTGGGCAGCGGGTTGGTCCCCGCAGATGATTACCCCTCCCAAGGCCTGTCGACGTGCTCGGAGAATCTCCTCTCGGCTCTTTCATGGGACCCTTACCTTTTCTATCTACGGAAGGATCCATAAAGAAAAAGGAAGAGGAAGAAGAAAAAGCCAACTAACCTGGGCTTGAGAAGATAAAAAAACGGAGGAAGATACACAAAATCGAAAACTAAAGGAAATGGATGATCTTTTTTAATATATATATGGAGGCCAGACATGACGCTTCGGGCACCGCAAGGATACACGATGGTCCGTCAGTATAGCCGGACAGGTGAAAAGACGCCATCCTCTTAGAGATGCGCGCCTCCCCTCCTTTTTCCCTTTTTTCCAAAGTGTCACTTATCACGTACTGAACTTTCGAAATTCAAATTTTTCCGCCCTTCTCCCTTGCATGTGCGTGCCACACACGTATACAAGGAAGATGGGCGAGGGGGCATATGATATGGATAATGAGCAAAATAGTTAAACTAAATAAATAAAAGGCAGCTTGGACGGCCCCCAATCCTGGGCGGCCCCCAGTCCTGGGCGGCCCCCAGTCTTGGGCGGCCTCTAGAGTCTAGGCGGCCTTCGGACCTAGGCGGCCCCTAGAGTCTGGACGACCCCCAGTCCTGGGCGGCCCCCAGTCTTGGGCGGCCTCCGGTCCTAGGCGGCCCCTAGAGTCTGGACGGCCTCCAGTCTTGGGCGGCCTCTAGAGTCTAGGCGGCCTCGGTCCTAGGCGGTCCCTAGAGTCCGGACGGCCCAGTCCTGGGCGGCCCCCAGTCTTGGGCGGCCTCCAGAGTCTAGGCGGCCCCTAGAGTCTGGACGGCCCCCAGTCCTGGGCGGCCCCCAGTCTTGGGCGGCCCCCAGCCTTGGGCAGGCGGCCCTCAGTCTTGGGCGGCTTCCAGAGTCTAGGCGGCCTTCGGTCCTAGGCGGTCCCTAGAGTCCGGACGGCCCCCAGTCCTGGGCGGCCCCCAGTCTTGGGCGGTCCCCCGGTTTAAGAATAATCCCCACGTCAGAATCATTAAACGAGATAAGCCGTCATATTCGGAACAGAAGTCGAGAAATGCTAAACATCATCACGCCTTAAATGGTTCGCATAAGACAAACACCAAAAGGAGACATTGAACCTCTATTTTAGAGCCAGATCCCTTTTCCCTCACTCTGACGTCTCCACTATCCCTGACATTCCTTTGGGATAATCAAGATCATCATGAAAAAGGATGTCTTCATGAGCAAGTTTCTCAATATCCTTATTAAGTATTATCACTGAATGACCACGTAATGCAAGATGAACACTTATCCTCCACGTGGACCTTCAAAATTAAAACAACAAAAGAAAATAATAATAATAACACGTACAAGAAAAAAAAAGATAAAAGGGAGGAAGGAGAGGGGAAGGGGCGGCTTCTTCCTTCGAAAAAGAGATCCTGAAAACCCTAAATAAAAATATGGTGATCCGGCATCAACAACTATAGATTGCCATCCATGTTTGAATTGTTGCCACTTATCCCATCCTACACTAACGATTATTTTTATCCACAGTTTTTATCTGTAATGGCACCTAATTAAATTTTTCTCTATTTTTCAAGCATATAATTATGACCATTCATGTCTAAATAGGATACATAGTAGCCATGCATCTAAATATGCAAAGCATTTTGTGGCATAAAGCTGGCACCATGGATCTGTGCCCTTCTTCTCATGTTATTATTATACTTGTTCCTATTATTAATTGTGACCATTGCCAACCACTTCCATGTATGTGTATACAATTGATGCCCTCCTTCTCATGTTATTATTACTTGCTCCTATATATTATTAATTCACTGATCCCAATTAACCACTTCCATGTGTATACAATTGATTTGCGTCGATTCTTTCTGTCCAACTATGTCCTGGTTTAGGTGTTCCTTATTGAAGATAACTGTTTGGCCGAGGTTTTATTTGACACTGATGTGGTGTGGATTGTCCTTTATCGTGCAGTGTTTTTTTTTTTTTCCAATAAATAATTTGCAGATCAGTTTAGTAAGAAAGATGGACATGGAAGTATTGACCATTGAGCAAACTATGGGAGAAATGCTACTGGAGTCAAAGTCAACTGTTTTACAAGAAAGCAGACAAACGAACTGGATGCATGCATACTGGATTAACAAATTAAGATTAAAGTATCCCATTTTATTCCTATTTTATTCCCTCAGGAGCAAGAGGAGGAAGAGGACAAGGATTGGGTCTTCTTTGGTGGGAAGAAAGGAGGCTAAGGAGGATTGATTTCATTCTGGTGAAGTAGAATAATGGATACTGGCCTAGAACTGCCAACCAAGACTTCCAGAAAGTTGTCCCACCTGCTGTGTCAGCGACGCTAGTTCATGAAGATAATAATTAAGTAGGCTTTTGGTAGGCTACGGTGGGCAAGTCTCCCTTGCCCTTGCATGCCTCCACTTGTTTTGTTTTGCTGTGGAGTATTGAAACCTAAGCCAAGTAAATTAAGCAATCCCGGACTGTCCATAATTCTGTGCCAGTCAACAAAATCATCAGCTCATTCATTCTGTGATTAGAGTGCATCTGCTTGATTAGAAGATCATTTTCCACCGAATGTTGAGCAACGTTTTTATGACTTCATTATCATGTATTTTTCTACAACAGCAGAGCAGAGTCTGAGTCTAAGATTATATCAATTAGGAATTATATAATTAAGCGCTATATATGTCTCTCAGCTAACTTCCTGTACATGTGTGTTGGATTGGCGATTGCTCCTGTCTCAAGATATCATTCCAAATCCCTAGTGTGAAGGCTAGTATTCCATGGATTAATAATACCATGACTCAACAAGTCATTTGATAAAAAAATTAATGGATATATATGGCTCAGTGTTTGGGATTGCCAGGTTCGGAAAATATTCTCATGCATGGAACAGATTATTTTCATATTTTAAACCAATAATTCTTAATTCACAATGAAGTGATTTTACTATTGCATCAAGGTTTAATTTTATGCGGTGAAAACTTAGATCTGAGCTGAAACACTTTGAGCTACATTTGGTTTGGCGATGAGCGAAATGGACATAATATGGCGGTGCCAATAAAAAATTAGAAAAGAATTATGTCATGAGTTATTTCAATTTTGATTTGCCTATAACATTTGGAATAGTTTTTACAAGAGATTTTTTCTTTGAGAGGATGGATAAAAAGCTGGCATAAAAATTAGATTTATACAGGGAAACTCTTTTGTCATTGCATAATATAGGCAAATTAATTGGTATAACTATTCCTTTGCATGTCTATGTTTTCAAAACGTTCTTTAATTTGTAAGGTATACAAGCCTTATGCTTTCTTTATTTCCAAATCAAAATTTAATTGGTATTAGAATCCTGCCAGATAGTCACAAACCTCATGCGCTTAAAAAAGTTATTTTCATGGTTGCGACGGTTGGTGTTAATATAAAATTTCTTCAATCTTAATGCTAAATGAAAATTTTGTTGCAGAAAAAATACATCCTTCTTCGTGATAAAAGAAAAAAGATTTGCTATACCAAAGAGTGATGCAATAAGCATGCATCAGACACATAGATTGGCTGTATGCATATATCACCGTACGAGTGACGTGCGGTAATATGAGCGCGCAGCTAATTCGCATACCTATACTTGCTGCACCACCCTTCGCAGCAAGTGTTTTTTGGGTGAAGGGATTAGTGTCGGGTTCATAATAACGTAGGCAATAGAGAAATGGGGATGATTGCACCCTATCTCTATAATATAATGTCTCATTCCTTTTTTTTTATTATTTTTAGTTACCAATGGAGAGGCATTTTTGTTCATACAACATAAAATCTCTTTATTCCCTCATGTTATTCCACCAATCAATACATCATAATAGCATGTTTCCTCTTTATTTCATCAATAAAATATCATAAATTTCTTATATTGTGGAATAAAACCTCCGCAATACCTGCTAGTTATTTCTCATTCACTCAAAATTTATTTGGTAACTAAATGCTATCTTAAAGCGACCGGGATTAGAGCTCAGAAGTAATGCAGAGGCATGGTTTTCTCTTTTTTTTTTTTTTTTTTTCTTTTTTTTTTAAGAAAACAATCACACTATTTTAATGCGAGTTTAGATAGATCAGAATACAATATTAGATTAAGTATAGAAGAATAGGGATTATCCTGTGACCAAATCCTATAACCATCATGGTGAGCCATCTTCGTCGCTACTCAATCAGCTGCAAAGTTGGCTTTTCGATAGATAAACATGATGAATTTGGACACTATCAACATCCCGCAAAGTAGCTCAGATATTAAGGATCAAAAGGTTGACAGAAGCTTGAAAGCAGCTATCCTTCTGGATCCATCGGATAACTATAAAAGAATCGTCCTCAATAATTATATTAAGAGCATGCAAGGATCTAATAGGATAAAAAATCTCAATCCATAAAGCTCAGTTAAAGGAACTGATGAGTACCAAAATCACTTGGCTGTCAATAAATAAATAAATAAATAAATAAATAACAGTCAGTAAAAAAAGTTTCGATCAGGGCTGACTTTGACTGACATCGTCCACGTCTGACTCCCAAGTCCACGACTCAAATAAATAATTACCCCGGTTATTTTTTTAATATATATGAATATTCGGTTGGGCAGTTTTAATATTAATTTTGTCTTCGGTGGCCTCGCTGGCTGTCCGTTGACGCAGAAGCCGCCACCGTGCTCTAAAAATCTCGCTCGTCGTGGATCAGGTACACCAGACGACACCATCCGCCGCCTGGCACGAAGTACAACAGCGCAATTATCTGACCAACATTTGCATCATATTTACAACGTGACACGCCTGCGTGCACTGGTATCCTGTGTGCCGGCTGTCGCAGCCGATCCACTCGATGCCGAGGACCATTCCCCCCCGCGTGGGACTGGGCATGGATCGATCGGTGGCCGCCGGCGTGGTTCACGTGGCAAATGAGCACCCGTGTAGGTGGCATGCTGGCTTGTTGTTGATACCCTCTCATTTTAGATTAAAAATAAATACCACATTATCTCAGAATTATGATTTATTTTTTCTTGTTGTTATCTTTTCTTAATTTTCTGTATGCATACCGTACAAAGAGCTAGCTGCTATGCTAGGTGCCTACTAGACCTGATGAGTAAACGACTGGCCAAAACTATGATCTAGTGGATATGAATTCCTCTAATCATCTATTATATTAAACCATCTATCCGTCACTAATTATTACATGTGGTGTGGGACTAGAATCTCACATGATCCTTAATAATTGATAAACATATATAATTAAGTTGGAAGCTGTAGTTTGTCGTACGTGATGTAGTAGTAGTTTAGCATTGCTTTAGACCTAGCTAGCGTAGTGAAAACATAATGTGTCTTCAAGACAATGGCTCTCCTAGAAGTACAGATCACATATCCAGATAAGGAAAGGGTGAGGGATCAAGAAGCTTCAATTATTAAGAAGCATGTTGCCTTCACCACAAAGCAAGCTTTCTGGGCCCCGAATGCATGTCATTCAATTTAAAGATGAGGAGCATTAGCGGAAATAATTCACTTAAAGTTGGTCTATCAAAGTCGTAAAACTTGCCACACCTACGAAACTAGTAGTAGCCCTTAATTTGGGATAATAAGTTTAGTTTTTGTTACTGCAAAAATTCATTCTCCGACTCAGTTATACTTCTGGCTTCTGATTCAGACGCCGATCTCGTTGCCTCAGGCAGAACCTGCAAGACAGTCCACACGCAGAGGGTGCTGTGAGGGTTGCCCTCTGTGGAGAACCCTTCGATGCCCAAGTCAGTAGAGATTCACAGCAGGCAAATGTGAGGAGAAGACTCACAGAAGAGTTCCCCTTAGGCGGGTGTTCTCTCGAGAGCTCTGAGCTCATGAGAGCTTCAATGGAATATCTGAGTCAGTGAATGAGTGTGAGTATGAGTAATTGCGTACCTGAAAGATTGGAGGATCGTGGCATTTATAGGGGATCACCTGGTTCCTTGGGCGTGTTGCGAGGAGAGGTCTGAATGCCATTAGGATTCAGAACGGATTCGAATCAAGTTTGTTATGAGGTCAGTAGGATCCGTATCTTTTCGGTTAAAGGATCGATGGCTGGGAGAGCTGGTTGATGCCTTAAGATTCAGTGATCACATAGGCTCTAGGCCACTCTTATGGGTCCTAGGTCACTTCTGGGTATGATTCCCTGCTTGGAATCTTATTTAGTTATAGTGAATTCGAACTCTTTCGCACCGGATTCCGCATAGGTATTTCGAATGCCTTGGTCCGGCCAGAGCGAGGACTAACCTGGTTTTCCGAGGTATAGAATGGCTCGGCTGGGGTTGCCGAGGTATGATCGGCTCAGATTGCCGAGATATGAGGATAGCTCGGATTACCGAGGTATAGAATGGCTCGGCTCAGGTTGCCGAGGTATGGTCGGCTCAGATTACCGAGGTATGAGAGTGGTTCGGGTTGTCGGGGCGACCCGATCTTATCAAAGGCGATTCGGCTTCGTCAGTTGGCTGTTATGCCAGCTGACTGGTAGGATGTTGGGATTGGACCTGACCCAATTATCGATGTGGGTGGTCATTAATGCAATGACGATTTTATCCCTCATCACATGCACCCCACTCCCTAGTTCGAAGTGTAAGTTCGGATATAGGGAGTAGAGTTCCAGAATAATCTTATTTGGGGAATTCGAAAAGGCAGGCAATGATAATATCGTAAATGACGGGCCGCTGTTTCGTCATCATTTTCGCCGTAGCTCGAGGAGGAAACGCCTCGTTTCCAGCAAGCCGTGATAGCGAAAGTTCCACGTGGCGGGACTCCTTTATTTCTGGCGCCCATATCGGAAGTTTTGGCGTCTCGGTCTTTCTCTCTGAAGCGTTTATTTAAAGAGGGCTGGGGCGGCGCTCCTTCTGCAACGCTTCTTTGTCCCTGTCATAGAGATTTTTCATTCTTTCTCTAAGCCCTTGCTTGCTTGTTCGTATCCTGCCCCCCATTCAGCCAGTATGAAGGGTCTAGGGGATGTTGCCTCTGAGGTAACCCTTGACGATCTGGATAGGATCCGTCGCCATTATAGGGTTCCTCTGGATGTAGCCTTATGGGTGCCGAGGACCGAGCACCGAGTTTCGACCGAATTAAGCCAGGGAGTCTTCTTCTATAAGGAGAGCTTGAGGGCAGGTCTCCGATTCCCTCTTCACCCGCTGATACAGGAGGTGATGAGGTTTTACAATATATGTCCAACAATGGTAGCCCCAAATAGTTAGCGCAATCTTATCGGGTTCATCTCGATGTGCAGTCGTGTTGGGGTGACTGCGACCCTTCCCATATTCCGAGTCTGCTGCAACCTGGTTTTCGGGAGGAGCTCTGAGTTGCCATATATTGGTCCCCGGAAGTCGTTCAAGATGATTTCTGATAACCCATCTTCGATAAAGGAGTGGAAGTCCCGATTTTTCATTGCCGAATGAAACATCAGTTTAGATTTTCCGAGAGTATGGGCGAGTTATGTGAAGGATCCGGAGTTGAGCGAGCAGGAGAAAAGAGATATGGTTACCCTTCGTAGTGCTCAGGAGGTTTCAGCCAGCACTCTGTTAGCAGAGGATGCCCTTTTCGCCGTCGGGCTTAGCTCTATTGACCCTCAAGATGAGTCTTTGCTTTGATGGTCAGTGTGTTTATGTAATTCCGCTACTGTTTAACTAAACATCTGCTGCGTTTTCAGTCGAGAGGTTCGCATTTGTGGGCCAAATAAGGAAGGATTTGGGCAAGCGCCACAGGGGCTCCAGCTCCAGGGACAAGCACAGGTCCAAGAAGAGGGTCCATCCTTTCGGGTCTCGCTCAAGGGAGCCAAAGAAAGACTGCGTCGGCCACCACTACTCTATCTCAAAGAGGGAGGAAGCGGAAGCGCCAGCCGTAATTGATGAGCCCTCCCTGCCGAAGGGGGGCAAGGTAGCAGAGGAAACCATTGGGGGGAGCTCAGGAGGAGTTGCTAAGGTTTCCCCTCTCCAAATAGTAATCGTGTCAGACGATGCCAAGGAGATGTCGTTGGTCCGTTCGACGATCCTCCTGCCAGAGGTTCTTCAGTTACCAGCGGTGGGGAGTCCACTGCGCATGGGAGAGGCCCCTGCTCAGGTGGAGGGGTCAGGAGAGACAGTGGCGGCTGCCGAAGCTCAAGTGGAGCCACATGTTGAAAGGCTGGTGGAGGTCGAGGTGCCTCCTCCTGAGGGTCTCTCTCTCGTGGTCCCCGGGGACATCGTGATAGAGATTGAAGCTCAGGTGGAGTATGTCGGAGATGAAGCAACAATCGGAGAGGAAGAGGAGGAGGATGAAGAATCATTGAATGAAGGGGACGCTCGGGCTGGGGTTCCCTCAACCAGGGCCAAAGCATCCGAGGCCCTGCAGGCTAAAGTTCTGATGGAGGAAGCTGAGCAGATGGTGGTTCCTCAGGCCGAAGTCCCTCAGGCCGATTCTTCGGCTATGAGTTCTCTTGTCCATAGCCCAAAGGTGGATGACATGCTCACTGCCTTGATGAGGTCTATTTTGCGCGCGGGAGGAGTTCCTCGATGGACGAGCCTGCAGTCGAGGATATCATCGATGAGGCTTTCGATCGGCTCAGGGTGTCGAATGATGTTTACCTTCTCCCCAAAATTAGTAATGCTACTCTCATGAAGATTGCTTCGAACTACGCCTCCTGGGTAAGTTATTGTACCGAGATTGTAATTCCTGATGGGTCGGTTTGGCCGTGGTTTCTTTGTGTTTTTCTTGCAGAATATCTTGATTACAAGGGCGCTGAATTGGCGCTTAAATTTGGCCATTGGGGCTTGCACTCAGGCCAGGAAGGAGGCGGCCAACCTTCGGACAAGGGTGGACTCAACCAGCCGACTTTCCAGGGCCTTGGCGTCCGTTAAGGTAGACTTTGAGAAGGTGGGAGAGTTTTACCAAATTACAGCCGAGAGGGCCTCTCAGCTCGAGGCTCAAGTCAGAGAGCTCTAGGGTTTCCGTGAACAATTGGACAAGGTTTGCCTGGAGTTATCCCAAATTAAGGCTACGCATGCCAACAAAGTTAAGGCCATGCAGCAGTATTTCGATAAAAGGTGGGACCAGCTGAAGGCTAGTCATGCTGAGGAGAAGAATAGTTGGGGTAGGAGGCTCGAGGAGGAGGAGCACAGGTGCCAGTGGCAGCGGGATCAGCTCGCCGGTCTAAATAAGGAACTTTCCGATATGGAAAATTGGCTGAAATGGCAACATGAGCAGAGATTGCTAGGCTCACCACTGATCTCGATCAATCTCGATGTAAAATTGGGGACAAATAGTCTCGAATTAATGACCTCAAGGAGGGTCTTCAACAGAATAAATCAGCCAAATTGAAGGCCTTGGAAAAGGTTCATGAGCTGAATAATAAAATGGCTCGGCGGGAGGAAGAGGTATAGTGTCTTCTCATTTATTTGCTTCTGGTACTTTTCTTTTGCTCGTGGGCTCAAATGTCCTGATGTTTTGCAGATGAACAAAATCAAGCTCGAGGTGCAGGAGCAATTTAAGGCTCTAAGGGTAGAGTTGTCCGCGAGTCGCCAAATAAACCTCGAACTCGAGGACCAGCTAGCTGAAGCTAATAACCAAATCACCTCGGTTGTGGGGAGTACAAACGTTCTGCTCAATTTTTCAAAGAGCATAGAGAGGCTTGTGCCGATACATTCCAGTTTAGCGAGGAGGAAACTCGAACGAAGATCTCTTGAGCGTATCCCGAGTTTGATTTATCCTTTCTGGAGGCCAAACATTTTGATACTCGTACCCCAGAGGCCGAAGAAGCCGAGTATGAGGATCTTTCGGATGTCGATCTTAACGCTATGCTGGGCCCTAATGAGGTAGTGGCTCCCGAAGAATGCTCTCAGTCTGCTGCTGAGGAACCCGAGATTTCTCTTCCAACAACATTTGAAGCGGGTGAAGCGAGTCAAGTCCTTCCTGATGTTATCAAGGTGGTTCTCGGGACCGACCCGAACCCTGATTCTTAAGGGTCGCTTATGTATTTTCGCTTTTTTAATTTGTAATCCGATCAAAATTTAATGAATGAATCTTTTGATCTCTTTTTGCTTTTCCTTATCGCTTTGGTCATTGCCTTTCTGAACGACCTTTTACCGGGAGTTCCCTCGATGGTAAACTAATCGTAAACAAAATGCGCTTTAAGGTCGGATAGCCCTTGGGGGTTCCGAGTCGAAGATTCTGCTTAATCGAAGCCAAATTAACTGCTTTTGCTGATGCATAAAATTATTCGGTTTTGCCATGGGACGTAACTCTGACTTTGCCTCGGTTGGGGCCGAGGTAAGGTACGCGCAAACTTACTCAGTTTGCTAAGGCACGAAATGGTTCGGCGCGAGAGGGCCGAAAACGGCTCAAATACCTTGGATGGGGCTGAGGTTAGATAGTTCGGTTTGTCCGAAGCAAAAAGTTGGTACGTTTTTCGTCGAGGCAGACGAAATAGCTTTGCTGAAGGATGCTTTGTTTCTGCTCAAGGCATTTATCCCGCTGGCCTTTTCCAATGCGGGTCTTTTTAACGTATGTGATAAGCATTCGATTGCCATTGGACGGCATCATTTTCGAAAGGGGATTTCCCAGGCCTGCCCATATCTCAAGGACCTGCGGCCGATTTTCTGCATTTAAGGCTCTTAATTCGAGATCAGAAGAAAATCTTCTGCCTTTTGTCACAGCTTGGGAGGCATGCTCAGCGCGCTTCGGAATGCGCTCCTTTCTTTTGCCCTATCACATGGTGGCGTGGCAAGGGTGTTTCAAATTCCGGGACTCCCTTCATTAATGACTGCCCTCGGCTTGCTTACCTATAAAATGGGGAGAGCGGGCCATGTTAGGCTATCTTCCAAGACCTTCTCTTTCTGTGAGTCGTAAGGGCTTTCATGGCGCTTGTTTCATCGAGGATAGGGAGATCGAGCTTCCCTTTTGAAAGCTGGTTCATCCCAGATAACTGGGGTGATGGAGAAGCTGCTGAAGAGCAGGCAGTCCTCAAGGGAGGAATTCTTGGAGGTCATATTGAGAGCGTACGGGATGCCCGCAGAGGTCATATGGGGAGCGCACGTATGCACTTCCTGTGTGTCTTTTATCACTTGCCATGGGGATCACAGGAAACGCAAAGCATACGTACTCCCCATGGTAGACATGGAGTTCACCTCCTTCCCCAATTTGAATTCCTTAGTTTACCACCTGAGGAATCTTTTTGCATGTGAAGAGGGAGGAGGGTGGTGTTGGTCTGCTGGTTCTCTTGCCTATGTTGTTGGGCAGTGGCTAGCAGCCCAGCATCCTACTTGGGGGGATGCTTCATTGGCATAAGCATCCATAGGTCTTTGACCTGGTTATGATCCCCAACGTCTCCGTCTGAGGGATCCGTGGATGGCCTATTTGTTCTTTGGCATTAACCAGTGGCTCAATAGAGCTGTCTGGTTTCTCTGATTTCTGGGGTCGGATGTAGAGACATCGTTATCGACAGAAGCTACTCAGCCGAGCTTTTATCTTATTTATATTTTCTGTGCTATGATACACTTGTAATGCCTCTTAGGAGGTTGTAATTCTTTCATTAATAAAGAAAGTTCCTACTCTTTCTTCTTTTAACATCTGTTTCTTTTTCCGATGTGATTGTGTTGAGAGTTACTACTCTCATTTTATGCTTTTCGGACCGTAGCATAATCTATAAGTCCAGCAGTGCTTTTGCTACTTTGTTTTGGTTAACATGATATTCAGTCCTCTGTGGAGGAAGCGTTCATCTCTGTTTAGGTCAGAGGGAGGCCTGGGCGGCCCTGTGAACTCATGTGGTGACATGATCTTATTTAAGGGATGAAGTAGGTATTTCTTTGAAAAGAAATAACTTGCATAATCTTACTAGTGAGTGAAAGGAGGTTACTTACCTCTGCCGAAGCATCATAGGACGCCTGAGTCGCGCCAGAGTATTTGAGAGATCACCCAATCAGGCTTCAAAGCTTTAGAACTATATCACTTGGTTTGGTTAAGGCTTCCTGAAATATATCACTCGGTTTGGCCGAGGCTTTCAAAAATATATCACTCGGTTTGGCCAAGGCTTCCAGATTATATTTACTTGGTGCTGCAAAGGTACAGAGACCGTCACTTAGTTTGGCCGAGGCTTCCAGAAATATATCACTCGGTTTGGCCGAGGCTTCTAGATTATATTTTACTTGGCACTACCAAGGTACGGAGACCGTCACTCGGTTTGGCCGAGGATTCCAGAAATATATCACTTGGTTTGACCGAGGCTTCCAGATTATATTTTACTTGGCGCTACCAAGCTACGAAGACCATAACTCGGTTTGGCCGAGGCTTCAAGATTATATTTTATTTGGCGCTGCCAAGGTACGGAGATCGTCACTCGGCTTGGCTGAAGCTTCAAGATTACATTTTACTTGGCACTGCCAAGGTACGAAGCTCTCTCGGCCTGGCCGAGGATTGTCTAATATATTTTACTTGGCACGGCCAAGGTACGGAGATCGCTCGGCCCAGCCGAGGATTTAAAAGATTATATTTTACTTGGTGCTGCCAAGGTACGGAGACCGTCACTCGGCTTAGCCGAGGCTTCAAGATTATATTTTACTTGGCGCTGCCAACGTACGAAGCTCTCTCGGCCCAGCCGAGGTTTGTCAAATATATTTTACTTGGCGCGGCCAAGGTACGGAGATCACTCAGCCCAGTCGAGGATTTAAAAGATTATATTTTACTTGGCACTGCCAAGGTACGGAGACCGTCACTCGACTTGGCCGAGGCTTTAAGATTATATTTTACTTGGCGCTGCCAAGGTACGAAGCTCTCTCGGCCCGGCTGAGGTTCGTCAATATATTTTACTTGGCACGGCCAAGGTACGGAGATCGCTTGGCCCGACCGAGGATTTAAGATTATATTTTACTTGGCGCTGCCAAAGTACGAAGCTCTCTCGGCCCGGCCGAGGTTTGTCAAATATATTTTACTTGGCACAGCCAAGGTACGGAGATTGCTTGGCCAAGCCAAGGATTTAAGACTATATTTTACTTGGCACTGCCAAGGTATGAAGCTCTCTCGACCCAACCGAGGTTTGTCAAATATATTTTACTTGGCACGGCCAAGGTACGGAGATTGCTCGGTCCGACCGAGAATTTAAAAGATTATATTTTACTTGGCGCTGCCAAGGTACGGAGACCGTCACTCGGCTTGACTGAGGCTTTAAGATTATATTTTTTTGGCGCTGCCAAGGTACGAAGCTCTTTCGGCCCGGCCGAGGTTTGTCAAATATATTTTACTTGGCATAGCCAAGGTACGAAGATCGCTCGGCCCGACCGAGGATTTATAAACCTGCTTCTCATTGCAGCTTTCAAGGAGAGTTATAAGAATTTTACGAGTCTTTGAGAATTAGATTTAATTCAATGAACAAAATGAGTTTAGTAAGAGCATACTTTCACTAATGATATGTGCGAAGATTATCCGAGTTCCATGTCCAAGGAATAGATTTCTCATCCAAATCTTGGAGTTTGTAGGTGCCGAGTCTGATTACTTCCGTCACTTGGTAGGGACCTTCCCAATTTAGGGACAAATTTGGGGACAATTTGGCTTCGAGACGGATGCATTCTGAAGCACCAGATCGTCGGGGAGGAAAAACTTTCCTCGAACTCTGGTGGAGTGATAACGAGCTACTCTTTGTTGGTAGGCGGCCATCCGGATTCGGGCCTTCTCCCTGACTTCTTCTATTAAGTCAAGATTAGTTCGGAGCTGCTCGTCATTGGATTCTTCTGAATAGACTTCCACACGAGGGGAGGGGAGTCCGACTTCCACAGGGATGACGGCTTCTGTACCAAAAGCCATCTTGAATGGGGTTTGCCCTGTGGGTACTCTTTCAGTAGTTCGGTATGCCCACAACACATGGTGGAGTTTCTCGGCCCATCAGCCTCGCGCCAGGTTGAGCCGAGCTTTGATTCCCTGCAGGAGAGTTCGGTTGGTTACCTCGGCTTCTCCATTAGCTTGAGGATGTCCAACCGATGTCAGGCGATGGAGAATGCCATGATCCTCACAGAACTCTCGGAACTTAGGGTTGTCGAACTGCTTCCCGTTATCGGAGATGATAGTGTGGGGAAGACCGAAGCGGCAGATGATGGACCTCCACACGAAGTCTTTAGCGTGGGCTTCGGTTATCTGAGCGACAGCTTCGGCTTCAACCCACTTAGTAAAATAATTAATTACAACAAATAAGAACTTTCTTTGCCCCGTTGCGAGGGGGAAAGGGCAAAGAATATCCATCCCCCACTTGGCAAAGGGCCAGGGGGATGATATGGAAGTCAGGTGCACTGAGGGGAGTCTCTGGACATTTGAATGCCTCTGGCATGAATCACAAGTTCGAACGAGGTCATCGGCATCTTTTTGCATCGTCGACCAATAATACCTTTGACACAACACTTTGTGGCATAGGGCCCAACCACCGAGGTGATTGCCACATATGCCTTAGTGGAACTCCCGAAGAGCATAGTCGGCCTCTGTTGGTCATAGGCATTTGAGCAGCGGCATTAAGAAGGACCGCTTGTACAGCCGGTCATCAATCAGAACATAATGAGATGATTGCATTTTCAACTTCCTTGCTTCCTTTCTATCAGTAGGTAGCAACCCTTCTTTGAGGTACTTGTGTAGAGGGTCCATCCAGGATAGTTTGGTGTCAATCTGCATTATTTGATCAGCATCGGCAATGCTGGGCTTCTCCAGGACCTCCAAGTGGAATTTTCGCTCGAGATCCATTGACTCCGTAGTCGCCAGGCGGGATAGAAGGTCGGCGCGCGTGTTTTCAGTCCTTGAGATCTGGACAATTTTAAATTTATCGAAACAGGAGGATAAATCGTGCACCTTTTGGAGATACCGAATCATACTCGGCTCTCAAGCCTCGAATTCTCCCTGCACCTGGCCTGCCACCAATTGGGAGTCGGTGTAGGCAATCAGTTTTTTGACTTTAAGCTCATGGGTGATGCGGAGTTTGGAGAGCAAGGCCTCATACTCTGCTTCATTGTTTGAAGTTGAGAAGGAGAAGAGGATGCCGTATTCGAAAGTCGCACCCTCCGGACTGGTAAGGACTAGGCCAGCGCCAGAACCACCCACGCTGGAGGATCCATCGGCGTGAAGCAACCATGGGGCGCTGGACTTTGGTTGTCCGGGGGTATCCAAAGCAGAGCCATCTTCATGTATGGTGCACTCGAGGAGGAAATATGCTAAAACCTGGGCTTTAATGGATGGACGAGCTGATATTGAATGTCATGCTTGCTCAGCTCGATAGCCCATTTGGTCATTCTCCCAGATGCTTTTGGACAATGGATAATTGCCTTGAGGGGTTGGTCGATCAGGACAATGACGGTGTGCGCCTGGAAGTATGGCCGCAGCTTTTGGACCGATGTCACCAGAGCTAGGACCATCTTTTCGACTCGAGTATACCTCGTTTCAGCATCCTTGAGTAATTTGCTGACATAATAAATAGGTCTTTGAACTTTGTTCTCCTCTCTAATTAGCACCGAGCCAACAGCATCTTCAGAGACTGCCAGGTATAGATTCAGCACTTTCCCTGGCTTCGGGTTGTTGAGGAGAGGTGGTGAGCCAAGGTATTTCTTGAGGTCTTCGAAGGACTTCTGGCAATCAGGGGTCCACTGAAAGTTTTTGGCCGACCGAAGCACTTTGAAGAAGGGAAGGCATTTCTTGGCCGATCAAGCAATGAAGCGGTTGAGGGCTGCTACTCTCCCAGTAAGGCGTTGCACGTCCTTGACTGACCCAGGCAGGGCTATTTGTTGCAGGGCTTGGATCTTCTGAGGGTTTGCCTCGATGCCTCGCTGAGAAACCATGAAGCCGAGAAATTTCTCGGAGTTGACCCCAAAGGCACATTTGGTGGGGTTGAGCTTCATCTGATTCTTTCGAAGTGTGGAGAAGCTCTCCGCGAGATCCTTGATGTGCTGGGATGCCTCCTTGCTTTTTACTAGCATATCACAGCATACACCTCCATGTTTCGATCGATTTGCTCCTTGAAGACTTTGTTGACCAGCCTTTGGTAGGTGGCACCTGCATTTTTCAAACCAAAGGGCATAACTCGGTAGCAATAGATACCTCGGTCGATGATGAAGGCGGTTTTCTCCTCGTCTTCGGGCGCCATTTAGATCTGGTTGTAGCCCAAATAGGCATCCATAAAAGTCAGCATTTGATGGCCTGAAGTTGAATTCACGAGCTGGTCGATCCGCAGAAGGGGGAAGCTATCTTTTGGGCAGGCCTTGTTGAGGTCAGTGAAGTCAATGTAGATCCTCCATTTGCCATTCGACTTTTTCACCATGACCACATTCGCCAGCCAATCAGGGTAATTAACCTCCCGGATAAATTTGGCTTTGATGAGTTTATCCACTTCTTCTTCGATGGCTTTTTGGTGCTCGGGGGCAAAGCTCCTTTTCTTCTGCTTGATTGACCGAAATGTCTTGTCTATGCTGAGGTGGTGGACCAGGACGTCTGGCTGATTCCGGGCATATCTGATGCAGACCAAGCGAAGACGTCAGCATTCCTCCAAAGGAATTCAATTAATTCTTGCCGAAGCTTTCCTTCCAGCTGTGACCCGATCTTTATGGTTCGGTCGGGCCGAGCCTCGTCAAGTGGTACCTCCTCCAGTTCTTCGGCCGGCTCTCCTCGTTGCTTGGCGAGATCTTCCCGAGCATCCAGCCCATCCACCTCGGGTTTTCTAGACTGAAGGTCGGTGACAAAGCAATGCCGAGCTATGATCTGACTTCCTCGAACAACCCCCACTCCCCATTCGGTGGAGAACTTCATGGCAAGATGGGGAATTGAAATGATGGCTTTGAGAGATATTTGCCCTGGTCTGTCGAGGATGGCATTGTAAGGAGACCTGAGCTTGGTCACGAGAAAATCTATGAGCACGGTAGCCACGCGGGGCCAGGTGTCGGCTCGGACTGACAGAGGGATGACTCCTTCATGGATTATGGAGTCGCCTATGAAGCCCACTATGGTGGACTCCATCGGTCGAAGGCTTTCTACCCGGAATTTTAATCTCACAAAGGCATCAAAATGCAGAACATTAATAGAGCTTCCATTATCAATCGAAATACGGTGTACATTATAATTATTTATGTTCAAAGATATAGCCAAGGCATCATCATAGGGTACTGTACCTCCCGAAGGTTTTCATCAGAGAAAGTGAGCTCATCAACTCAAACTTTCTTTAGCGAGTTTTCCCTCTCGCTTGACTAAGAAGATGGGGATCCGGCCACCGCTATCACATTGACATTGCCAAGGATTGGGGGATTTGGTGGAGGAATCTGGCGAGGCTCGGGTTGGCGATTCTCTTCATTATTTGGCTCAGGGGGACCCCTGAACCGGTCTAGTCTGCCCTACCGGATTAATCGCTCGATCTCGTTTTGAGTTGCCAACAGTCCTCAGTATCATGCCCGTAGTCTCGATGAAAGTGGCAGTACTTGGTTGGGTCCCTCCGGGCTACATTGCCTCAGAGAGGGGGAGGCCGAGGAATTTGCCGCTCGATCTCCATCAGGATCTGCGTCCTTGGCGTGGTGAGGGTGGGTGTAACAGTCGAACCTTCAAGCCGAACTCCGAGTTTGGTCTCGAGGCGGTGATGAAGGAGCTCTGTGGTGGCGAGGCGGGCTAGCATAGTGGTGGGCCCGTTGCTTGTCCGAGCCCTTTGCCTCCTTATTCTTCAGCTACTCGGCCCGAGCTGATCTCTTCGATTCTTCAACCATGGCATACTTGTCTGTCAGGGACATGATGTCCGAAAGGCTCTTTGGGTAGTTAACCTCCAGAGCCAGGTAGAAGTCTCCTTCCTTCGACACTCTTTCGGCCAGGGCGGACATGGCCACCTCGTAGTTGAGATGGTCAACTTCTAAGAGGGCCGTGTTGAAGCGGCCGAGGTAATTCTTCAGTGATCCTCCCTCTCTCTGCTTGACCTCAGAGAGAGAATCGGATCTCCGTCGCTGGCGACGGCTGCTGACGAACTGGCTGATAATAAGCAAACAGCTCAGCTCGTCAAAAGAGTCAATGGAACCCGGCTTCAAGCTGTTGAACCAGGTTTGAGCAGACCCCCTTAGGGTGGAGGGGAAGGCTCGACACAGGATCGCATCCGATGCTCCATGGAACATCATGATGATCTGAAGTTGCTGAGATGGTCATCGGGATTGGTGGATCCATGGTACGGCTCGATGGTAGGGAGCTTGAGGGGGAATCACTTCCCTCATGATCCTCTCGGAAAAGGGGATGCCCTGCTCCGCTTTCGGCTGGGATGGAGGGGCTTGTCTGATGGCGTCTAACTCCTGACGCCATTCTCGATGCATCTCCTGCATCTGCTACATGATCCCCTCGTCCAGAGTGGTAGGAGGGATCGGGCGATGGGAGGACGGTTGTAATGTCGAGTCTTGGGAGACACCAGAGAAGGGGAACGAACCCGCCTAGATCTGAGCAGGCTCTTCCCTCCAGCTCGCTGCGGCGCTGGTTTTGCCCTCGCGGGCTGGCGATGATGATCCACCACCTCCGGCGGATTGGAGGAAGAAATCGTCAGCGGAGTAGGGGCAACAACCTCTTCATGAAGCTGAGGAGTAGGGACGGCAGAGCCAGGGATTACCTGGACCAACTGGGTCAATGCTTGAACCTGCTGGACTAGAGTGGCGAACTGGTCCAACGTTACCACCATTGTTGGTGGTGAAAGAGTTTCAACCGGTGGCGGTGGCAGAGGTGCCACGCCGGTGATTGGATCAGGCCTTTGAGAGGCGGCCTGGTCTTGAGCCTCGGATGTAGCTCTTTTTAAATTGGCCATTAGAGGTTGCTTCTTCTGGTTCTTTGAGCCTTGTCTCATGGATTACAAGTTTATGGGACTTGAGGCCCTTCCTCTAGCACCAATCTATTGCCGTAAAAATCCGTTCTCCGACTCGGGTGCGCTTATGGCTCCAGATCCGGACACCGATCTCGTCGCCTCGAGTGGAACCTACAAGACAGTCCGCACGCAGAGGGTGCTGTGGGGGTTACCCTCTGTGGAGGACCCTTCGATGCCCAAGTTAGTGGAGATTCATAACAAGCAGATGTGATGAGAAGACTTTCACAGAAGAGTTCCCCTTAGGCGGGTGTTCTATCGAGAGCTCTAAGCTCAGGGGAGCTTCAATGGAATGTCTGAGCCAGTGAATGAGTGTGAGTATGAGTAATTGGGTACCTGAGAGATTGGAGGACCGTGGCATTTATAGGGGATCACCTGGTTCCTTGGGCATGTCGCGAGGAGAGGTCTGAAAGCCATTAGGATTCAGAATGGATTCGAATCAGGTTTGTTATGAGGTCAGTAGGATCCGTATCTTTTTGGTTAAAGGATTGACGGCTGGGAGAGCTGGTTGATGCCTTGAAATTCAGCGATCACGTAGGCTCTAGGCCACTCTTGTGGGTCCTAGGCCACTTCTGGGTATGATTCCCCGCTTGAAATCTTATTTAGTTATAGTGAATTCGAACTCTCCCGCGCCGGATTCCGCAGAGGTATTTTGAATGCCTTGGTTCGGTCAGAGCGAGGAATAACCTGGTTTTCCGAGGTATAGAATGGCTCAGTTCGGGTTGCCGAGGTATGGTCGGCTCAGATTGCCGAGGTATGAGGATGGCTCAGATTACCGAGGTATAGAATGGCTTGGCTCAGATTGTTGAGGTATGGTGGGCTCAGATTGCCGAGGTATGAGAGTGGTTCGGATTATCGGGGCGACCCGACCTTATCAAAGGCGATTCTGCTTCATCGCTTGGTTGTTATGCCAACTGGCTGGTATGATGTTGGGATTGGACCTGACCCAATTATCGATGTGAACGATCATTAATGCAATGATGATTTTATCCCTCATCAGTTTTTATTTTCGATCTCACACATATTATTTATTTTTTTAATATATATATATTTGATTGTAACGTAATTTTTGAGCATTAATTAGCACGACTGACTTTGGAAATGCAGATCCCAAGAGCTTCGAGATGCATTAAATATGCCACATTAATGCTGTGATAGCATTAATTTGTCACACAACAATTAACTTATTATTGCGATTCACAGTACATGAAGCGACGCCGCACCTTGCGCTGCTGTGTATATATATATATATATATATATGCTCATTCCATCTCTATCTACTCTGTCGTTAATGCGCAAGTGTCCCTGATCTGATCACCGTTGGGCAGCGAGAGAGAGCCTCTCTTGAAGTTGAAAGTTGAAACAGAGACTTTCGCATGCCTCTCTCTCTCTCTCTCTCTCTCTCTCTCCCCCACTGGTGAAGTACTTTTAGGAATTAGAACTTATAGGCTGCATTTGGATGCCCTATTCCTATCTGGAATAGAGCTTTATTCCAGCTTATTCCCCCAAACGATAGGTTTAAATGTATATGGGCCCCACTGCTTCCCTTATTCCCGTCAACACTTCTTATCCTCCCTTCGTATTCCACCGAACCCCATGGAATAGCTTGTTCCGTCACTGTAGCTATTCCAGGGGCACCCGAGAGAACTTAAAATCCCGATCTAAGATACGTACTCGGTCTTCATCCTCCTCTCGCGACTAGGGTTTCTCAAAAGACGATGGCCATCTTCTGAGCAATTATCTTCCACTCCGGCCTTCTTCCTGTGGATGTTGTGTAGCGATTGAGTGACCCGAGGGAAGTTATATGCTCGATCTTTTCTCCAGTCTCCATCTTCATCCTTCTCCTCTCTCGACTAGGGTTTCCTAAAATCTGGAGTCCAACCTCTGAGCCTTGCTCTTCCACTCCGGCCTTCTTTCTGTGGATGCTCCCGAGAGTTCTCCCAACTCTTCAGTCCGCGTGGACGACGAGGATCAAGCCAATCTAAACTGCTTCTCGGTTTGGTCTTCCTCCTCTTCCCTAGAAAGTATCCTGTGGGTCTTCATCCTTTTCCTATAAACTTCTCCTCTTCCTGAGGAGCTCCTTGAGAAAGCCACCGAAGAGGTACATTTGCCCTAATTTTTTCCTTCCTAGCTGTTTCTGCTAGGGTTTCGTAGTTCTGGCTCTTCGGAGGGAACTGATTTCGTGCTCGGTGATTAATGTTGAGGAATTTCTTCGTCCACACGATTTCCCTAAACAATAACATGGAATATGCTATATATGCAAGGTCGTTGTTCTTAATTTCATTGTTATGCAGCTATTTTACTCCCTGTTGTTTCCTTCATTTTTGCCCCCAAGGGTTTTCCGATTGCGACTATTCTCCAGTGCATGGAAGCATGACATTTAAATTATTTTTACTCCTCAACACCTCTACATTTGCATAGAATGTAAACTATAGGAAATTATCATTTTCTGCAGCTAGAAGGTGCTGCAGACAACATACTCAAGTTTTTGGCCTAATCAATTTTGGATGATTATTTGTTAACCCATGATCATGTCCGATTGGGTTCGACTGCAGGGAGGCATAGATTTTTGGTTTAACTTAGACATATTGCTTATGCAAGTATAAGTGTTCAATTCTACAAAGAGTCATATTGATTAACTGGATAGAACCAAGCTTGGCTGATATGCTCGTTCAGTCATGCAAGGTCTAAGGCTGGATAGTGGACTTAATAACTCATAATGTGTTGGACCAAACTGAAATAAGATGAACTATTTATATGCTTCACCTAATAATAAAGTCATGCAGACAAGTGTTTTAACAGTGGATGTGTTTGCTGCATCATAAGATGTTAAGAAATTGGATTGCGATAATTTGTAAAGTATACATGCTTGGGACAATCAAGGTAGGTAAGTCATTGTAATAACTTATGGACTAATTATAGTGGTAATAGTATTAGAAAATGTGACCGTCCGATTTTCAATCTTATCAGATGTTCCAACATTTCAATAGAGTGTTACTAGATCTCCAAAACCGCCTGGAAAACAACCTGCAATGTAGTGCATATTTCATAGTATCCAATTTAATCTATTAGTGGAAGGTCCTTCAATTTACTGCATAAAGTTTCGTACATATCATTATGTCACATGAGTCCTACTTCCTTTTTCATCCAATGTGACAAATTATGAGCGATTGTGCCCCTGTAGATAATATACCAAAATCAAAAAAGACAGTGAACCGTCAACTGCCAGAGAAGGATCAGGTCGTACTAGAGCACCCAATTGGATCGATGCTCTCGATACGATATTGCTTACCCTGATGAGGCAAAAGAATGATGATGGTAACTGTCACAACGGTACTTTCTCACAAGAAACATGGAAGAAGATTACAAATTTGTTCAATGAAAGGACAACAATGTCCTTCACATATAGAAACCTGAAGAATCGCTTAAAGGTTTTGAAGAAGACCTTCAATTTGTACTATAACCTAGCTAATCGCTTAGGTTGGGGATGGGATCCTGCACTTAAAGTCCCCACGTGTGGTGATGAACAAATGTGGGACGAAGTCATCTCGGTAAGTGGTTCATTGATGTTAACGAATCTTAGTTTTGATCATTTTGATAACATTACAATATTTGTAATCAACAAATCTCTTAACAAGTTAACAAGGACTACGCTCAGATAAAGGGTAAGTCCTTCCCTGTATACGATGACATAGACATTCTTTTTTCAAAGAATACAGCCACTGGTAGATGGGGGGATACATTTGCTATTCCATAGGGGGTATCCGACAATGATACCTCGGACGAGGAGGTCGATCGGATGAACCTGGATGACATAGACTGTTGCCACCAGCCATGAAAAAGTCCTGGACCGTCGTACTCATCATCCAGTCATTTCGATCATCTATTTGATGATGTACCCCCAACCAGCCCTAGTACTTGTGCCTCGACCCAACCCACAGATTGTTCTTTAGATCCAGGTTCGTCAACTAGTACTGGAAAGAGGAAAAGGTCATCTACCATTACTCCGACAGCACGTAACATTAGGTCCAGTAATGATGCTGCTGATGCCTTTTTCGAACTGGTGGTTCAAGGTAAAAAGAGGTTGAAATTTGCTAATGAGATCCTAAGGAGAGAGTAGCTTGCACGTCCAACTGTGTACTCTATTGATGAATGCATGCGGAAATTAAAGAGTCTCCCTGGGATTACACCTGAATGTATTATTGTTGTGGGGGACAGTTTAAAAATTGAGAGCAATAGGTGGTTTCTAATGCATTATGAAGGGTCCCTACTTGAAGCTTGGCTTAAAAGACAAATGTCTGAGTTCTACCGTGTACCACCATTAGCGGGTGCACCTTATGGAAGTTTTGCTTCGGCGCCTAATATATTTATGCATCAAATGCATGGTGTCCATCAAGATGGCCCATCTGTATTTGTGCCTCCTCCGATGCATGCTTCGACTCGAGGTGGACATATTCCATTCATGCAGCCAGTATTCAGGCCAAGCAGTGACAGTAGCATATCCCAGGGTTAGACCCCTTCTCCTGCTGTCAGTGCACAAGAATTTGTTTGTACCACACCTGCATCTTCGACGCATAATTTTGATTTTGCTGGTGATCGTTGGCCATGACATATAGGCATATTAAAGTACTTAAGGAGTGATATTTCTTGTTTTTGTTGTTCATATATATGTAACTAAGGATTACATCTTATGTTATCTTAGCTTTTAGTAGCTATTTTGGTGTACATGTCTACATATGTTGTTGTTTAATAGCATCGTAAGTTACAGTACTTTGTATCTACGCATTGCTATCGATATTACCTCATGCATATGGTTGTGTCATTAACTACTATCTTTTTCTAATAGATGGACATATTTCATGATGTCATGGCATTTTTAATAGATGAGGACAACTTTTGGGATGACGTCCTAACTGTGTTGATAAGTAATGGGTTCATTGATTTACCAAATTGTAACATTATTTCCAAGGTGCCTTGTCGTACTCGTCTATTCTCCGATCACGAACTCGTTGCAGATATTTTGACTGGACATCCAGATAGAGGTTATGATCACTTTAGGATGACACATACTATGTTTTTCAAGCTGGAAGAATTGCTTGTCTCGCGAGGCTTCGTAAGTAGCACACGCAACGTATCGATACAAGAGCAACTAGCAATTTTTCTTTATGGCATAGGTCATGGTGTCACTAATAGAGTGTTGGCTGAAACCTTCTAGCACTCAGGGGAGGCAATATCCCGACACTAAACAACATATTGAAAGCAATTTGTTTGCTTAAGCAAGAATTTATTGTTCAACCTCTACAGCATACTGCCGTGCACCTACGGATCCGTGACAACAACCATTTCTATCCTTTCTTCATGGTACGTATGGAACGATATTAATGCAATTATATAATTTGCAATATTATCATTACCTGGTCCTTGATATATTTGCTTTGCATTGCAGAATGCTATAGGAGCGACCGATGGTACCATATACCTGCATTAATTAAGAAAAGCAAATAACCGTGCTTTCGTAATCGAAAGGACACCATCTCCCAAAATGTCATGGCTGCAGTATCATTTGATCATTCCTTCCTTTTTGTTTGTACTGGATGGGAGGGATATGCAGCCGATATGAGAGTCTTACGTTGGTGTGTCGAGTCAGGAGGTCTCGTTGTACCAGAAGGTATTTCATTTCTCATACTTGAATGATTAAATTTTTTTTTATGATTCAGAGGGTATATGTCAAGGCATTGTTGTTGTGTACAGGAAAATTTTATCTTGTTGACTCAGGATATGGTAATACGGATAAGTTTCTTGCTCTATATCGGGGTAATAGGTACTACCTAAGTACCTTCAACAATCCTAGGGCTCGACGATATAATAATTGTCGAGACTTATACAACCATCGATATGCTCAACTCATAAATTGCGTAAGAAGGCCTTCGGAATTCTTAAGAAGCGATATAAGATTCTTAGAAGTCCCATTCCATTTCCTTTCAAGGTTTATAAACGTATTGTAATGGCTTACTGCTTCATTCACAACTTCATTCGACGCACCCAAGGAAATGACAAATACTTCAGCATGTCTATAAAACACTTGCCAGCTGATCGTGATGAGGATGTCGATCCTTATCTCATTATAGGGGATAACGAATCCCGAAGAGGTGATGAACTACGCAATTCCATAGTTAATAGGCTATGGGTTACTCATCACACGTGAAGTAAGTGTACGATGCATCCTTTGATTACGATCATACTATGTTCTTCAATTGTTTAAGTTTGTATTTTGATCACGATTGACTTTAATAATAGTGCAATGAATTATGTCATCTGAGTTTCATATTGTATCCCCGTAATGCAGAAAATCAAGCTGCTTGATCCTGAGGTTTAGAAATGTCTGCCCAAAGTTATTATGTAGTTTTCGTGGGCCATAAACGAGGGATTTATAAATCATGGCCTGAGTGTTAGCGTGAGGTTAGTGGGTTCAAGCATGCCTTGTACAAGAAGTTTAAATGTAGACAAGAGGCAATTGATGCATTTCAGAATTATCTTAAACCTTCTGAACATCAATATATCGGAAAATTTACTGAAATGGAATATCAACGAGGGAAAAAGGATGAACACATGGCCAGGACTGTGGGTGCACCTTTAAAAACATTTATATTGCTTTTCGTATCCTTTCTTGTAGTCTTTCTCTTGGGTTTCAGTTTGGGCAGGCTACGCTAATGCTTCCTTTGAAGTCATCCAAGCGCGTTCTAAGTCCTTGGAGGATTGTCCTATTTGTCACTTCGGCTGCTCCATTCGACTGTGGATGATCGACAGAGGTAAACCTCTGACATATGCCCAATTCGGTACAGAACTCTCTAAAGGAAGCATTGTCGAACTGTCGACCATTGTCGGTAATAAGGGTATGGGGCAGCCCGAACCGATAAATAATAGACCTCCAAAGAAGTTTCTTACCTTGGCTTCGGTAATTTTGGCGAGTGCTTCAGCCTCTACCCACTTAGTGAAATGATCAATGACAATGAGCAGACACTTCCTCTGACCAGAGGCTGGAGCCGTTGAATGTTAGCATGTCGCTGGTAGCTATCATACTTCCGAACCAACTCGATTGCATCTTTCCGCATGGTAGGCCAATAGTAGCCTTGACGTAGGGCCTTATGTGACAACGCTCTACCCCCCAAGTGGCTTTCGTAAATACCCTCATGAATCTCATGGAGGATGTAGTCAGCATTTGTAGGGCCGACACATTTAAGGAGAGGGTGTGAGAAGGATTTTCAGTACAGTTGTCCGTCGAGCATCATAAACTTGGGTACTCGCCACTTGAATAGCAAGGCTTCAGTGGGGTCGGCTGGGAGAGTGCCAGCGGTGAAGTATCGGATATAAGCATCCATCCAGGAAGGATCTTGGCGGACTGTCGTAGATTCTTCTACCGCATCATTGCTTAGGGCTTTCAAATGCTCCACGTAGGTTCTCCCCAAGGTCCCGTCGGCCAAGGTGGCCAGCCGGGATAAAGCATTAGCTCTAGCATTCTCCTCCCGGGGGATGTAACTGATACTGAAGTAAACAAAGGGAGAGGCTTGTGACTGCACCTTGCTCAAGTAGCGAGATAGTGTGGGATCTCGAGCCTCGTACTCTCCCCTAACTTGACCAGAGATGAGCTGGGAGTCGGTGAAGACTCTAAGGCATTTCACCCCGAGCTTTTGTGCTAGTCTCAACCCTGACAGTAAGGCTTCATACTCAGCCTGGTTGTTGGTGGCTGGAAAGATAAAACGTAGGGCATACTCGGTCACAACTCCGTTCGGACTTGCTAGGATGAGGCATGCCCTGTTTTCTTGAGAATTTGATGCTTCGTCCATGTGAAGGATCCAATCCTCCCCTCTTCCCTCGGTTGCAGCGTCCGAAGGGTTTGCATGGGGCTCCTTCGGCTGCTATTCTGTCCAGGTGCACTCGATCAGAAAATCTGCTAAGACCTGAGACTTCATGGCCGACCTGTGTCGAAACAATAGGTCAAATTCCCCTGGCTTGAGTGCCCACTTTGCCAGTCGGCCAGAGGTATCAGGACGAGAAAGGATTACCTTGAGTGGTTGATCTGTGACCACCACGATCGGGTGAGCTTGGAAATAGGGCCTAAAGCACTGGACGGAGACGATCAAGGCAAAAAGAATCTTCTCAACTCTGGAATATTTAATCTCCATGTCATGAAGCACCTTACTGGTGTAGTACACTAGCTTTTATATTTTGTCAGCGTCCATGCGAACAAGCACGGAGCTGACAGTCTCGGGAGAGGCCGCAAGGTACAGAAGGAGCTCCTCCCCGCCCCATGGCTTGGATAACAACGATGGGATGGACAAGAACTCTTTTAACCCCTCGAAGGCCTTCTGGCACTCCCTCGTCCACTCGAAGCCGTTGACTTTGCGCAGTACCTTAAAGAAAGGCAGACACCTCTTCGCGGACTTGGACAAAAAATGACTCAAGGCCGCCACCCTTCCAGTTAAGTGCTGCACCTCCTTCTTATTAACCGGAAACCTCATGTCCAAGATGGCTCGGATCTTATCGGGGTTTGCCTCGATCCCACGCTGCATCACCATGAAGCCCAGGAATTTGCCCGTAGTCACCCCGAAGGCGCACTTGCAGGGGTTCAGCCTCATATGGTACCGGCGAAGGTTGCGGAAGGTTTCCGCCAGGTCGGCAACATGGTCAGTGGTATGGCTACTTTTGGTTAGCATGTCGTCCACGTACACCTCCATGTTGCATCTGATCTAGTCTTCAAAGACCTTATTCATCAGCCTCTGGTAAGTGGCCCCCGCATTCTTCAATATGAATGGCATCATCTTGTAGCAGTATATCCCCTTCTTGGTCATAAATAAGGTAGCTTTCTCATTCGTCGGGTCTATTTTGATCTGGTTGTACCCTGAGAAAGCGTCCATGAAGCTAAGGGACGTGACCGGATGTAGCGTCCACCAGCTGATCAATCTGAAGCAACGAGAAACTATCCTTGGGGCATGCTTTGTTGAGGTCAGTGAAATCCACGTACATCCTCCAGCTCCTGTTAGCCTTGCAGACCATCATGATGTTGGCCAACCAGTCAAGGTAATGGACCTCTCGAATGTGGCATGCAGTCTCTAGCTTGCGGATCTCCTAATGGCCTTCTATCAGTCTGGGGCGAAGCTTCTCTTCTTCTGCCGGATAGGCCGGCACCCCAATTTGATGTTGAGTTGATGAGTAATTACCTCCTCGGGGATGCCCGGCATGTCATACGATGACCATGCAAAGATGTCGGAGTTGGCTCATAGGAAAGCAAGAAGCTGATCGTGCTCCTCCTCCGGAAGTAGGGCTCCAACCTGGATGGTCCTCATCGGGTCCTCCCCCAATGGGAAAGTTAGTAGGTGCTCAGCTGGTTTCCCTCTCCTCTCTAAGTCTCGGGGGTCGAGCAGCTCGGGTGCTGTTGCCGATGCCACCCCTTGTGGGCTGAGGGCCAAGTGGTAGCAAAGCGGTAGTGGGCTATGCTCCCCCCTCATCTGCCCAACTCCCTCGCCGATAGGGAACTTTACGATACTATCTTTTGGTGGAGATAACATCATCCAGAAGGTTCAAACCGGGTCTCCCAAGGATGTCGTTGTAGGCCAGTGGGATCCGAACTACTAGAAAGTTCATGAGAATCGTGCTCTAACATGGTAAAGTCTCGGCTGTGACAGGGAGAGTGATCTCTCCCTCGACTCTTACAGAATCTCCAATAAAACCCATCAAGGGCGTGGTGACGGGTCGAAGGGAACTATGAGACAAATTCATCCGAACAAAGGCATCGTAACTCAACACATCAACAGAGCTCTCACTGTCAACTAAAATTCGTTTACAGGATGCTTTACGATCGTCATAGACACGACGGCGCTATCATCATACTTGTTCACTACCCTTTTTAGATCCCTTTTAGAGAAAGGGATTACAGAATCTACCCCCTTCACACGCTGTCTTTTAGAATTGTTACCTGTCCCCTAGGAGATCATGGCCACCGTCTTCTCCGTCGGGGCATTGTCCTCGCCGATCTGAGGTGCAGGAGGTGCCGATGGGCCTGGGGCAGAGGGTTACCTCTCCGAACGAACTTTCCTAGATGGCCCTGCTGAACGGTTCTTCGATAGCCTTCTTCAGCAGGCGGCATTCTTCTGTGTCGTGGCCATAGTCTCTATGGTATCGGCAGTATAGTTCTTTGCTGCGGGGAACCCCGGGCCTCATGGGGGGTGGACGCCGAAGGTAGGGCTCATCCTCAATCTCTAATAGAATGTGGGATATCGGGGCGAGAAGTGGGGTGAAGTGCTCTTTAGGAACTAGAGTTTGGGGTCGGTTATCTGGGTGACAAGATGGCTCACCTAGAAGGAATAGGCGAACCTAGATGGACGGAGTCCCCGCTTCAGGGCCAGAGTGGCCATGGAGTCTTCAAGATTGTTGACCTCGAGTTCAGCCTCCTTGAACCAAGCCACGAAATCCTTCAAGGTTTCGTTGTTCCTTTGCTGAACAGCAAACAGGCTATCGGCAACCCGAAAAATCTTCTGACACGCATCAAAGTGGGCCAAGAAAGATCGCTCGAGCTGCCTGAAGGAGTTGATACTATGTGGTGGCAGATGGAAATACCATGCACGGGCGGTCTTCCAAAGCGTAGTTGGGAAGGCGACGCAGAGGAGAGGAGAGAATCTGTTGTCCCCTGGACTTGGATGAGGACCTTGTAGCTTTCCAGGTGATCCAAAGGGTCTGCAGTGCCATCATACGGGTCCAGCTGGGGTAGATGGAACTGGGATGGGACCGGTTCCTCTATAATACGGTGAGACAGCGGGGGCGGTGGTCGCAGTCTGCCCCGTGAGAGTTGGTAATTCTGCGGCTGAGCTCCTCCAGCCATTAATGGTACTCGTCCAGCTACCGTTCGGCCCGGTGAGCGATCTTTCTGTTGGAATATTCCTTTGAAGATTCAGAGGATGAATAGGAGGAAGGTCGCCGGTGCAAGGAATGCACCTGCTTAGGTTCCTTCCCACTATGCCGCTTGAAAAAGCGGTCAGAGTGATAGGAAGGAGACCGTCGCTTCTTGAAAGTCTCTCGACGACGAGATCTCGGAGACGTACAGTGGAAGGCCTCTAGAGTGGTCATGCTGCGATGAGACTGGCTGGTTCCGTGACCCTCTGCATAGGGTGGAGAGAGTTGAGGCGGCAATGGCGTGGCGGCGGAGCACTGTTCCTGTAGCCCCCGAACCACCGCCGTCAGGTCTTGAACTTGCTGGGTCAGAGCATCGAGCCAATCAGCCTGGATAGACTGTGGCTGTATGGGGGGCAGAACAGTGAGGTTGGCCTCCGGTTGCTCAGCCCGCAGAAGGTTTCCCCCAGCCTGACTGGTGGAGGCCTTCTGCGCTCATGCAATCGTCATCTTCTTCCTTGCAGAGGTTGTGGGGTCGCAAATGCGTTGAAATGAACGTCTGTGCTGCTGCCCTCCTTCATGGTGCGCCAATCTGTTGCCACCAAATCACTTTCGAAAAGCATCAGGTTGGATAGAGAAGAGTTGTAGGTCTTCAGAGGGATGAGACGACTGCTTTCTATAGCCGGAAACCTGCAATAAAGTTCCGGACCAATGGCTCCGGCGGGGATCCTCCGACACTCAAGTTAGCGATTTGGAGAATAGGAATTAAAATGAGGTAGTAGAAGTCAAGTTCCCCTCCTCGTTGTGAGTCAGGGTCTTTATATATCTGTTTGGGGATCCCTCTTACCCTTCATAGATAACCATCGAATCCCATCTTCCATTAAGATCGGCTCCGTAAGCGGTAGGTGGATGCACAACCGATAAGCGTATGTCGTGAATATCGGCAACTGTCCATAGTATAGTTACCATCCGTGATCTTGGCAAAAAGCGGGTTACGTGGCAATCTTGGATGCTTTAAATCAATCATAGAATGAACTTCGAACATTGATGGGCCAAGAGCATGCGAGGCAAGACTCGAGGCTGAGGCTGATACGGAGCTCGGGGCCGATGTCAAAGCTGAAACGACTGAGGCCGAGGTCGAGGGGAAGTCCAAGGCCGAAGCCAAGTTTGGTGCGGGGACTAGCTGCCAAATTATTACTTTGGCTTCGAAAACTATGCAGACTGTTACTTTACCAACCGAGGCGTAATCAGCCACATCAATTGTTAAAGAGGAAAAGTTTTTAAAACTTAAAAGGGAATGAAAGTGTACGTGCTAGCCCCTCTTGTTCCCATTTTCCTCCCATTACCCCCTTTCAAGCGCCAACCGCATATCCATATCTTCATGGATTATATTATCTAGATTGCGCCTCTTGCGCCTCAATCGCTTGGGTCACACGAGATCTCCATGGTCTGGGTGAACATTGGGAAATAGACCAACGTCCATTTGTATCTCATCACTTTCCCTCTTTAAATCTAGAAGCAAAGGATGGAAAAAAATAATATTGATAAAAAGAATCATTAAAAGACTCTTTGTTACATTTTTCTATTTCCGTTGTATTTTATCATTGTAGCATTAATGAGGAGCATGGTCTATATACCAGCTGCATCGATATCTCTTCGTGCCGACCGTTAAAGAAATTTTGTGAACGAGCCTTACATTATACCTTGGAAACTACAGCGATAGATAAACTACTGCATGAGAATCATTCATAATTCTAAGAATAGTACCTTCTAAATCTGATTTCATATTTTTTTTATATTTATTTCTTTAATAATTAAATAAAATTAATTTTTTGATCCTTTAATTTTATTCCATATAGTTCTATTAATTTCAAACCCTGTTACCACAGGGCAGCAGAGCACAATCATCCACCTCCCCGACTACCTTCGAGAGTTAAAGAGTGGTTACTGAAGTTTCACGAAAGCCAAGCGGCTCATTCACACCAACTCTTCGCCCTGAGGCTGAGAGAGCGCAGGCACCAAGATTATGCGAAAGAGAGCTGACGTTGGTGACAGGGATGCAGCAGCGGTGAGATGTGGGCTTCCCAGCTAAAATAAAGCTTATACGAGATTTATTAACTACGGTGTTGGGATGTCAAAAAAAAAAAAAAAAAGTTCTTTAAAAATAAAAATATAAATTCTTCATAAATAATTTATTTTTTTATTATTTTAAATTTTTGTTTGATTTAAAAGTTGAAATTTTATGTTATTTCAGTATAATTAATGCAGTATTATTTTAAAATGGTATTTGGATGACATGAAAATAAGCATGTATTTCATTAGGAATAGATAATTTTTTTTTTAATTTTAAAAATACCTTTTTACCAAATTAGAAAAAAAATGATTTATCAATTAAATTTTTAATATATTTACTTAAATAAATTATTTTTTATTTACTTAAATAATTATAATATTATTTAGGACTTTGGGCCAGCAATTTCACGATCTAAAATAAAGACTTGTTTAGGGAAAGAAAAAATATCATGCGCATATATATATATATATATATATATATATATATATTCAACCAAAGGAAAGCTAGATTTTAAAAGAGTACAATAATGAGCCAGAGATATTTGGCACTGCCCTGATCTAAAAAAGGAGCCATGAATGATAAGGGGGCATCATCAAGTTGAAAATAAACCTAACCTAGCCCAGCTTAATTATTTGAGATGAAGCAGAAAGTTAGAAAGTCATTGTTACATTCAATAAAAGCCAAAAAGTAAGGGCCTACGGACACCAATAGTGCCAAGATTGACCGGTGGAGACACCACAGCTAAGCAAGCAGGCCTTCTCTGGCAGGACGGCGGGATCGACCTTAACGACGTGCGCAACATCAGCGACGGTGTACTCTCTGAAGCTCGCTGCCCTGCCGAGGAATCCATGGACAACTGCCCCCTCCGCGTCCATGATCCGAGTGGTCCCGTACCTGATGGCCTCGTGGCCCAGAGTATGGATGGTATTAATATGGATAATAAATAAAACAGTTAAAAAATAATAGCTTCTAGTCCTGGACGGTCCCTAGAGTCTGGATGGCCTCCAGTCCTGAGCGGCCCCCAGAGTCTGGGCGGCCCCGGTCCTGGGCAGCCCTCGGTCCTAAGTAGTCCCCAGAGTCTGGGCGGCCTCCAGTCCTGGGCGGTCCCTAGAGTCTGGACGGCCCTCAGTCTTGGGCGACCCCCAGAGTCTGGGCGGCACCCAGTCCTGGGTGGTCCCCAGAGTCTGAGCGGCCCCCAGAGTCTGGGCGGCCCCCAGTTCTGGGCGGTCCCCAGAGTCTGGGCGGCCCCCAGTCCTGGGCGGTCCCCAGAGTCTGGGCGGCCCCCAATCCTGGGCGACCCCCAGAGTCTGGGTGGCCCCCAGTTCTGGGCGGTCCCCAGAGTCTGGGCGGCCCCCAGTCCTGGGCGGTCCCCAGAGTTTGGGCGGCTCCCTGTTCTGGGCAGCCCCCAGTCCTAGGTGGTCCCCAGAGTCTGGGCGGCCCCCAGAGTCTGGGCGGCCCCCAGTTCTGGGCGGTCCCCAGAGTCTGGGCGGCCCCTAGTCCTGGGCGGCCCCCAGAGTCTAGGTTGCCCCCAGTCCTGGGCGGTCCCCAGAGTCTGGGCGGCTCCCAGTTCTGGGTGGCCCCCAGTCCTGGGCGGCCCCTAGAGTCTGGGCGGCCCCCAGTCCTGGGCGGTCCCCAGAGTCTGGGCGGCCCCCAGTCCTGAGTGGCCCCCAGAGTCTAGGCGGCCCCCAGTCCTGGGTGGCCCCGAGAGTCTGGGGCGGCCCCCAGTCCTGAACGGCCCCCAGAGTTTAGGCGGCCCTCAGTCCTGGGCGGTCCCCGGAGCCTGGACGGCCCCCAATCCTGGGCGGCCCCCAAATTAAGAATAATGTTCATGTCAGACCACTAAACATGATAAACCATCGTATTCGGAATGGAAATCGAGAAATGTTAAACATCATAACGCTTTAAATGGGTCGAATAAGACAAGCACTGAAATACCGCCGTTTATCTAGAAAAAGGAGACACTGAACTTCTATTTTAGAGCCAGATGCCTTTTCTCTGACTCTGACATCCCCACTAACCCTGACATTCCCTTGGGATAATCAAGGTCATCATGAAAATCCCTATCTTCATGAACAAGTTTCTTAATACCCTTATTATTCATTATCACTGAATGACCACGTAGCAAAAAATAAAATAAAAAAGATGAACACTTATCCTACACGTGGACCTCTGGAATTAAGACAAAAAATAATAAAATAAATAAAAGAAGGGATAAAAAGGAGGAAGGAGGAGGAAAAGGGGGGGATTTTTCCTTCAGAAAAAGAGATCTCATAGCAAGAGAAAAATCTGGTGATCCAGCATCAACAGACTGGCGCGCCAGGTAGGGGAATCGTCGTCGAAGCAGTGAGATATACCTGTTCTACGATTCTACGAACATGAGCTCCAGATCTCTGGAAGAAGATCCCACTGATTGGTCTGGGAGGCATCTTTCGCCTCCCAATCATGATTTCACAACTCTTGGCCCTTCTCAGCCGGTGAAATCGAACCCTCCGGTTCTTTCTTCACCACTGCCGACTCCGGCTATTCCTCAAGACCCACTGCTGATCCTCACTCAGCAAGTCCAGACTCTCGTGGGGATGGTTCAATAGATGCAAGAACGGCACTCTCGAGGAGTCCCACAACGGCTCGAGCAGCCTCTATTGCCTAGGTCGGCTACTCCTGTTAGCCGACAATCAGCTCGAGGAAGATCTCCTTCGACAAAGCCTCTCCGCCCTTATTTCCCAGGAAGGTGGCGCTCCCAAAGCTCCCACGATGGCTCGCGCTCTTTGTCCCATTCCCCCAGCAGCCCGCCTACCGGACGACGACGGGAGAAGGAACCTTATAGAGAGCATCGTCGATGGCATCATCAGGCTCCTTCCAGTTCTCCTGAACCAGCCGGAGGAAGTATAACCGATAGAATGGAAAAGCGTCTTGAAGAGTAAGATCGCCGGCTGGAAGAACTCAGTCAAAGAATCAATAATCAGCCGGGATCGGATTACGACACCCGCCCCCCTCTCACCCAGCGGATTATGGAAGAGCTCATTCCAAGGAGGTTCCGATTTCCTCAATTAGACCCCTATGACGGCACCACTGATCCCCTAGATCATCTGAAAAGCTATAAGGCTATCATGCAGGTCCAAGGAGCAACGGACGCCCTCTTATGCATTGCCTTCCCAGCCACCCTCCGTAAGGCGGCCCGTGTTTGGTATTCTCGTCTGCCCTCACGAAGTGTTGACTCTTTTCGACAATTGGAGAGATCTTTTCTGGCTCACTTCGACGCCTGTCGTAAAATTCCTCGAGTGGCAGACAGCTTATTCTCCGTGCAGCAGCAAGAAGGAGAATCTTTGAAAGACTTTATAACCCGTTTCAAAGTAGCGGCCCTAGAAGTTTATCATCTTGAAGACGCTGTGGCCACTTTGGCTCTAAAACGGGGGCTCCGACCCTCCCGTTTTACTTATTCTTTGGACAAAAGACCTCCTTCTTCTTATGCTGATCTCCTGAGCCGTGCGCAGAAGTACATCCACGCCGACGAAGCTGATTCATCCAGGAGAGGTGCACAAGGGAGGGCTAGCAAAAGATCCGCTCGCCCAGAGTTGATCGGACCCCCTTCCAAGAAGCCTGAGCTCTTGCACCGACCGATTGACCGCCGCAAGAACCAGACTCCCAGAGAGGACCATCTTACACCTCTCTTGGCACCCCGGAGTCACATCCTCATGGAGATTGAAAACGAGCCTTATTTACGGCGTCCGCCCCCATTGAAGAAGGGCACTGCCCGCGACAGAAGTCGCTATTGCCGTTTCCATAGGGATTATGGCCACGACACTGAAGAATGTCGGAACTTGAAGCAGGCCATCGAAGAGCTAATTCAGAGAGGATACCTTGGACAATACATCCAAAAAAGAGGCTCCTCCCATACCAGCTTTGATGGGACCTCCTCCTGCTCAAGCTAGCATTGACAACACCCCAACAGAAAAGATGGTGGGCATGATTTCCCACGGAAAGGCCTCATCTTCCAAGAGACCAAGGGGAGTCGAAGGATTAGATGATGTAATCCCTCCTGAGGGAAATATAGTGGGGAGTAATATTGTAAAAGATGATAGCGTCGTCGTTTCAATGACGATCGCTAGACATCCTGTAAAAAGAATCTTAATAGACAGTGGGAGCTCCGCTAATGTGCTTACTTATGATGCATTTCTTCGGATGAGTTTGTCTCCAGATTCTCTTCGGCCCGTAGCCGTCCCTCTAGTTGGTTTCACTGGAGACTCTATACGAGTCGAAGGTGAGATTACTTTGCCAGCTACGGCAGGATCTCCGCCATGTCAAAGCACGGTTATGCTGGATTTTCTGGTAGTTCGGGTCCCCCTGGCTTACAACGCCATTCTTGGCCGTCCTGGCTTGAACATGTTAGATGCAGTTATATCTACCAAGCGCTTATTGGTGCAGTTCCCTACCAGGCAAGGAGTTGGTGTGATGCATGGAGAGGTAGACTCGGTTAGACCCTGCTATCATTTAGCCCCTAGTCCCCAAATGGCTAGTATTCCTCCGGTTACCAAGTCATTTGACCCTAGAGAAGTCGAGCGGAGAGGAGAGCCAGTGGAGCTTCTGATATCTTACCCCCTGGGAGGTGATCCCACTAAGGTCGTGCAAATCGGTGAGCTCCTCTTCCCTGAAGCCCGGGATCAACTCCTAGCCTTCTTATCAATGAATGCAGATGTCTTTGCCTGGAAAGTGACGGATATGGTCGGGATTCCTCCGGAGGTGATGATTACTCATCAACTTAATATTAGCCCAAGCTGCCGCCCTGTTCGCCAGAAGAAAAGGGGTTTTGCTCCTGAGCGGCAGAAGGTCATTGACGAGGAAGTAGACAAATTGCTCATGGCCGGTCATATTCGAGAGGCACAATATCTGGATTGGCTAGCCAATGTGGTTATGGTTCGGAAAGCCAGCGGAGGATGGAGAATATGCATCGACTACACAGATCTTAATAAAGCTTGTCCTAAGGACAGTTTTCCGTTGCCCCGGATCGACCAGTTAGTGGATTCAACTTCTGGTTATGAACTCCTTAGCTTTATGGATGCCTTCTCAGGGTATAATCAGATAAAATTAGACCCCTCAGATGAAGAGCATACTTCTTTTATTACCGAGAGGGGCATTTATTGTTATAAAGTAATGCCCTTCGGGTTGAAGAATGCAGGAGCTACCTATCAGAGGCTGATGAACAAAGTTTTTAAAAATCAGCTCGGCTGCAACATGGAGGTATATGTAGATGATATGTTGACAAAAAGCACCTGTGCCACTGACCATGTCGCCGACCTGCAAGAAACTTTCCACAACCTCCGGCTCCATAGAATAAAGCTCAACCTGCGCAAATGTGCATTTGGAGTTACGGCAGGGAAATTCTTGGGTTTCTTAGTTACCCGGCGAGGGATTGAAGCAAACCCAGAGAAAATTCAAGCCATTCTCAATATGAGACGGCCTATGTGTAAGAAGGAGGTGCAACAACTCACCGGGAGGATAGCAGCATTAAGCCGATTTCTGTCCAGATCAGCTGAAAGATGTCTACCTTTCTTCAAGGTCATGCGTAAAGCAGATGGCTTCGAGTGGACAGATGACTGTCAACAAGCTTTTGAAGAACTTAAGGAGTTCTTATCCACACCGCCTCTGTTATCCAAGCCGGGAAGGAGAGAAGCTCTTCCTTTATCTGGCGGTTTCTTCGGAAGCCGTTAGTTCCGTTCTGGTGCGTGTCGACGACCACGCCATTCAACGACCTATATATTATACCAGCAAGGTGCTTCACGGTGCAGAAGAGAGATATTCCAAAATGGAGAAGGTCATTTTTGCTCTATTCGTTTCTGCTCGACGACTTAGACCCTACTTTCAAGCCCATCCTATAGTCGTCCTCACTGATCAACCTCTCAGGGCTATTTTGTCACGGCCAGACACTTCTGGCCGGTTAGCCAAGTGGGCCATCAAATTAGGGGAGTTTGACTTATCATTTCAGCCCAGAGCATCTTTAAAATCCCAGGTCTTGGCTAATTTTCTAGTAGAGTGCACCTGGTCTGAGCAGCATCAAGAAGAACTCCCTCGGATCCTTTCAGACACTGAGGGGGAGGATGATGAAGCATGGGCCCTCCACGTCGACGAAGCTTCTAACTCACAAGGTAGCGGAGCTGGTCTCATTCTTGCTAGTCCAGAAGGTGTAGTACTAGAATATGCTCTTTGTTTCCTCTTTGAAGCCACCAACAATTAAGCTGAATATGAGGCTTTACTGACCGGAATCAAACTAGCACATGGGATGGGAATCAAGAATCTTCGGGTTTTCACTGACTCACAGCTTATTTCCGCCCAAGTGGCAGGGGAGTATGAAGCTCGGGACCCTATCATGTTCCAATACCTGAACAAGGTCAGACTATTAATTCCCTTATTAGATCACTTCACCATCACTTATATACCCAGAGGTGAAAATGCTAGGGCCGATATGTTAGCCCGACTTGCTACCTCAGTGGATAGTGCCATGGGCAAAACCTACGTCGAGTACCTGGAAACACCTAGTATCGAAGCTACTGAAGAAGCTTTGCCCATTGTCCAAGAAGAAGCCTGGATGGAATCTTATATCCGGTATTTGAAAGACGGCGTTCTCCCAGTCGGTCGTGAAGAAGCAAAGCTGCTTAAGCGGAGAGCTTCTAAATTTGTGCTACTAGAAGGCCAACTTTACAAGAAATCCTTCTCTCAGCCCCTCCTCAAATGTGTTAATTCGGTTGATGCGGATTATATCCTTAGAGAAATTCATGAAGGCATCTGCGGGAATCACTCCGGAGGCCGATCTCTAGCATGCAAGGCCCTCCGACAAGGATATTACTGGCTCACCATGCAAGAGGATGCAACCGAACTAGTGAAAAGATGTGATCGATGCCAACGGTACGCCTACGTTCAGCGGCAACCATCTTCTCAGTTAAATTCTCTTTCTGCTCCTTGGCCCTTCGCTCAGTGGGGCATGGACATCCTCGACCCTTTCCCTCAGGCATCGGGACAATGCAAATTCCTACTAGTAGCCGTCGATTATTTTACTAAATGGGTTGAAGTTGAAGCACTCGCCAAAATCACTGAGGCCAAGGTCAAAACCTTTCTCTGGAAGGCCATTATTTGTCGATACGGCATACCACACACCCTCATCACTGACAATGGCCGACAGTTTGACAACAACGCCTTCCGGACTTTCTGTACTGATCTCGGCATCATTCAACGATTTACCTCCGTCGGCCATCCACAATCTAATGGAGAGGCTGAGGTTACAAATCGCATGATATTACGGGGACTAAGGACCAGACTGGACACGTCCAAAGGAAGGTGGGTAGAAGAGCTCCCGAGTGTACTCTGGGCGTACCATACGACTCCCAGAACACCAACAGGAGAAACACCATTCAACCTGGTCTTTGGTTCTGAAGCTGTTATTCCCGTCGAAATTGGCTTACCAAGTAATCGAGTGGAATCATACAACGAAACGGACAACCTCCCTAATTTAAGAGCGAATCTTGACCTCATTGAAGAAGCAAGAGATCGGGCTCGGATCAAAATAACGGCCTACCAGCAGCAGGTGGCGAAGTATTACAATACCCGCATCCGCTCGAAGAGCTTCTGTCAGGGAGATTTAGTTCTGAGAAAGGCTTCGGTATCCAAACCAACAGAAGGGGGCAAATTGTCTCCGAATTGGGAAGGGCCCTACCGGGTAAGAGAAGTCCTTCACCGTGGAGCATACCGGTTGAAGACCTGAGTGGACAACCAATCCCCCAAACATGGAACGCAGACAACCTCCGCCCCTACTACCAGTAATGTAATGTATTTATCCGAATATTAAATGAGCCTACACATTTGAATGCATATTTTTAAACAATTCTTAAAGACAGCTCGGCGGCCCTATAGTCCAAAGGACACCCCCAGGCTGGTATAACCTACCCCTGAGGAGGTTCAAGTACGTGACTCAAGCGGCCTCGAATCACGCTCTCCAACGAACAGGCGGCTCGACGGCCCTATAGTCCAAAGGACACCCCCAGGCCGGTATAACCTACCCCTGAGGAGGTTCAAGTCCGTGACTCAAGCGGCCTCGAATCATGCTCTCCAATGAACAGGTCGGCGGCCCTATAGTCCAAAGGACACCCCCAGGCCGGTATAACCTACCCCTGAGGAGGTTCAAGTCCGTGACTCAAGCGGCCTCGAATCACGCTCTCCAATGAATAGGTGGCTCGGCGGCCCTATAGTCCAAAGGACACCCCCAGACCGGTATAACCTACCCCTAAGGAGGTTCAAGTCTGTGACTCAAGCGGCCTCGAATCACGCTCTCTAACGAACAGGTGGCTCGGCGGCCCTATAGTCCAAAGGACACCCCCAGGCCGGTATAACCTACCCCTGAGGAAGTTTAAATCCTTGGCTCAGGCAGCCTCGACTTAGACGGTTTCGAGTCACGCCCGTAGGCAGATACTCGGTTATCCTCGAGGTACGATTTTGCGAAAACACTAAGTGGCCCCACAATCCCAAAAGCTTCGTGCTCCCTTGAACCCAGGATTAGCTCCCCTGCAGGGGCTCCTAAACTGCTTTATCAACATTCTAGGACTTACATCTTAATACAACACACCGGAAAACGACCCGAAGATTAGGATTTCCTGCCAACTCATGGATGGATTCCCTAGTCCATAAGTAGGAATCAAGGATTAAGCAGATGAAATGTTAAGTAACACCAAATAAATAAAGGGTAGCATCCGCTCATTTAAAGTCAATCTACTAGGAAACTTTATAAAGTCTTGTCAATAGACAGACATTCGTTACAAAAAGAGGTCCTTTAAAAGGACCAAGTCAAGGATAGAAAAACTAAAGCTAAAGTCAAAACAAATTTAGGCATCCTCAATCAATTCTCCGAATGCTCCTTCTCTGTATTGGGATCGGAAGCCGGCTCCTCAGTGAGGGGTATTTCTGCAGCAGAATCTTTGGTCGCCGCCACCCTACCCGCCACGTCTTCGACCTCCATATCAGGAATTTCTTCGTCATCCACAGGTCGAAAACGTTCAAGGTTCTTTAAGTTGAAGTGTCGGGCTAACATCCGTTTACACTTCTCAAAGCCTTGAACAAAGGCGTCTAGGGCGGCCTCCTGAAACTCCGATTCAAAATCCGGGGAGCCCTTGTACTCCTTGATAGCATCCCGAACTTTGGCTTCGGCTATGGCCACCTTTTCTTGAGCTTTAGCCTCGGCCTCAGCTATCTTCTCCCGGGCCTCGGCCTCGACCGCAGCTATCTTTTCCTGGGCCTCCGTCATCACTGTTGCAACTTTGTCGAGAGCGTTCTTAGCGTCTTTCTCGGCTAGAACCAATTTTTCTACAGCATCGCGAGCCGTAGCTTCCGCGTTATCTGCTCGATTTTCAGTATGTTCTAGCCTAAGAGTAGTTTCTTTTAACCTCTCTTTCGTTGGCAGCAACTTTGCCCGAACCTCAGATAGTTGGACATCTAAGCTCTGCAGCTCCATTTCCGCCTTTCTCCGCCAGGTCCGATAATCCTCCCGAATAACCCGAAGGTCGTGTAGTGCTTTTGACTCTCGGGCCTTCGTCTCCACCAACTCTTTGTCTAAGCTCACACTCCGAGACTTGGCCTTGTTTAAGTCTTTGCGCAGTACAAAAAGGCCATTAGACAACTGCAAAATACATTCAGTGAATGTCCGAATTCGATAACACAAAAGGAAAAGGTCGAAACTTTACCTGAAGCGCAGCTGTGAACATGGTGTCAAATGACTCTTCTTGTGTTACCTTCCTCATTTTATCTTGGAACCTGGGTAGGATCGCAAGTTTAAGAACTGTCTCCGACAAGCGACTTTGGTACCCAGCACCCTGATTAGGCGGTTGAGGAGGTGGAGATAGATTTCCTAAAGCATTTGAGGGAGCGGGGGCAGGAACGCCCACTTCCTTTGACGATGAAGGACTTGGCAAATTAATTTCGACTGCTTCCGCACTCCCTACAGATCCCCCAGCGCCCTTAGAGGGGGATGGAATGACCTTCGGAAGCTCCCTCTCGACAGGATCTCCTATCGGAATCCCCGTTGGAGGACTCGTTTCTCCTTCGCTATCTTCTATCAGGGTCGCTTCGAGAATAGCCGCCGGAGGCTGGGCCTGGCAATCCGATCCTGACTGGCGGGGCTTTTTAGGTTCGTTCCCTGCCGCGCCATGCTCGCTCCTCTCTCTCTTTCGAAGGTTTGATACCAAAAAGTCTTGAGAAAACTTCATTGTTGCAATATAGTAAACATAGGGTTAGCTAAAAAAGACACCAAATATGATAGCTAGGAATACAAAGAAGAGAGATAGGAACAGAAAAAGAGAGAGATGAATTTTTTGAGGCTCACCGGGCGCTGCAGCCAGTGACACCGGCACGAACGCAATCTCCCAGAGATTATCCTCCGATAGCAATTCTTTACTGGGGGGAATGATGGTAGAGATTAGAGTGTTGAAAAGCTCACGGTCTCTCTCATCAACACTCGCATTCTGGTTAGAACTGGTATCCAGGATACCCCAATCTACACCCAACCCCTCCAGATGTGCATAGAAAAATCAAGATTTCCACCCTTTGATCTTAGAAGGGAGATTAAGCCTAAGAACCCTTTTAGGCCTCGATGCGAAACTCCACCACCCATCCTTGATTGGGTTTCGAATCCTATATAGTGTCCTAAATAAAGAAAGTCGAGCAGAAGCTCCATGAAAAGAACAAAGTACTAGGAATGAAAATATAATACGAATAGAATTAGGAGTAAGCTGTGCGGGGATAAGACGATATCGGTTCAATAAGTTTACAAAAAAGGAATAAGGGCAGTCGTAGACCACCCTTAAAAAACTCTTCATACAAAGCGACCTTACCTGGTCACACTAGAGTGACCCTATCCTCAGGAAGGGGAGCAGAGAGCCGAATGTCATCAGGGATTCCGAATTGGGTCCTAAGGTTCCTAAGATCCTGAGAGGATATAACAGAGGCAACGTCCGCCGGTCTAGCCAATTTAGAAACAACCGCGGGAGGCCCTACCTCACGACTGGTAGACGAAGATGAAACCCTAGGGGACTGAGATAACAACCTAGACACGGGCTGTATGGACCGAGCAACGGGTTGGTCCCCACAGATGGCTACCCTCCCCAGAGCCTGTCGACGTGCTTGAAGAATCTCCTCTCGGGAGGGCTCAACCATGGGCCCTTACCCTTCCTGTCTACGGAGGAATCCATAAAGAGAGAAAGGGGAGAAGAAAGAGTCGACTGACCTGGGCTTGAAGAGGTAAAAAGCGCAGGAGGATACACAAAATCAAAGATTAAGGGAAAGGGATGGCTCCCCCCTTTTTTTATATATATCAGACGCGACGCCTCGAGCACCGCAAGGACACGTGGTAGCCCATCAGTGGAGCCAGACAAACGAAAAGACGCTATCCTCTTAAAGATATGCGCCTCCCCTCCTCTCTCCCATTTTTTTGAAACGTCACTTATCATGTACTGGACGTTTTGAAATTCGAATTTTTCCGCCCTTCTCCCTTGCACGTGCACAACACACCTGAATACAAGGAAGATGGGCGAGGGGGCATATGATATGGATAATAAATAAAACAGTTAAAAAATAATAGCCCCCAGTCCTGGGCGGCCCCTAGAGTCTGGGCAGCCCCCAGCCCTGGGCGGCCCCTAGAGTCTGGGCGGCCCCCGGTCCTGGGCAGTCCCCAGAGTCTGGGCGGTCCCCAGAGTCTGGGCGGCCCCCAGTCCTGGGCGACCCCCAGAGTCTGGGCGGCCCCCAATCCTGGGTGGTCCCCAGAGTCTGGGCGACCCCCAGTCCTGAGTGGTCCCCAGAGTCTGGGCGGCCCCCAGAGTCCTGGGTGGTCCCCAGAGTCTGGGCGGCCCCCAGAGTCTGGGCGGCCCCCAGTCCTGGGCGGCCCCCAGAGTCTGGGGCGGCCCCCAGTCCTGGACGGCCCCCAGAGTCTGGGCGGCCCCCAGTCCTGGGCGACCCCCAGAGTCTGGGCGGCCCCCAATCCTGGGTGGTCCCCAGAGTCTAGGCGGCCCCCAGTCCTGGGTGGTCCCCAGAGTCTGGGCGGCCCCCAGAGTCCTGGGTGGTCCCCAGAGTCTGGGCGGTCCCCAGAGTCTGGGCGGCCCCCAGTCCTGGGCGGCCCCCAGAGTCTGGGCGGCCCCCAGAGTCTGGGGCGGCCCCAGTCCTGGGCGGCCCCCAGAGTCTAGGCAGCCTCCAGTCCTGGGCGGTCCCCAGAGTCTGGGCGGCTCCCAGTTCTGGGTGGCCCCCAGTCCTGGGTGGCCCCCAGAGTCTGGGCGGCCCCCAGAGTCTGGGCGATCCCCAGAGTCTGGGCAGCCCCCAGTCCTGGGCCCCCAGAGTCTGAGGCGGCCCCCAGTCCTGGGCGGCCCCCAGAGTCTAGGCGGCCCCTAGTCCTGGGCGGTCCCCCAGAGTCTGGGCGGCTCCCAGTTCTGGGCGGCCCCCAGTCCTGGGCGGCCCCTAGAGTCTGGGCGGCCCCCAGAGTCTGGGCGGCCCCCAGTACTGGGCGGCCCCCAGAGTCTGGGGCGGCCCCCAGTCCTGGGCGGCCCTCAGAGTCTAGGCGGCCCCCAGTCCTGAGTGGCCCCGAGAGTCTGGGGCGGCCCCCAGTCCTGAACGGCCCCCAGAGTCTAGGCGACCCCCAGTCCTGGGCGGTCCCCGGAGCCTGGACGGCCTCCAATCCTGGGCGGCCCCCAAATTAAGAATAATGTTCATGTCAGAACCACTAAACATGATAAACCGTTGTATTCGAAACGGAAATCGAGAAATATTAAACATCATAACGCTTTAAATGGGTCGAATAAGACAAGCACTGAAACACCGCCGTTTATCTAGAAAAAGGAGACACTGAACTTCTATTTTAGAGCCAGATGCCTTTTCTCTGACTCTGACATCCCCACTAACCCTGACATTCCCTTGGGATAATCAAGGTCATCATGAAAATTCCTATCTTCATGAACAAGTTTCTTAATACCCTTATTATTCATTATCACTGAATGACCACGTAGCGAAAAATAAAATAAAAAAAGATGAACACTTATCCTACACGTGGACCTCTGGAATTAAGATAAAAAATAATAAAATAAATAAAAGAAGGGGATAAAAAGGAGGAAGGAGGAGAAAAAGGGGGGGATTTTTCCTTCAGAAAAAGAGATCTCATAGCAAAAGAAAAATCTGGTGATCCAGCATCAACAGGTATCTTCTTCTTCCTCCTTCCTATTCCCCTTCTCCCTCTCTGAATTCTGAAAATCTAGTTGTTAAAAATAGCACCAAAATCAACTGACTGGATGAAAAACGACGCCTTCTCGCTACTCCACCAACTCTCTCTTCCTCTTTCTCCGTCCAAAATGATGCTCTAATTTTCCTTCATCTCTACTCCACTTCTTACTCCCTTTGAAAAAACCACTCCACCCTCTTCCAAATCCCTCAAACTCCATCCTTTTTCTCTATTTTTTTTTTCTTAACCTCCTATGCCGGAGGTCAGAGCTTCTCACCATCACTTGTGATCACCTTCGGAGATGGAAGGGGGAGTGGGGATGAAGACCCAATCGCTTTCATTTTATTTTCATTTTTTCTTTCCATAAGTGCCCCTGGAATACCTAAAGCGAGAATACGTGCTATTCCATAGGATACTATGTAATAGCAAAATGAAAATACAAGGGTGTTGAAAGAATAAGGATTTCGATGAGACCCACATACTCTTTTACTATTGTTTGAAAGAATAAGATGGAATAAGGTCATTGAAATAGGACATTCAAACACAGCCTACATGGATGCAAAATATAATGAGCGGAAAACTAAGCGTGACAAAGAGTGAGGGACTTTTTGCTTAATGATGACTTAAAAAGGAGGCAAAGTTCGTGGGTCACATGAGGATGGCGACGCCGCAACACACACACCCCCCCTACAAAATATATCCACTGCTAACCGGACGGTGAAACTGAACAACATCAGAAGTGGCAATTGCTGCCTGTCGTGACGATTTCAGAAGTTGATCGTAGAACGGAAGGAATTTTGTCGGTAAGAATACCCCAAACTCAATTAAGTCAAGCTCGAGTGAGTCGGTTCGTGTTCAATACCTGCTTGTATTTATACGCGAACCATAACTCAAATTAATTTAGCCTGAACCGTCGACCGTGATGATCAGTCATTTAATACACAATCTATTATACTATTTTTTTATTTTTACATCATGTGCTATTTGGCGATGGCTGTGCGTATACAGTAATTATCTTACTACATGATTACTTTTTCATCGCACAATACATATTTATTTCTTGTACGCATTGTGTAAAATGGATCAGATGTTAAATAAATGGTCTAAATAAAGGGTCAGAGAGCAATACGCTAACAACGTTTGTTTATTTATTTATTATTATTATTATTTTGATATAAATAAATGATTATATTAATTTAAGATGAGTATAAAAATTGAATCAAAATAAAAGAACATGTATCATCATATTTTCAGCTTTAGAATTCAGAATGATCCTTATAATTTGGCAATGATCCAGTTGATCATAAAGTTTTTTTATAAACATGCCGTATTATGATATATAAATTTTTTTTGAAAACTGACTGAAATATCGATAATCAAAGGGCACACAGCCAACAACACGTTTGTTTATTTAATTATAATTCAAGGAGTGTTGGAATGAGGTAGTAACTATAAATGGTCTCCGTTTTGACCTTAAATTCTCTGATCGTTTGGGACGGATAATTTTAAGCCGGAAACTTAAAATTCGCGGCGCGATCGGTATTTCCGCGTGCCAGCTGCACGTGTCAGAAAGCGCGGACAAGGCGGCCAATCATACCACAACGTGGCACGTTCCCAGGGCCCCACGTTGCCAACCCTCGGCAACCTCTCCCGTTTGCCACCTCTACCCAGTACGGTTCGGTACGCCGGAACGAGGACATTCCCGTAATTCTCTATTCCGGTAAAGGCCCCCGGCGTCAAACTGTCGGCATTCCCCTGGCCTTTTACGCTTTCGTCAATCCAGAGCCCTAAAAGTTATTATTTTATTTCCACCGCAACTTCCAAATAAAAAAGAAATAATAAACGAAGCCGCTGGGTTGTCCCAGAGCCCATCACCGTCACCATCCAACCGTCCATTCCATCAATTCCGGATAACTCATCACCAATCGCGACGCATATACCACCAAAATGTTTCCGCAGTCTCCCCTTCGTCTTCCCCTGTCTCTCTCCCTCCCTCTCTCTCTCTCTCTCTCTCTCTCTCTCTCTATATATATATATATATATATCTCGCTCTCCCCCCCTCTCTCTCTCTCTATATATATATATATTACCCTCTCCCAATTCCCACGTCCCAGTCGAGGTTCTCTCTCTCTCTCTCTCTCTATATCTATTACCCTCTCCCAATTCCCACATCCCAGTCGAGGTTCTCCTTCTCCGCGCTAATGCCTCGATCCGGTCACCTCCTCGTCATCCTTCTCCTTGTGTTATCGTACTCCGCTGCCGCGGAGTCCGTCGGAGATGCGTGGTCGAGATTCCGGGAGGCGCCGCAGTTCTACAACTCGCCAGGCTGCTCCCCACCGCTCCCGCCCTCGTCCGCCGCGTCCTGCTCGCCCTCCGCAATGGTCGACGTCGCCATGACCCTCGACGTCGCCTACCTCCGCGGCTCCATGGCCGCCATCCTCTCCGTCCTCCAGCACACCTCCTGCCCCCAATCCGTCCAGTTCCACTTCGTCGCCTCCTCTTCCGTCGCCTACCTCAACGCCACCATCGCCGCCTCCTTCCCCTCCCTCTCCTTCCGGATCTACCCCTTCGACGACTCCCGCGTCTCGGGTCGCATCTCGACGTCGATCCGCGAAGCCTTGGACCGCCCGCTCAACTACGCGCGGTCGTACCTCTCGCGAGTGCTCCCTGACTGCATCCGTCGCGTCGTATACCTCGACTCCGATCTCGTACTGGTGGATGACATCGCCGCCCTAGCCTCCACCCCGCTCCCCGATGGCATCGCCCTCGCGGCGCCGGAGTACTGCAACGCGAACTTTACCTCGTATTTTACCCCGAGTTTTTGGTCCAATCCGGCGCTGTCCATGGCGTTTGAAGGCCGAAAGGCGTGCTATTTTAACACCGGCGTGATGGTGATGGATCTGGAGAGGTGGCGGGAGGGGGGTTACACGGAGAGGATAGAGGAGTGGATGGAGCTCCAGAAGCGGATGCGGATCTACGAGCTGGGGTCGCTGCCGCCGTTCCTCTTGGTGTTCGCGGGTCGGATCGCGGCGGTGGACCACCGGTGGAACCAGCACGGGCTCGGAGGGGACAACTACCGGGGATTGTGCCGGGATCTCCACCCGGGTCCGGTCAGCCTCCTCCATTGGAGCGGCAAAGGGAAGCCTTGGGTCCGGCTGGACGCCGGCCGGCCCTGCCCGCTCGACGCTCTATGGGCTCCCTATGATCTCCTCCAGGCTCCCTTCTCCATCGAGGACTCCTGAAGCGGCTCCCCCAGCTCAACCCGGATCCGCTCCACTAGATCCGAATCCAATATATTTTTAGCATTTTTTTCTTTCTTTATTTCTTTTTTACTTTCGTTTTTAGTGCATTTAAGAAGAGAGAGAGAGAGAGAGAGAGAGAGAGAGAGAGAGTTTCTGGTTATTTGAATTGCAGATGATGATAACCGGAACATCTGTCACATATCACATAGATATTTACTTAGTATTTTAGGAAAAAACACACACACACACACACAGATATATGAATTGTAGATATGACTTATGAGTGGAAGAAATCACTGCACTTGAAATTCATTTTTTTTTTTTCCTTTGCTTCTTTTGTTGACATTTTGGAGCGGGAGCTCTTCATTGGGTGATTAAGAAATATTGGAGGAAAGTATTAATAAGAAATAAAAAGATGGTAATGATTAATAGGAAATATAAAAAGAAAGTATTAACTACGCAAAGATTGAATTAAGAAAAAAAAAAAATTTGTTGCATCTGAATGGTGCAGTTCTTGCTACACCACACTCAATAATTAGCATACGCTAAAGTAAAAAAAAAAAAAAATTTATTTTTAATATGCATGCATGCTGGTGCATGCTTGCTGCGTCTCCGTAAGAATTTTTTTTTAAAAAAAAATATGACGCTATGCTTGCTGGAGACTCTGTTTGCCTGATGCTTATCATAAAAATGACTTGTTTTTCATCTTAAAATGATGAGGATTGGCATGAATGGAAGAAAACTTGTTATAATATTTTACTATAAAATTATTTGATCTTTTTGAGATAGAAAAAATAAGTATGCTATTAATAAAAAACTATATTTGCCTGATAAAATTTACGAGAAAGTCGTGTGATATATTTCCTCCTCTTCGGTCTCTGACTCCTCGAGCGCGTTTAATTCAATCTTACAAATTAGGCTACGGTCCAGTTATCAAACCCCTGCTCCACGTGGATGGAATCTGGTTCAAATCGTGGTGAAACTCTCCAAATACAACTGATGTTAAGAGAAAACTTGCGTTTTAGACCACACCTTCAATAGAAAATAATATAGGAATAGTTTCCCTACTCTGAGAGGCTTTAGCATGATGCTCCCTAGTGATGACAACATTGGCATGTGCTCCTTGGTGATTATGCTTTGAATCTTAGCATACATGGGCCACACCTTGTGACTTTGAACATGCATGATATATATAGCATCTAAATTAAATAACTTGCAACTATCTGAAGTATATATATATGCATGTGTGTGGCTTAATGATCCTAGCTTTTGCCAGCCAGCCTACACGCCGTTTTTCTATTATGGGGAAGCTGAAATTCTCTTGGAGCTAGATAATGGCATGGCGATTTGGGACATGTGCTTATGAGTAAACTATGCTTTAAATTCCCCTAAAATATTACATCCCCTCTCTTCTAAACGCGTACTCGCCTAACACATGATATGGGATCGATGGATGCATTTTGACTCGCCATTGCTTATATTATCAACGCATGCCACATGGGGGGCATTAATTGGAATATGGAAACACATAGTTAATAGAAATCATTGGATCTCGCCCCAAGGAAAGAAAAGCAGGCACAAGCTTAGAAAAATTTAATTGTAGTATAAATTTTTTTTTTTAATTTTTCTGACCCTCAATGTTTCACTCAAAATTTATTATAATTCTTAATCCTTCTGTTACAGTTTAATATTGCATAACCAATGTTTTGTTACATAAAGCTGCTTAAAATTGATGCGAATATGTAAACTAAGCCACGCTAGCATTTTTATTAATTTTAATAAGGAAAAAAAATTTAGAATTAAAAGTATATTTCAGTCTAGACTTTTTTATATTTATTTGTGGTGCATTAGATGATTTGGTGTCGGTGAGGAATTGGGGGAGCAGAAGGTCAACTGGCGATGGTAGAAGTAGACCAGCGCGTAGATAGGTCGTGGGTCCATTTTTAATGGGGCTTCTGGGAGGCCACATGAGACCGCCGGGTTTGGTGCATGATGTTGGACTTTTACCTCAAAAGGCGAGCATAGCCATCATTAGACTCATGCTATGTTTGGATGAAGAAAAAAAAAAAAAAATTATAATATTAATAATATTTTTATTACTAATAATTAAAAATATATTATTTTTTTAAAAGAATAGAATGAAAAAAAATAAATGAAAAAATGTTCTTGAGTTTTCTTTCAAAAAAAAAAACAATTTCAGTTTTGAAAAGAAAATTTTTAGATAAAACTTATCATTTTTTTATTTTTTTCTATTATTTTTTTATTTAAATAAAATAAATTTTATTATTATTATTTATAATTTTCTTTCCATTCAAACGCAGGCTCAAAGTATTGCGATGGGACCGGTGGAGATTTAGTCTTGCATTCACTTGTTTTCGTTTTGAAACAGTAGGGTAGTTTTGCACGAGTGTCGCAGGGCTTTTGACTGGTTGGTCTCGTAGCTTCCAATTGCCGACTTTGAGGTTAATTTCCACTGGCTTTCTTTGAGTGGGAGGGTGTCTCTAGACTGCCGTCCCTCCGCTGCCGTTTGTTATGGAAGAGAAATCTTGAGAGTTTCCTAGAAAAGTTCAAATTATTGACTGCCTAACCAAGTTAGATATGGCAACGACTCGATCCATCCTCACTCTCATAGTCATCTACAATAACAATAATAATATTTATCCTTAACAAATAAAAATTTTTCATCATCATTATCATTCAATATTGATACGGCTGGCCACTTTCCCTGGGTAGTATTATCTTTTGCACGATTTTTGAAGGCAATGAGGTGACAGCAAAACCCCTTTCGCTGGGCCTTTAGCGTCAGCCTTCCGCATCGATCCCAGCGCTGAGACTTTGGCTCCGGCCTCCAGCGCTGGCCTTCAGCATCGGCCTTCAGCGTCGGCCACCAGTGTCGGCCTTCCGTATCGGTCCCAGCGCTGAGACTTTGGCTCCGGCCTCCAGCGCTGGCATCCAGCGTCGGCCTTCAGCGTCGGCCACCAGCGTCGGCCATCAGCATCGGTCCTAGCGCTGACTTTGGCTCCGGCCTCCAGCTCCGATTCCCAGCGTCGGCCTTCAATGACCAGTCTCATACAACGGATCCCGTGATCTAAGGTTTACTGCCGAGCACCTCGTCCGCCGAAATCATGGGCGAGTGTTAGCTCGATCGGCAGTTACCGCTAGAAGCAGCCCTTATCCAGCAACAGCCCAACGACTTGCCGTTCGAGGAAACGTCACAACAGGGAAGATTCGACGGTTCCAACGGAACGAGGTAAACGGAATCCCCGGCAGGTATAAAGAGAGGACCCTTGCTTCATGCAAACGGGACTCTCTCGGGCTCTAGCTTCCTCTTTCAAATTCCACACATAATCTCCCTGTTTCATGACTTGCTGACTTGGGCGTCGGAGGGTCCCCGCCGGAAATACCGGCCCGGGACTTTTTTGCAGGCTCCAGAAGGAAGACGGCGACTTTTCTATGCTCACCACGATCCTAGCCCATTCGACGTTCATCATAAGTGAGTTGGCGGCAACAGATGGGCGCGCCAGGAAGGGGGGGCAGTTCACACGGAAGGAAGACGAAAGTTCTCCCTGTAACCCCACCAATTTTGCAAGGGAAACGATGGTGACCACGCGAGCACAGGAGGCTTCCTCCAGTCAAGCAGCCGGGCGTATTCCACGGGCTGAGCATTCGGCGGCCAATCTCCATGTTCCGCCCCCTGCGCAGATGAGCCCACTGGACCAGCTCGAAGCTCTGGCCCACCAGGTCCAGGATCTGACGACGATGGTTCGAGGGCTGCAAGAGCATCGTTTGGCTGCTGCAACTCAGCCCCCTATGTTTGACGAAGGAATGCGGGGAACAGTCCAGTCTCACCAAGGTGGAACCCCGCCTGAGGTCTCCCACCGCTCACCCCCCGAACCTCATCACCGAGGGACCTCGAAACGACGGCGGTCCCCTTCTCGCCACACCGATCGTTCCCACCACCGGCCAGAGGAAAGAGAGTCTAGGCGGGCGCGTTCTTTGCGCCGGCGATCTTCTTCAACTCCTTCCTCTGATTCATCCCCAGATGGCGCTCTCCGGAAAACCACCCGTTGGGCTGAGCAAAGGCTCGACGAGTATTACCTACGGTTGGACGAGCTCAGTCACCGGATCACCGACCCTTACGGGACGGCTTATGAGCGTCGTCCCCCGCTTTTCCGTCATATAATGAAGGAACCGGTCCCGCCCCGGTTCCGTCTCCCCCAACTGGATCCATATGATGGGACGACGGATCCCCTTGACCACCTGGAGAGCTACAAGGTCCTTATGCAGGTCCAGGGAGCGACAGACTCCCTTTTATGCGTCGCCTTTCCGGCCACTCTTCGGAAAGCGGCGCGCGCGTGGTACTCTCGCTTGCCCCCGTGCAGCATCAACTCATTTCGGCAGCTTGAGCGATCTTTCCTGGCTCACTTTGATGCCTGTCGAAAGATCCCGCGAGTGGCAGATAGCCTCTTTGCTGTTCAGCAGAGGAGCGGCGAGACCTTGAAGGATTTCGTCGCTCGATTTAAGAAGGCGGCGTTGGAGGTGTACAACCTGGAAGATTTCGTGGCCACTTTGGCCCTGAAACGAGGACTTCGCCCATCCAGGTTCGTATTCCCTGGATAAGAAGCCTCTGTGTTCCTATGCTGAGCTTCTGAGTCGAGCCCAAAAGTACATCCGTGCCGACGAAGCGGATTTCCAGGAGGGAAGGTGACAAGAACATCAATAATAAACCACCGCCTACTGAACACGCCGGTGCACGACCTCGTAAGCCCGAGCCTCCACGCCGTCCAGATCGCCGACCACCGACACTGGTTCCTAAGGAGCAATTCACCCCCCTCATGGCTCCCATCTCTCACATCCTGCTGGAGATAGAGGAGGAGCCTTATTTCAAGCATCCGACTCCCTTGAAGTCTGGAGCCCCCCGCAACAAGGAGTTTTATTGCCGGTACCACTGAGACTACGGCCACGACACCAAGGATTGCCTCCATCTGAAAAAGGCCATTCAGGAGCTGGTTCAGCAAGGCCACCTAAGCAAATTTGTTCGGTAGGGAAATCTCCCCGCGTCGGGCCCCCCGGTGCCTTCGAGTCGCCCGACTGGCGTGGATAATGCTCCAACTGAAAAGACTATAGCTATGATTTCTTGGGGAGTGGACGGTGGTTCGAAGAGGCAGCGAGATGGAATAGACTCTGTAATTCCTTTCTTCGGAAAGGATCTAGAGGGGGTAGTTAATAAACATGACGACAGCGTCGTGGTGTCCATGACTATAGCCAAACATCCTGTAAAAAGAATTTTAATAGATAGTGGGAGCTCTGTGGATGTCTTGAGCTATGAGGCTTTTGTTCGGATGAACTTGTCAAGGTCTTTACTCCGACCCGTTGCCACACCGCTAATGGGTTTCACGAGAGATTCAGTGAGTGTCGATGGGGAAATTGCCCTCCCAGTCACGGCTGGAACCCCTCCATGTCAGAGCACTGTGGTTATAAATTTCCTGGTGGTCCGGGTCCCACTGGCTTACAACGCTATCTTGGGAAGACCAGGGTTGAATCTCCTGGATGCCGTAACCTCCACTAAGAGGTTATTGGTAAGGTTCCCCACCAATGAAGGGGTCGGAGAAATGAAAGGGGAGCAAAGCCCACTTTCGCCTTGCTACCATTTGTCTCCTAGCCCGCTGAACGCGGCGTCGGCGGCAGCCTCTGAGTCACTCGATCCTCGGGAGTTGGGAAGAAGGGGAGAGCCGGCAGAGCACCTCCTAACCCTCCCCTTGGGTGATGACCCGACAAGGACTGTTCAGGTGGGGGCATTGCTCCCAGAAGAAGCACGCCATCAACTTCTTACTTTCCTGCGTGCCAACACTGACGTCTTCGCATGGTCGTCCTCAGACATGCCGGGCATCCCTGAAGAGGTAATTACCCATCGGCTTAACCTCAAGCCAGAGTGTCGGCCTGTCCGACAGAAAAAAAGAAACTTTGCTCCAGACAGACAAAAAGCTATCGACGAGGAGATCCACAAGCTAATGGCTGCGGGCCATATTCGGGAGGTCCACTACCCTGAATGGTTGGCTAACGTGGTGCTAGTCCGCAAGACTAACGGAAGCTGGAGAATGTGCATAGATTTCACCGACCTCAACAAGGCATGCCCTAAAGACAGCTTTCCCCTGCCCCAAATCGATCAACTGGTGGACGCTACATCCGGCCATGAGGTCCTTAGCTTCATGGATGCTTTCTCTGGATACAACCAGATCCGGATGAATCCAGCGGATGAAGAAGCTACCTCCTTCATAACCGAGAAAGGGTTATATTGCTACAAAGTAATGCCTTTCGGGTTAAAGAATGCGGGAGCCACTTACCAGAGGCTGATGAACAAAGTCTTTGAAGGTCAGATAGGATGTAACATGGAAGTGTACGTGGACGACATGTTGACAAAAAGCGTTCATGCCATCGACCACATCACGGACATAACAGAAACTTTTGACAACCTTCGTCGGTACCAGATGAAGCTGAACCCTCGTAAGTGTGCATTTGGGGTGACAGCCGGGAAGTTCTTGGGCTTCATGGTAACCCGGAGGGGGATCGAAGCAAACCCGGACAAAGTCCAAGTTATTTTGGACATGAGGCCTCCTGCTAATAAGAAGGAAATACAGCGCCTGACAGGAAGGGTAGCCGCCCTAAGCCGTTTCCTATCCAAGTCCGCTGAAAGGTGTCTACCTTTCTTCAAGGCGCTTCGCAGAGTCAATAAGTTCGAATGGACGAAAGAGTGCCAGGAGGCGTTCGAAGGGTTAAAGGAATTCTTATCTACCCCGCCACTGCTAGCCAAGCCGATGGGCGGAGAGGAACTCCTTCTATACCTTGCGGCCTCCCCTGAAGCTGTTAGCTCTGTCCTAGTCCGGGTGGACACCGATGGCACACAAAGACCCGTATACTATACGAGTAAGGTGCTTCATGATGCAGAGACCCGATATTCAAATATGAAAAGATCATCTTTGCATTGATCATGTCGACCCAGCGCCTGCGGCCGTACTTCCAAGCCCACCCGATCGCGGTGATCACGGACCAGCCTCTGAAGACAGTTCTTGCTCGCCCAGATACTTCTGGCCGGCTGGCAAGATGGGCCCTCAAGCTGGGAGAGTTCGATCTCTCTTTCCGCCCCCGTTCGGCCATGAAGTCTCAAGTCTTGGCAGATTTTCTGGTCGAATGTACTTGGGGAATAGAGCACCCTAACGAACCTCCTACGGACATTCAGCCCCTCTGAGCCAGTGATGATGAGTGGGTCCTTCATGTGGATGGGGCGTCGAATTCTCAAGGGAGCGGGGCAGGCCTCATCTTGGCCAACTCGGATGGGGTCGTGACCGAATGTGCACTTCGCTTCCTCTTTCCAGCCACTAATAATCAGGCGGAATATGAAGCTTTGTTATCCGGTGTGAGATTGGCTCGAGAGCTTGGGGTGAAACGCCTTAGGGCATTCACCGACTCCCAACTGGTTGCTGGTCAGATTACAAAGGAGTACGAGGCAAGGGATCCCATCATGGCCCGCTACTTAGATATGGTGAACTCGTTGGTTTCCCCCTTTACTCATTTCAGCGTCAGCTACATTCCTCGACAGGAGAATGCTAGAGCCGACGCCTTATCCCGTCTTGCCGCCTCAGCTGATGGGATGTTGGGAAAGGATTATGTGGAGCACTTAGAAGCCCCAAGTATTGATACACCAAGAGAAACTTTACCAGTGGAGCAGGAGCCCTCCTGGATGGACGCCTATGTCCGGTACCTTACTGAGGGTACCCTCCTAGAAGACCCTGCCGAAGCTAGAAAACTTAAAAGATGGGCCTCAAAGTTTTTCATCATGAAGGGAAAGCTCTACCGAAGGTCGTTCTCCTACCCTATCCTCAGGTGTGTCGGCCCCACCGACGCCGATTGCATTCTGCGGGAGATACATGAAGGGATATGCGGAAGCCATCTGGGGGGCAGGGCTCTTGCGTATAAAGCTCTACGTCAGGGGTATTATTGGCTGACAATGAAGGAGGATGCATCCGAACTCGTCAAGAGGTGTGATAGCTGTCAGCGTCATGCCAACATCCCACATCAGCCGGCGTCCCAGCTGACCTCTCTAGCTGCACCATGGCCCTTCGCACAGTGGGGCATGGACATCCTGGGACCATTCCCTCCTGCCTCTGGACAACGCAAGTTCCTAGTGGTGGCCGTCGACCATTTTACTAAGTGGATCGAGGCGGAAGCTCTTGCCAAGATCACAGAAGCCAAAATAAAGACCTTCTTCTGGAAATCTGTAGTGTGCCGGTTTGGGCTACCGCACACCCTTGTTACAGACAACGGCCGACAGTTTGATAACACAGCCTTCCGGGAATTCTGTGATGGCCTGGGCATCCGTCATCGATTCACTTCGGTAGGGCATTCCCAAACCAACGGCGCAGCCGAGGTGACCAATCGCATCATCCTCCAAGGGCTCAGGGCTCGGCTAGATAGCTGCAAAGGACGCTGGGTGGAAGAACTTTCTAGTGTGCTGTGGGCCTACCACACGACACCGCGAGCACCTACTGGGGAAACCCCTTTCAGCTTGGTCTTTGGGACCGAGACGGTCATCCCAGTGGAAATAGGAGCTCCCAGTCCCCGGACGAAATTATACCACGAAGAAAGCAACTCAAACCAGCTGAGGGCTGATCTGGATTTGGTGGAGGAATTGCGAGACCAAGCACAGCTTCGCATGGCGGCGTTCCGTCAGCGAGCGGCAAAGTACTACAACGCTCGGGTGGCCCAAGACGTTCCGTCCTGAAGACCTCGTTCTGCGAAGAGCTGAAGTATCAAAGCCGATGGAGCGGGGCAAGCTGGCACCAAAATGGGAAGGACCATACCGTGTCAAGGAGGTACTGCACCATGGGGCGTACAAAGTCGAAGGGCTAGACGGGAAACCGCTCCCTCGCACTTGGAACGCCGACAACTTACGCCGGTACTACCAATAGAACACTATCGTTATTAATTTGAATCTATTCGATAAATGAATGATTGACATGTTCACTTACTTTCAGATGAGTATGTTAACACCAAAGACCGGATCCGCTCCGGCAGCCAAAAGACCGGCGCCCAGCGTCGGCAACAAAGACCAGCTCCGTGTTGGCACCAAAGACCGGATCCGCTCTGGCAGCCAAAAGACCGGCGCCCAGCATCGGCAACAAAGACCAGCTCCGTGTTGGCACCAAAGACCGGATCCGCTCCGGCAGCCAAAGACCGACACCCAGCGTCGACAACAAAGACCAACTCCGTGTTGGCACCAAAGACTGGATCCGCTCCGGCAGTCAAAGACCGACGCCCAGCATTGGCAACAAAGACCAACTCCATGTTGGCACCAAAGACCAGATCCGCTCCGGCAGCCAAAGACCGACACCCAGCGTCGGCAACAAAGACCAACTTCGTGTTGGCACCAAAGACCGGATCCGCTCCGGCAGCCAAGGACCGACGCCCAGTGTCGGCAACAAAGACCAACTCCGTGTTGGTACCAAAGACCGAATCCGCTCCGGCAGCCAAAGACCGACGCCCAGCGTCGGCAACAAAGACCAACTCCGTGTTGGCGCCAAAGACCGGATCCGCTCCAGCAGCCAAAGACCGGCGCCCAGCGTCGGCAACAAGGACCAGCTCTACATTGGCGCTAAAGACCAACTTCGCGTTAGCGCTAAAGACCAACTCCGCATTGGCGTTAAAGACCAACTTCGCGTTGGCACACTAAAGACCAACTTCGCGTTGGCGCTAAAGACCAACTCCGCGTTGGCGTTAAAGACCAACTTCGCGTTGGCACACTAAAGACCAACTTCGTGTTGGTGCCAAAGACCGGATCCGCTCCGGCAGCCAAAAGACCGGCGCCCAGCATCGGCAACAAAGACCAACTCCGCGTTGGCGTTAAAGACCAACTTTGCGTTGGCACACTAAAGACCAACTCCGTGTTGGCACCAAAGACTGGCTTTGTGTTGGCACATTAGGCACTGGCGCCCTGACTCTGCTGAAGTTGATTATGACCAAAGGTGCACAGTAAAAAAAAATATGTATTCATTGATAGCTAAAAGGCTACAAAGTTGCCGACTCAGGTCAGGCGTAGATTGATACAAAAAGAGAAACTAAAAGCTACTAAGGGTCATCCGAAGCCGAGACATCATCCTCAGGGACGTCATCAGGCTTCAGTCCCTCAATATCCTCTAGGTCGTAGAGCTCCTGGATCTTATCTTTGCAGTCTTGAAAGCCGGCGTCATAAGCAAGCGCCGCTGACTCGGCCACCTCCTTGTCGAAGGCTTTGGACTTTTTAAAATCTTCTACGGCCTCGACAACCCTTTTTTTAGCCTCGAGGGCTTTTTTCTCGGACTCAATGGCCCCCCTCTGGGCCTCTATCATTGCCACCTCCAGATCTGCAACTTTGGTTATATACTGGCGGGTGGCTTCTTTGGCTGCATTTGTCTCAGCGGAGGCAGAACTTAATTGGGTCTTCAAAACACACACCTCCAATTCTGCCACCTTCAGCTTCTCTTCAGCTGCCCTTTGGTTCTCCTCGGCCGCTTTCTGTTTTTCCTTGGCCACCTGAGCATTATCTAGCTCATTGGCTGCACGGCGCTGAGCAACCTCTAGTGCATACTCAGCCTTTTCGGCTCTTAGCCGGGTGACATCGATTTCACCCTTCAGGGCGGCCCAAGTATCCTCCAGAGCCATTGCCGCCTTCTCCCCCTGACTTGGAGGGACAACATCTCTTCCCGTGCTTGTTCGATGGCGGTATCGCTCAAGGTCTAGAGGTTCTTCAGGGCGACTAGAGAATTCAATGCCTGGAGGAAATGTCAAGATAAGTTAAAAAAAAAAGGGGAAGGAAAGAGATGATAAAGGGGCAAAATCTCACCCAGAGATGCGCCATCGATGCTTCGCGGAAGAAGGTGACTCTCCCCTGACCCCGGAGAAACTCTTGCAGCTCAACCACCGTGGCTTCCTCCAGGGTCCGTTCAGCCCAGCGGCTGTGATTTGCCAATAGCGATTGAAAGGAAGGATCGATGCCCCTCTCTTCCCTTGGCGTCGGGCCTGCAGGGGCAGATTTCGCCTCTGAACTTGCCGCCTCCAACCCCTTAGCTGGTGGAGGCGCTTCAGCTGTCGCTCCCATGGGAGGCAGAACAGCTGCTGGGATCGTCGCTACTCCCGCAGGAGCTTGTTCCGTCTCTACGGCCTTGGGCGAGGGCGATGGCGCCCTTGCAATCCTCTCAGGAGAGGGGTCAAGCAGAACAACCGGGGGAGTTGAAGCTGAGGATCTTCCCTTTAGATGGCTTGGTTCTACCTCCTTGCCGGTCTCGGCCCTAACTTCTGTCACGGCGGGTTCGTCGCCTTGGGCCTTGGCCGCCTCGCGTGTATGCGAGGGTTCCGCAGTTCTGGCCTCCTTGGCCTCGACCTCACCAGCGTCGGCCTTTTTAGGGCCGCCCTTTTTCAAAACCTTTGCACGTAGGGGCTTCACGACTTTAGCCCCTCCAGTGTCGGCCCTCTCTGCGTCGGCCCCTCCAGTGTCGGCCCTCTCTGCGTCGGCCCTTCCAGCGTGGGCCCTCCTTGAGACTTTAGCAATAGCTCTTCTTTGGGCAGGGGGCACATCCCCTGTAGCCTTCCTCTTCCTGGAGGCTGCTTGCTTGAGCTCATGAAGCGACGGCGCCATCCCTACACAGACGGAGGGTAGTTAAAAAAGAAAAAAGAAAAGGGGGAAGAGGAAAAGAAAAAGAAAAGCAAAGGGAGGAGAAGAGAGGCGAGTGATCAAGTGCTCACCCCTTGCGGGAATTAAGCCGGCAAGGCGAAGGTTCTCCTCGGCTAAAAGCATATTACACCGAGGGATGTCGGCAGTCAGAAGCTGCCCAAATGCCATCCGATCTCGCGGAAGAATGGAGGATCCCTATTAGCATCAATATTGGGTATCCCCCAGCTTCCACGAACCCCACTGATGTCAGCAAAGAAGAATTTGTCCTTCCACCCTTTGACGGAAGTAGGAAGGCATAATTTGAGGATCCTATTAGACCTAGGGGTGAAGGACCACCAACCCAATTGCTTGCGAAGGGTGTAAAAGCTGCGGAACAAAGAGATGCTGGCCTCAATGCCTTGCAAGTGGCAGAGTACCAGGAAACCGACGATGGTCCAGATTGAATTGGGAACTAACTGGGAGGGAGTCAAAGAGTATCGATCTAGGAGGTTAAGAATAAAGGGTGGATAGGCAACCGAAGCCCGGCCTTAAAAAAGGCTCCGTACAAAGCAAACCTCCCGGAACGGGAAGAAATCACCCTGTCAGCGGCGGAAGGGTGGAACAAATGAAGATCCGACGGGAAGCTATACTTGGCTTTTAGGTTTACTATGTCTTGAGCAGACATAGCGGAAGCAGTCCCCTCGGGGGACTCCTTGGCAACCCTAGAAGGACCGGCAGCCATCGAATGGCTCTGGATGGAAATCCGCCCACCGGCCAGACGACTCCCGATTAGGGGATGACTGACTGGTCGCTGCTCCGGTGAGGAATGGTTAGGGGAAGGGGTAGTCCATTGACTCGGTAAGGAATCGGAAGTCTGAGAAGGGTTGTAGGAACCCCCCAGGAACCAGAGATGGAACAGGAAGGTGATGAAACCATAGGAACTAACCTGGAAAACTCGAGCCAAAAACAGAGCACAGGAGAGGATGAACATAGGAGACAAATGGACGCTCGCTGACTCGAAAGGGGGCGGCAGCGCAAGAAATGGGGAGGATGGGAAGATAAGGGCGATTTTCCCTCATAACGCCATTTCAGATCACCCCACAATCGTCCGATCTGACCACGCGTCCATCCTCGATTGGGAGGCGTTCCGACGGCCTGCCAACGCGAGAAACTCGAAAAGACCACCGATAAAAAGGGAGGCATTAACTTTATCATAATGATACCGCTCGCCTTTTTGTAACGCTACCCGAGGGAAATCCTCTCTAATCCCAACAAAGGCGAAATAATGATGCGAAAGCCGGCCGCCTAGAGGATGTTAACACCCCTTTCGTGGGTAAGTGAACGCTCACCCATCTCAGGGGCGGGGGGGCATCTGATACGGCTGGCCACTTCCTCTGGGTAGTATTATCTTTTGCACGGTTTTTGAAGGCAATGAGGTGACAGTAAAACCCCTTTCGCGGGGCCTTTAGCGTCGGCCTTCCGCATCGGTCCCAGCGCTGAGACTTTGGCTCCGGCCTCCAGCGCTGGCCTCCAGCGTCGGCCTTCAGCGTCGGCCACCAGCGTCGGCCTTCCGCATCGGTCCCAGCGCTAAGACTTTGGCTCCGGCCTCCAGCGCTGGCATCCAGCGTCGGCCTTCAGCGTCGGCCACCAGCGTCGACCATCAGCATCGGTCCTAGCGCTGACTTTGGCTCCGACCTCCAGCTCTGATTCCCAGCGTCGGCCTTCAATGACCAGTCTCATACAATGGATCCCGCGATCTAAGGTTTACTGCCGAGCACCTCGTCCGCCGAAATCACGGGCGAGTGTTAGCTCGATCGGCAGTTACCGCTAGAAGCGGCCCTTATCCAGCAACAGCCCAACGACTTGCCGTTCGAGGAAACGTCACAACAGGGAAGATTCGACGGTTCCAATGGAACGAGGTAAATGGGATCCCCGGCAGGTATAAAGAGAGGACCCTTGCTTCATGCGAAGGGGACTCTCTCAGGCTCTAGCTTCCTCTTTCAAATTCCACACATAATCTCCTGTTTCACGACTCGCTGACTTGGGCGTCAGAGGGTCCCCGCCGGAAATACCGGCCGGGACTTTTTTGCAGGCTCCAGAAGAAAGACGGCGACTTTTCTACGCTCACCACGATCCTAGCCCATTCGACGTTCATCATAAGTGAGTTGGCGGCAACAAATATAGATTTACAAATTTTCATTTCGTTCTATTTCTATTTCATCTTAACCTTGGTATCTCTTCTCTTCTCCAACGATCGATCAATGCATATAAATTTTTAATAAAAATATATTAATAATATAATTAATTTCTTAAATTTATACTTATTATTAAAATAATTAAAAGTTTTAATTTAACTAAAAATTAACTATCATTTAATTATAAGAGTAATATTATACGTAAAATGTAGGCTAATGGAATGGACTTCATTAATGAAAAACAAAAATGACTTGATTTTATTTTTTAAAAAAAATATAAAAAAGTTCTTGTATTAGATAGGGCGGATGAGATGGGTCGCTGCCTTATGAGATGGCCATGGTAAATTTTTTAGTGGTCAATGGTCATATGCTAGCTGCTCCCTTGTTTTATACGCTAATGGTGCGTTAGAGAAGTATAAATTAGTTGATCGAGGTGTGCTTGATGGCTTGTTTGAATTTTTTGTAAACGAGTCGCTTCGCCTTTCATGGCTATGGGTGCGAAGGCAACGGTTTGGAAAGAACTCTCCCAGTGGTCAGTCATCATTTATAAATTAAAAAAGAAAAGGAAATCACGAAAAATGGCAAATGAATGAAAGTTTCACTAACGGATGGTCATAACTTATGGCGTTTGTTGTTTGACGAAAAGAATATATTTATTAGGTAAAATCATATAAAAAATAGGAATAATTCCTTTTTCTTGTAGCTCGATCGTTTCCATTTAATACAAGTTTGGGTTCTACCAAATCACCCACCATCATCTAATTAGAATGATTTTTTTTTAAAAAAAACAAGCATAACAATTAATACCTTGTGTATGAGATTGGTAAGCACCCAATTAACCATGAAACTGTGGCTTAATTTTTCTCTAAACATGTTGCAATGATATCATTTAGATTTCTTAACGAAAAAATGTATGCAGCCGATATATTTTTCTTTAATTCATGGCATCATCATTAATTAATTACCTTCTACGAGAATTGCTAAATGCTTATAACTTTATTCTCTAGCTTTTCCTTCTCCTTTTCCATTTCTATCTATTTATTTTTAGTGCTAAACATGCATAATAGGTAGATGTTGTTGTTAGAATCCGTTCTCCGACTCGAGCATGGTCAAACTTCATATTGGGCTTTCTCTTGGGCGGACCTGCAAAACAGTCCTTACGCGAGAGGCGTTGGGGGTGGCCCTCTGCGAAAGACCCTCCGACGCTCAAGTCAGCGGAGATCAACAACGAACAAATATAAGGAGAAGACTCTCGCTGAAGAGTCCCTCCAGGATGGCCTTTTGGGAGCTCCAAGCAAAGCTTTAATGACAGAAAGGGGTGAGCAGAGATAGAGTGAGAGTGGTGCTAAGAATGCGTCAAGAATGCATTACCTGAGAGAATCTAGGACTGTGCTATTTATAGGCGATCACCTGATTCTTTAAGCATGTCATAGGAGGTCTGAAAGTTGTTGGGATTCGAAACTGATTCGAATCAGGCAGTTGTGATGCTGGTGGGATCCGTATCTTGTTAGTTAGAGGATCGACGGCCAAGAGGGCTATCCGGTGCTTTGAGATTCAGCTATCATATAGGCTCTAGGCCATTTCTGGTAGTATAGGCATGATTGCCTATGTGGATCCTTGTTCGATCATCATGGTTCTGCAGAGGTGTGGATATCGCTTGGGCAGGCCGAGTTATGGACCGCTCGGGCTAGGGCCGAGAGATATGGATCGCTCGGGCTAGGGCCGAGAGATAAGGATCGCTCGGATTAGGACCGAGACATAGGGATCTCTCGGGCTGGGTCGAGAGATAGGGATAGCTCGGCCTAGGGCCGAGACATAGAGATCGCTCGGGCTGGGGCCGAGAGATAGAAATAGCTTGGGCTAGGCTCGAGACAGAGAGATCGCTCGGCCTAGGACCGAGACATATGTATCGCTCGGCCTAGGATCGAAACATAGAGATGTAATCCGCACCTAAGGAATCCTTGGTTTACCGAAGGGCTAAGGTGCCTCGATCCATCCGGGTATAATGGTTGGTTCATTTCTTGCGGGCACCACGCAGCGAGTGGGAGTCAGGGCTGATCCTAACCCCTTGCACGGTTATCAATGCAATGGTGATTTTACCCCTCAACACATGCCTCCCACTCCCTAGTTTGAAGCGTAGGTTCGGGCGTAGGGAGTATAGCCCCAGGTGGCACGATCTGGATGGAGGGATCTGGATTTGATAGCCTACATAATGATGCCCTAATTAATGTCACGCGGCTGCCCTGCCTTTATGGGATGGATCCATCGTTTCTTAGGGACAACGGTCGAGGAAGCGCCACGTAGCAAATCCCGATTTTCATGGCACCTGCGATGGCGGTTTCGAGTGTCTCGGTTGAGATGCCTTATCTTCCTTTTGAAGTGGTTTCTTTTGGGGGGAAAGCAAGGTCAAAGCAGCGCCACTCCTGTTTGCAGCGCTTTCTTGTTTCTTCTTGGAGAATTTCATTCCCCTGCTTCTTCTGTAACCCCATTCGGTGTCCCTTTTGACCTGGCAACATGGTGAGTCCCAGCGACATGGCTTCAGAGATTGTTGCCGAGGACTTGGGGAGAATATGCCAGAAGTATGGCGTTCCTTCGGATGTCCTTTTACGATTGCCGAAACCCAAACATAGGGTCTCGCAGGAATTGGAGCATGGGATTTTTCTTTATGAAGATAGCCTGAAGGCAGGCCTCCGGTTTCCCCTTCACCCCATGGTGAAGGAGATTATGAGGTTTTACAACATCTGCCCAACAATGGTGGCTCCTAACAGCTGGTGTAGTATCGTCGGGTTTATCTCGATGTGTAGCCAGGTTCAGGTAACAGCAACTCTTTCCCTGTTCCATGCTGTTACTATCTGATGTCTGGGAGGAACTTGAAGTTGTCCTATATCGGACCTCGGAGATCGTTCAAGATGATAACGGATAAGCCGTCATCCATAAAGGAGTGGAAGGTCCGATTTTTCATTACCGAGGGGAACATCGGCTCCGACTTCTCACGGGGATGGGGAAACTTTGTCAGGGACATGGAAGTGCATCTAGCTCTATCCGAACAGGAAAAGGAGGACCTAGAGGTCCTTCGTAACGGCCGAGTGTTTTCGGCTAATGACTTACTGTCGGAGGAGGCTCTTTTCACCATCGGGCTTAGCCCCATCGACACACAAGGCAAGTCCTCTCCTTTTTTGCCTTTCTATTGATTTCATTCGAGCAAGTATATCTCGGTTTGATCGCTCACCCACTGTACTTGCAGCCAAGAGATTTGCGCTGGCGGGCCATATAAAGAAGGAGTTGGGAAAGCGCCCAAGAGAGATCGGTAGTGGGGAAAGACGCAAGTCTGAGAAGAAGGTTCGCCTTTCCGAAGAGCACTCGCCAGAGGCTAGGCGAGTCAAGGTTAGTCTGCACTCCTTGTCACCAAAGAAAGAGAAGGTGGGAGCACCGGCGGTGAGAAAGAGATTTTCTCAGTTGGGGAAAGAAGTGATAGTCGCGACGGAGGAGCAGAGAGCAGAGGAGGACTCAGGGAGGATCACTGAGATCCCTTGTCCTTCGATGGTGGAGATAGTGGATAGCTCGGACGAGGCTCCGTTGGCTAGTCTGGCAGTCCCCTCTTCTAGAGATGAGTTGTTACCAGGTTCGGCGGAGGTCGGTATCCCGGGGGTTCCCTCCCCGAGCAAGAAGATGTCTCTAGCTTCGGCAGAAGAAATGGAGGGGGCGATTGTAGTCGTCGAGGCTCAGGATGAGCCTACCATCGAAGGGCCTCATTCAGAGGGATTGAGGAGAGATTATGTTGGGCCGACAGTGGCGGAGGCTCGAGAGGAGTCTCCTGGAGGGCTTCCTCCTGAAGAGGTTAGAGGAGCTGGTGAGAGGATCGAGGCTTCGATGGAGTCTGATCCCAAGAAGGGGGCACCTCTTGAGCGTCTCATTGCTATTTATTGATCCTCTTTGGCGAGGGGGCGTGACTCTTCGTTTCCTACGAGCACCTACTGAAGCGGTGATGCGTGGTGAGTTTCCACGATAGTGGCGTTGGAGTTGATGGCCTGGGCGATCGAAATACCCGCCAGAAGTAGTTTAAATATGGATGGGGGATGCCATTGTTAATGCTATCGACAGGGAGGGCCTGCCGTTGATGCTGTGGGCCGCGACCAACTCCGGAAGATGGTCGAAGAATACTTGGCCATCTCCATAAGGAAGCACGAGCTCCTTCGTCGGATAAACAGTCGGCTGGAAGGGCAAGTGGCGACTCTCCAGCAACAAATTGCTATTCTCACCGCCAAGCTAAGTTGCGGCGTGGAGAGAGCTCGGCAGCGCCCGGTGGAGACGATAAGCCCTAATGAGGGCTTGTGTGTCTATTTCTTTTCTTTTTATTTTTCTTTTTATGATGAATAAAAAGAATTTTTGCAACTTTCGTGTTCGCTGCCATCTTTGAAATGTTCATTCTCATCAAGTGAGTCTTACGAACGAACCACCCCCTTGGAGGATCTCTGGTGATCTTGGCGAGACTAAGGTATGGTGTCCCCATTTTAGCCGAGGTAAGGGGAACTCATAAGTTCCAGTTGGAGTGTAGTATATCGCTCGGTTTTGCTGAAGCATAGGAGCGTCCCGTTAGCGTTAGGGCGAGAGTAGCTATCTCAGTTTGGACCGGGGGATAAGGGAACGTTCGGTTTTTACCGAATCAAAAAGAGATACCTCGGTTTTTTTCAAAGTAAGGAGACTATCTTGGCTTTGAGCCGAAGCAAAAAGCGATGTCTCGGTTTAGGCCGAAATATAACAGATGATTCAGCTTCGGGCCGAAGCAGGAGATATCGACGTGGTCTTTGTTGAAGTCGCATGGGTGGCATATCTTTATTGAGGAGTACTTGGCTTCTGTGCCTTTTTACTGCTCTGCCAGCGCTTTGTCTTTTTCAAGGTGAGTTGTTTTGCGTGGGCGACATGCATCCGGCTTTCATTGGGAGACGTCTTTTTCAGTGGGGATTTTCCAGGCTCGTCCATATCTCAGAGATTTGCATACGGTTTTTTCGCATTTAAGGCTCTCAATTCGAGATCGTGGGGAGATCTTCTGCCTTCCATAATGACCTGAGGGGTGCGATTGGAGCGCTCTGAAAGGCGCTCTTTTATCCTGAACCGCCACATGGTAGCATGGCCAAGGCGTTTTGAATCCTGAGGCTTTCTGCTTTAATGACTGCTCTTGGTCTGTTTGCCTATAAAATGGGAAGAGCGGGCCGTATTAGCCTATCTCCCAAGGCCCTCCTTTTTGTGACTTGCAAGGGCTTTCATGGCGTCCGTTTCATTGAAGTTGAGAGTGGAGAGATTGAGCTTTCCTTTTGAAAGCTGGTTCGTCCTAGATAGCTGGGGTGATGAAGAAGCTGCTGAAGAGCGAGCAGTCCTCAACAGAGAAATTCTTGGAGGTCATATGGAGAGCGCACGGGAGGCCCGCAGAGGTCATATGGGGAGCGCACGTATGCGCTTCCTGTGTGTCCTTTATTGCTGGTCATAAGGATTATAGGAAATGCACGACATACGTGCCCCTAATGACTAGCATGAATTTCACCCCCTCCCTTAGCTTGAATCCCTCAGTTCATCCGCCCGAGGAATCTTTTGCCATGTGAAGAGGGAGGAGGGATGTGTGGGTCTGCTTGTTCCCTGCCTATATTGTTGTGCAGTGGCTAGCAGACCAGCATCCCACTTGGGGGGATGCTCCATCAGCACAGCATACACGGGTCCTTGACCTGGTTATAATCCCTCAACGTGCTCATCCGAGGGATTCATGGATGGCTTGCTTTGTTCTTTGGGATTAACCAGTGGCTTAACAAAGCATGTTTGGTTTCTCTGATTTCTGGGGTCGGATGTAAAGACATCGTTATCGACCGAAGCTGCTCAGCCAAGCTTTTTATTTGCTTGTATTTTCTATGCTTTGACGCACTTGTAATGCCTCTTGAGAGGTTGTATTTCTCATCGATTAATGGAATAAAGAAAGTTTTTTTGTTCTTTCTTTTTTCAAATGTCTGCTTTTTCCTTTTGGTGTGACTATACAGTCTTGTCCGTTTTAGGCTTACCGAGTCATGCTCGGCTCGTAACCTTTGACTGTGCTTGGGTAACACTGCATTCGTTAGGCATTTTTATAGTATTTGACCCCCTTCAGAGGAGGCACTGATCTCTGTTCAAGTCAGAGGAAGGCCTGGGCGACCTTACCGATTCACAAGATAGGCGTGGCCTGATAAAAAGGGGCTAAGTAGGTCTTTCCTTAAGGAGGAGAGACTTGCATAACTCTACTGATGAGCAGATAGAGAGGGATTGCTTACTTGCGCCGAAGTATGATAAGATGTATCAGTTGCGCTAAAATGTCTGAGAAATCAACCGGCCTTGCTGTTACTGCAGAATCGCCAAAGCCACTTGGCTTTGTCCAAGGCTTCAAAGATTAATAAGAGATTCCATTCGGCTTTGGCCGAGGGTTCTGATATGTCACTCGGTTTTGGCCAAGGTTTCTGTTAATAAGAGATGCACTTCGGCTTTGGCCGAGGCTTTTAATAATAAGAGATGCACTTCGGCTCTGGCTGAGGCTTTGGGGAGCCACTTGAGCATGACAGAGCTTTAGGAACCGTAGAGTGTATACCTGGTGGCGCCATGGCACGGGAAACATTGCTCGGCCCTGCCAAAGTTCAGAGACTGTTCAGAGATCACTCGATTCGGCCGGGGCTCGTAAGCTGCCCGAATTCGACCGAGGCTTTTATGCCGTTTGGCCCAGCCGAGGCTTATAAGCTGCCAGAATCTAGCCAAAGGCTTGCAGATCACTTGGCTCCCAGCCGTACTGGGAGTGCTTGGCCATACCGAGTCTTTGTGGAACAGGACTCGGTCCAGCTGAGGTACGAAGATTTAGCTTGGCCCCCGGGCATACCGGGAGTGCTCGGCCATACCGAGTCTTTGTGGAATAGGACTCGGCCCAACTGAGGTACGGAGATTTAGCTTGGCCCTCGAGCATACCGGGAGTGCTCGGCCATACCGAGTCTTTGTGGAATAGGACTCGGCCCAGCTGAGGTACAGAGATTTAGCTTGGCCCCCAGGCGTACCGGGAGTGCTCGGCCATACCGAGTCTTTATGGAATAGGACTCGGCCCAGTCAAGGTACAAAGATTTAGTTTGGCCCCCGGGCGTACCGGGAGTGCTCGGCCATACCGAGTCTTTGTGGAATAGAACTTGGCCCAGCCGAGGTACGGAGATTTAGCTTGGCCCCCAGGTGTACTAGGAGTGCTCGGCCATACTGAGTCTTTGTGGAATAGTCCTCGGCCCAGCCGAGGTACAAAGATTTAGCTTGGCCTTCGGGTGTACCGAGAGTGCTCGGCCATACCGAGTCTTTATGGAATAGGACTTGACCCAGCTGAGGTACGAAGATTTAGCTTGGTCCCCGGGCGTACCTGGAGTGCTCGGCCATACCGAGTCTTTGTGGAATAGGACTCGGCCCAGCCGAGGTACAGAGATTTAGCTTGGCCTCTAGGCGTACCGAGAGTGCTCGGCCATACCGAGTCTTTGTGGAATAGGACTCAACCTAGCCGAGGTACGAAGATTTAGCTTGGCCCCCGGGCGTACCGGGAGTGCTTGGCCATACCGAGTCTTTGTGGAATAGGACTTGGCCCAGCCGAGGTACGAAGATTTAGCTTAGCCCTCGGGCGTACCGGGAGTGCTCGGCCATACCTAGTCTTTGTGGAATAGGACTCGGCCCAGCTGAGGTACGGAGATTTCCTGCTCAAGGGGGCAACTCGGTCGTGCCGAGAATTGGTAAACAGCATATGTTTTCCATTATGACTTTTCAGAAAAATGATTGTAGCGATCATGCCGCGGATCATAGAAATAAGATGCCAATACTGTAAACGGGGCAAGTCTATAGAAAGCGTACCGTACTGATGGTATATGCAGAGATTGTCTGAATTCCATGTTCGGGGAATATATTTTCCATTCAGATCCTGGAGCTTGTAGGTACCGGGCCCGATGACTTCCGCCACTTGATAGGGGCCTTCCCAGTTTAGAGACAGCTTTCATTGTTCCAGTGGTTTGGAGACGGATGCTTTCCGGAGGACAAGATCGCCGGGCGAGAAAGATTTTCCCTTGACTCTGGAGGCGTGATAGCGAGCCACTCTTTGTTGATAGGCAGCTACTCTGATCCGGGCTTTCTCTCTTATCTCCTCCACTAGGTCGAGGTTGGTGCGGAGCTACTCGTCGTTAGCCTCCTCCGAGTAACTCTCCACCCGCGGAGAGGGGAGTCCTATCTTCATGGGGATGATGGGTTCTATGCCGAAGGCCATCCGGAACGGGGTCTTGCCTGTGGGAACTCTCTGGGTGGTACGGTAGGTCCATAGGACGTGGTGAAGTTCGTCCGCCCATCTGCCTCGGCCTCTGGCAAGCCGAGCCTTGATCCCTTGAAGTAGGGTCCGATTAGTTACTTTGGCTTCTCTGTTGGCTTGCGGATGCCCGACTGAAGTGAGGCGATGACAGATTCTATACTCCTCACAGAACTCTCGGAACTTAGGGTTATCAAACTGCTTGCCATTGTCGGTGATGATGGTATGCGGGAGGCCGAAGCGACAAATAATGGATCTCCACACGAAGTCCTTAGCCCGAGCTTCAGTTATCTGGGCAACTGCCTCGGCCTCGACTCACTTGGTGAAGTAGTCAATGGCGACAAATAAGAACTTTCTCTATCCTGTGGTGAGGGGAAATGGGCCAAGGATGTCCATCCCCCACTTAGCAAAGGGCCAAGCGGAGGAAATAGGGACCAAACTGGCGGAGGGGAGCCTTTGAATATTAGAATGTCTCTAACAAGGGTCGCAAGCTCGGACGAGATCGTTAGCAGCCTTTTGTATAGTGGGCCAATAATACCCCTGGTGCAGCACTTGTGGCATAAGGATCGGCTCCCCAGGTGGTTGCCGCAAATACCCTCATGCACTTCCCGAAGAGCATAATCAACCTCAGATGGGCGAAGGCACTTAAGCAGCGGCATGGAGAAGGACCGCTTATACAGTTGGTCATCGATCAACACATAATGGGTGGCCTGCAATTTTAGCTTTCTTGCTTCCTTTCGGTCGGCTGGGAGCAACCCTTCTTTAAGATACTATAGGGTCGAACTAGGATGGTATGACCTTGACCTGCATCACTCGGTCCGCCTTCACGATGCTGGGCTTTTCCAGAATTTCTAGGGAAAACTTCCGCTCGGAATCCATCGATTCCGTGGTTGCCAGCCGGGACAATAGGTCAGCGCGTGCATTCTTGGATCTTGGGATCTGAATGACTTCAAACTCGGAGAAATGGGAAAGTAAGTCCCGCACCTCTTGAAGATATCAAATCATGTTCGGCTCCGGGGCCTCGAACTCGCCCCACACGTGACCGGCCACCAATGAGAGTCAGTAAAGGCATTCAACTCTTCACTTTAAGGTCATGGGCAATTCGAGTCCAACAAGCAGAGCTTCATACTCGGCTTCATTATTGGAGGCTGAGAAGGAGAAGCAGACGCCGTATTCGAAGGTCGCCCCCTCTGGGCTTAGGATTAAGCCAGCACTGGAGCCATTGGCGTTAGATGATCCGTCAACGTGAAGCAGCCATAAGGCATCAGATCTTGGATGCTCAGAGGAGTCCGGAGTGGAGCCATCCTTGAGGATAGTGCATTCGAGAAGGAAATCAGCTAAAACTTGGGCTTTGATGGCCGGGCGAGGTTGGTATCGGATGTCATGCTCGCTTAGCTCGACGGTCCATTTGGTCATTCTCCCTGATGTCTCCGGACGATGGACCATCGCTTCGATGGGTTGGTCGGTCAGGACCGTCATAGAATGTGCTTGGAAATATGGTCGTAGCTTCCGGACCGACGTTATCAGGGCCAAAACCAACTTCTCGATCCGGGTGTACCTTGTCTCGGCTTCTTGGAGCAGTTTGCTGACATAATAGATTGGCTTTTGGATATTGTTCTCTTCTCTGACCAATACTAAGCCAATGGCGCCTTCCGAAACTACTAAGTACAAGAACAACATTTCCCTCAGATTCAGACTGCTGAGGAGGGGTGGAGAGCCGAGATACCTTTTGAGGTCCTTGAACAATTTCTGACACTCGAGAGACCATTGGAAATTCTTAGCTGATCGAAGAGCTTTGATGAAAGGGAGGCATCTCTCGGCTGACCGAGTCACGAAGCGGTTGAGGGCCGCGATCCTCCCAGTCAGGCGCTAGACTTCCTTGACGGTCGCTGGAGGTGACATTTGCTGAAGGGCCTGGATCTTCTGCGGATTGGCCTCAATGCCTCGTTGGGAAACCATGAAGCCTAGAACTTCCCAGAATTGATGCCAAAGGCACACTTAGTCGGGTTGAGCTTCATTCAAGATTTTCGGAGCATCGCAAAGCTCTCCGAGAGATCCTCAATGTGCTGGGATGCTTCTTTACTTTTGACCAGCATGTCATCGACGTACACCTCCATGTTACGACTGATCTGCTCCTTAAAGACCTTGTTAACTAGCCTTTGGTAAGTAGCACCTGCATTTTTCAGACCGAAAGGCATGACACGGTAACAATAAGTACTCGATCGGTTATAATGGCGATCTTCTTTTCATCTTCGGGTGCCATTCGGATTTGGTTATAGTCCGAATAGGCATCCATGAAGGCCAGCATCTGGTGACCCGAAGTAGCATCTACAAGCTGGTCAATCCGAAGGAGAGGGAAGCTATCCTTCGGGCATGCTTTGTTGAGGTCTGTGAAGTCGATGTAAATCCACCACTTGCCGTTCGACTTCTTCACCATAACAACATTTGATAGCCAGCTAGGATAGTTTACCTCTGGAATGAAATTCGCCTTGATAAGCTTGTCGACTTCTTCCTCAATGGCCTTTTGTCGCTCAGAGCGAAGCTCCTTTTCTTCTACTTAATGGGCTGGGACATCTCGTCCACATTGAGATGGTGGACGAGAATGTCTGGGCTGATCCTTGGCATATCAGAAGCAGACCAAGCAAAGACATCAGCATTCTTTTGAAGAAAGTCGATCAGCTCAAGCCGAGGTTTCCCTTTCAGTAGCGACCCGATCTTTATAGTTCGGTCGGGTCGGGCTTCGTTCAGTGGTACCTCCTCCAGCTCTTCGGCTGGCACTCCTCATTGCTCGATAAAATCCTCCCGAGCGTCCAGCCCATCAACCTCGTGCAGTTTGGACTGAAGGCTGGTGACGAAGCATTGCCGAGCTATAGCTTGGCTTCCTCGAACTACACCAACTCCCCATTCGGTAGGGAACTTCATGACTAGATGCGGGATGGAGACAGCAGCTCCAAGGGACATTAGGCCATGTCTCCCAAAGATTGCATTGTAGGGCGACCGAAGCTTGGTCACCAGGAAATCTGTGTGAACAGTGGCAACACATGGCCAAGTTCCTACTCGGACCGTCAAGGTCACGACCCCCTCTGGGGTAATAACATCGCCGGTGAACCCCATTAGGGTGGAGTCCTCGGCTCGGAGACTCTCCATGAGCAGTTTCATCTTCGCAAACACATCGAGGTATAGAACATTGACAGAACTCCCACTATCAATAAGAATCCGACTTACATCATAATTGTTTAGATTGAGAGATACAACCAGTGCATCATCATGCGGGAACTATGTCTTCTGGAGGTCATCATCGGAGAAGGAGAGCTCATCAGTCCATGCTCTCTTTGGTGCCGAATCTTCTTCATCATCTCGCCGGCCCGACGGACTACCGATTGCCTCGATTACATTGATGTGGCCAACAACCGGAGGATTTGGAGGAGGAGGCTACTGAGGCTCGGGCTGGCAGGCACCCCCATTTCTTGGCTCAGGTGCTCTCCTAAATTGGTTCAGTCTGCCTCGCTGGATGAGCCTCTCGATTTCATTCTTCAGCTGCCAGCATTCTTTGATGTCATGGCCATGGTCCGATAGTAGCGGCAGTACTTGGTGGGGTCTCTCCGGGTTGCATTCCCTCGGAGAGAAGGTGGTCGAGAGAGTTGGCGCTCTATCTCCATGAGGATCTGCGCCCTCGGGGCAGTGAGCGGGGTGAACCGGTTGAACCTCCTAGGCGGGCTCCGGGTGTGGTTTCTCGGTGGTGACGGAGGAACCCTTTGGCGGCGAGGTGGGCTCAGCTGATGGACAGATCAGTATTTGTCTGAGCCCTTGGGCTCCTTCTTCCTTACCAGCTCAGCGCGGGCAGTCCTCCACGATTCCTCGACTCTGGTGTACTTGTCCGCTAGGACCATCATATCGGAGAGGTTCAAAGGGTAACTGACCTCAAACGCTAGATAGAAGTCACTCTCCTTTAACACTCCATCCGCTAGGGTGGACATGGCCACCTCATGGTTAAGGTGATCCACTTCCAGCATGGCCGTGTTAAAGCGACTGAGATAGTTCTTCAAGGATTCCTCCTCTCTCTGCTTAACCTTGGAGAGGGAATCAGATCTCCGCTGATGACGGTGGCTGCTGACGAACTGGCTGATGAAGAGGCAACTAAGCTCGTCGAATGAACCGACGGAACCTGGTTTTAAGGCATTAAACCAGGTTCAAGCGGACCCTCTAAGGGTGGAGGGGAAGGCGCGGCAGAGAATCGCATCTGATACCCCATGGAACATCATGATCGATCGGAAGCTACTGAGGTGGTCGTCGGGATCGGAGGATCTGTGATAAGGCTCGATGGCGGGCAGCTTGACATGGGAGGGAATCACTTCCCCCATGATCTCCTTAGAGAAGGGAATGCCCTGCTCCGCCTTATGCTGAAGCGGATGAGCCTGCTTGGTAGCATCCAACTCCTGGCGCATCTCCCGGATCTATCGGCGGATCTCGTCTTCGGGCATAGCAGGAGGGGCTGGGCGACGAGAATGCAGAGACAGTGTCAAGTCATGGCGAGAGAACATCGAAGAGAGGGATCGGGCCCACCAAGATCTAGGGAGATCCTTGTCATAGACCCCTTGCGGGGCTGGCCAAGCTCCCTTAGGACGACGAGGGGGGTCCGCGACTCTATGTGGACCGGAAGAAGAGATTGCAGGGGGAATGGGGCCGCGGCCTCCTTAGGAAGGTGTAGAGCAGAATAGCTGGATGAGGAGCTTCATGGCATCCTTGAATCAGATGGGTCAGAGCTTGGACCTGTTAGACCAGTGTGGCAAACTGGTCCTGGGTCACTGGGGCCGCTGGTAGCGATGGAGTCTCAACTGGTGGTGGCGGCGGCACCACACTACTCATCGGATTAGGTCTTTGGGAGGCGACCTGGTCCCAGGCTTCAGAAGTAGCCCTTCTTCGATTGGCCATTGGAGCGGTTCTTTTCAAGATCGAGATCCTTATCTCCTTTTTTTTTCAAGTTTATGGGACTTGAGGGCCCTTCCTTTAACGCCAATTTGTTGTTGCTGGAATCCATCCTCCGACTTGGGCGCGGTCGAACTTCAGATTGGGCTCTCTCCTGAGCGGACCTACAAAACAATCCTCACACGAGAGGCATTGGGGGTGGCCCTCTGCGGAAGACCCTCCGACGCTCAAGTCAGCGAGATCAACAACGAACAAATATGAGGAGAAGGCTCTCGCTGAAGAGTCCCTCCAGGGTGGCCTTTTGGGAGCTTCGAGCATAGCTTTAATGGCAGAAAGGGGTGAGCAGAGATAGAGTGAGAGTGGTGCTGAGAATGCGTGAGGACTGTTTTGCATTCTCAGGACTGTTTCTTGACGCATTCTCAGCACCATTCTCACTCTATCTCTGCTCACCCCTTTCTGCCATTAAAGCTCTGCTTGGAGCTCCCAAAAGGTCACCCTGGAGGGACTCTTCAGCGAGAGCCTTCTTCTCATATTTATTAATTGTTGATCTCCGCTGATTTGAGTGTCGAAGGGTCTTCCGCAGAGGGCCACCCCCAACGCCTCTCGCATGAGGACTGTTTTGCAGGTCCGCCTAGGAGGGAGCCCAATCTGAAGTTCGACTGTGCCCGAGTCGGAGGATGGATTCCAGCAACAACAGTAGATATGTTTATTGGAGGTAGAATGCCAACTTTGCCCTTAATAGTTCAGAAATTACAGTGCATTTAATAAGTTTATATGAGATTTTATGGGAGGTAGAGTATTTTTCTTCCCATATATTTATTTTACCTCCGGAATCTAGACATTTATTACATGTTTCACATGGCTATTACGTGCACTAATGATGCTATGCCTCATAGGATTCAAGAAACCTGTTAGTTTTTTAGTAGCTAAGTAGGGTATAACCAATGTAAGGATACTTAGATGTGGGAAAATCTCCCAGCATTTCACATGCATGTGATCATGTTAGGTACGCATGGCTTAGCAGCACAAACTTCCTTTCTAAACTTAAAAAATATTGAAAAACAAATGGAACAAGTCATGAAGTGGAACTTTTTCTGACAGTAGCTTTTATGTGAATGCATAGAAAGGCATCTTTTATTTGCTAATTGATCGAGTGCATCTTTCAACTACTTATTTATTGTTTGTCAAACATCTAGGAAATTAGCTCTAAATTTGAAACCAAGGACCCCATTCCAAAGGAAGGAGAGGGATGCAATCTTCGGTTATTGTGAGCTTGCTCACTTATATGTCGAGTTGAAATACTAGCATCTGCTGACCCCACACCCTTGCTAACACCTAGATAGCACCTACACTTCAAACAATTCCTCAAGCAGAGCATATGAGTTGTTAATATATTTAAGACATCGATCAATTCTAGGGCCAACCTATAAAAATATGCCAATTTAACAGCATTACGTAGGAATTGCTTATTTTAACGTCGGTCAACCATGATGGTGATAATTAAAGGTACCTCAATTGTACATGCAATGCTTAGAAGATGTTACAATTCTGATGTCTTTTATCACGTTATATTTTCTTTTGCTGCCCTCTAGCTAGGTTCAATGAGATGGACAATTCCATGGTCATTTCTGATATAGATAATAAATAAAGCCAGTTAATAAGTAATACAGTTAAAAAAAAATGGCTTCCAAAGTCTGACCGACCCCCAGGGTCTGGACAGCCCTTCAATTTCGGACGGCCGCCAGAGGCTGGGCGGCCCTCCAATCCCGAGCGGCCCCCAGTCCTGGACGGCCCCCAGAGTCTGGTCGGCCCCCAGAGGCTGGGCGGCCCTCAGTCCTGGGCAGCCCCCAGGGTCTGGGCGGCCCCTAGAGGCTGGGCAGCCCTCAGTCCTGGGCGGCCCCCAGAGTCTGGGTGGCCCTCCAATCCCGGACGGCCCCCAGTCCTGAGCGGCCCCCAGAGTCTAGGCGACCCCTAGTCCTGGGCGGCCCCTAGAGTCTGGGCGGCCCTAGAGGCTGGGCGGCCCTCAGTCCTGGGCGGCCCCCAGGGTCTGGGCGGCCCTCCAATCCCGAGCGGCCCCCAGTCCTGGGCGGCCCCCAGAGTTTGACCGGCCCCCAGGATCTGGGCGGCCCCTAGAGGTTGGGCGGCCCTCAGTCCTGGGCGGCCCCAGGGTCTGGGCGGCCCTCCAATCCCGGGCGGCCCCCAGTCCTGAGCGGCCCCCAGAGTCTGGCGGCCCCTAGTCCTGGGCAGCCCCCAGAGTCTGGGCGGCCCCTAGGGGCTGGGCGGCCCTCAGTCCTGGACGGCCCTCAGTCCTGGACGGCCCCCAGGGTCTGGGCGGCCCTCCAATCCCAGGCAGCCCCAGAGTCTGGGCGGCCCCCAGTCCTGGACGACCCCCCAAAGTCTGGTCGGCTCCAGACTTTGGGCGGCCCCCAGGGTCTGGACGGCCCCCGGTCCTAGGCAGCCTCCTGGTCCTAGGTAGCTCCTAGATCTAGACGGCCTCCAATTTGAAAATAATTCTCGAATCGTTTCCACTAAACATGATAAAACCGTCATATTCGGAACAGAAATCGAGGACATTAAGCATCATAACGCTTTAAATGATTCGAATAAGACAAACACTAAAACACCGCCGTTTATCTAGAAAAAGGAGATACTGAACTCCTATTTTGGAGCCAGATACCTTCTCTCTGACTCTGACATCCCCACTAACCCTGACATTCCCTTGGGATAACCAAGGGAATGATGAAAATCCTTACCTTCATGAGTAAGCTTCTTAATACCTTTATTATTAATTATCCAGGAATGACCACGTAGCGGAGGCGAATATGGGACGGATACTTATCCTACACGTGAACGGCTAGAACTAAAAAGAAAAAAGGAAAAGAAAAACAGGAGAGGGGGATAAGAAGGGGGAGGAGGGAAGAAGAAAGGGACTTTTCTTCCTTCAGAAAGAGATCTCCCAATAAGAAAGAAATCTGGTGATCCAGCATCAACAGATTGGCGCGCCAGGTAGGGGACCATCGTCGGAGCAGTGAGAAATACCTGTTCTACGGTTCTGCGAACATGAGCTCTAGACCTCTGGAAGAAGATCCCTCTGATTGGTCTGGGGGGCATCTTTCGCCTCCCAACCATGGTCTCAAAACTCTTGGTCCTTCTGAGCCGGTGAAATCAAACCCTCCGGTTCCTTCTTCGCCGCTGCCGGCTTCAACTATTCCTCAAGATCCACTGCTGATCCTCACCCAACAAGTTCAAACTCTTGTTGGAATGGTTCAACAGATGCAAGAGCAACATTCTAGGGGAGCCCAACAACGACACGAGCCGCCCCTGTTGCCTAGGTCGGCTACTCCGGTCAGCCGACAATCGGCTCGAGGGAGATCCCCTCCAACAAAGCCTCTCCGCCCTTATTCCTCCGGAAGGCGACGCTCTCAAAGCTCTCGCGACGATTCACACTCTTTATCCCATTCCCCTAGCAGCCCACCTGCCGGGCGACGACGGGGGAAGGAGCCTTATATAGAGCACCGCCGGTGGCGCCGTCAGTCTCCTTCCAGTTCTCCTGAACCAGCCAAAGGACGTATGACTGATAGAATGGAGAAGCGTCTTGAAGAGCAAGATCGCAGACTGGAAGAGCTCAGTCAAAGGATCAATAATCAGCCGGGGTCGGATTACGACACCCGCCCCCCTCTTACTCGGCGGGTTATGGAAGAACCCATTCCAAGGAGATTCCGATTTCCTCAATTGGACCCCTATGACGGTACCACTGACCCCCTAGATCACCTGGAGAGTTATAAAGCTATCATGCAGGTCCAAGGAGCGACGGATGCCCTCTTGTGTGTCGCCTTCCCGGCCACCCTTCGTAAGGCGGCCCGTGTTTGGTATTCTTGCCTGCCCTCACGCAGTGTTGATTCTTTTCGGCAACTGGAGAGATCTTTTCTGCCTCATTTCGACGCTTGTCAAAAAATTCCTTGAGTGGCAGACAGCTTATTCTCGTGCAGCAGCAAGAAGGAGAATCTTTGAAAGACTTTATAACCCGTTTCAAGGTGGCGGCCCTAGAAGTCTATCATCTTGAGGATGCTGTAGCCACTCTGGCTCTAAAATGGGGACTCCGCCCCTCCCGTTTTACTTATTCTCTGGATAAAAGACCCCCTTCTTCTTATGCTGATCTCCTGAGCCGTGCGCAGAAGTATATCCGCGCCGACGAAGCTGATTCATCCAGGAGGGGTGTGCAAGGGAGAACTGGCAAAAGACCCGCTCGCCCAGAGGTGAACGGACCTCCTTCCAAGAAACCCGAACCCTTGCGCCAACCAATTGACCGTCGCAAGAGCCAGACTCTCAGAGAGGACCATCTTACACCCCTCTTAGTCCCCCGGGCTCACATCCTCATGAAAATTGAAAATGAGCCTTATTTACGGTGTCCGCCCCCGTTGAAGAAGGGCACTGCCCGTGACAGAAGCCGATATTGCCATTTCCACAGGGATTACGGTCACGACACTGAAGAATGTCGAAACTTGAAGCAAGCCATCGAAGAACTAATCCAGAGGGGATACCTTGGGCAGTACATCCAGAAGAAAGAAGCTCCTCTCATACCAGCTTTGATGGGACCTCCTCCCGCTCAGGCCAACATTGATAACACTCCAACTGAACGGATGGTGGGCATGATATCCCGTGGAAGAGCCTCATCTTCTAAGAGACCAAGGGGAGGGGAAGAGCTAGATGATGTAATCCCTTCTGGGGGAGATATAGCGGGGGGTAATGTTGTAAAAGATGATAGCGTCGTTGTTTCGATGATGATCACTAGGCATCCTATAAAAAAGATCTTAATCGACAGTGGGAGCTCCGCTAATGTGCTTACTTATGATGCTTTTCTTCGGATGAGTTTATCTCTGGATTCTTTTCGACCCGTAGCCGTCCCTCTAGTTGGTTTTACTGGAGACTCTGTACGAGTGGAGGGCGAAGTTACTTTACCGGCCACGGCAGGATCACCGCCATGTCAAAGCACGGTAATGCTGGATTTTCTGGTAGTTCGGGTCCCCCTGGCTTACAACGCCATTCTTGGCCGCCCCGGCTTGAATGCACTAGATGCAGTTATATCTACCAAGCGCCTATTGGTGCAGTTTCCTTCAAACCAAGGCGTTGGTGTGATGCATGGAGAGGTAGACTCAGTTAGACCCTGCTATCATTTAGCCCCTAGTCCCCAGGAGGTTAAAGTTCCTCCGGTTGCCGAGTCGTTTGACCCTAGAGAAGTCGAGCGGAGAGGAGAGCCAGCGGAGCTTCTAATATCTTACCCCTGGGAGATGATCCCACTAAGATCATACAAATCGGTGAGCTCCTCTTCCCCGAGGTCCGTGATCAGCTCCTGGCTTTCTTATCAGCAAATGCAGATGTCTTCGCCTGGAAAGTGACAGACATGGTCGGGATTCCTCCGGAGGTGATTATTCATCAACTTAATATCAACCCAACCTGCCGTCCTATTCGCCAAAAGAAAAGGAGTTTCGCCTCTGAGCGGCAGAAGGTCATTGACGAGGAGATAGACAAATTGCTCATGGCTGGTCATATTCGGGAGGCGCAATATCCTGATTGGTTAGCCAATGTAGTCATGGTCCAGAAAGCTAGCGGAGGATGGAGAATATGCATCGACTACACCGATCTTAACAAACTTGTCCCAAGGACAGTTTTCCGCTGCCACGGATTGACCAGTTAGTGGATTCAACTTCTGTTATGAACTCCTTAGCTTCATGGATGCCTTCTCAGGATATAATCAGATAAAATTGGACCCCTCAGATGAAGAGCATACTTCTTTCATCACCGAGAAGGGCATTTATTGTTATAAAGTAATGCCCTTCGGGTTGAAGAATGCAGGAGCTATCTATCAGAGGCTGATGAACAAAGTTTTTAAAAACCAGCTCGGCCGCAACATGGAGGTATATGTAGATGATATGTTGACGAAAAGCACCTGTGCCACAAATCATGTCGCCGACCTGCAGGAGACTTTCCGCAACCTCCGACTCCATAGAATAAAGCTCAACCCACGCAAATGTGCATTTGAGTTACTGCAGGGAAATTCTTGGGTTTCTTAGTTACCCGGCGGGGGATTGAAGCAAACCCAGAGAAAATTCAGGCCATCCTCAGTATGAGACGGCCTATGTGTAAGAAAGAGGTGCAACAACTCACCGGGAGGATAGCAGCATTAAGCCAATTTTTGTCAAGATCAGCCGAGAGGTGCCTACCTTTCTTCAAGGTCTTGCGTAAAGCTGATGGCTTCGAATGGACAGAAGACTGTCAACAAGCTTTTGAAGAACTTAAGGAGTTCTTGTCCACGCCGCCCCTGTTGTCTAAACCGGAAGAAGGAGAAAAGCTCTTCCTCTATCTTGCGGCTTCTCAGAAGCCGTTAGTTCCGTTCTGGTGCGCGTCGGTGACCATGCCATTCAAAGACCTATATACTATACCAGCAAAGTACTTCATGGTGCAGAAGAGAGGTATTCTAAAACGGAGAAAGTCATCTTTGCTTTATTCGTTTCTGCTCAACGACTTAGACCCTACTTTCAAGCCCATCCTATAGTCGTCCTCACTGATCAACCTCTCAGAGCTATTCTGTCACGACCAGATACTTCTGGCCGGCTAGCTAAGTGGGCCATCAAATTAGGAGAATTCGACTTATCATTTCAGCCCAGAGCATCTTTGAAATCCCAAGTCTTAGCGGATTTTCTGGTAGAGTGCACCTGGTCTGAGGAGCATCATGAAGAACTCCCCGGATCCTTTTAGATGCTGATAAGGAGGATGATGAAGCGTGGGTCCTTCACGTCGACGGAGCCTCTAACTCACAGGGGAGCGGAGCTGGCCTCATTCTTGCTAGCCCAGAAGGCGCAGTGCTAGAGTATGCTCTTCGTTTCCTCTTTGAAGCCACCAACAATCAAGCTGAATATGAAGCTTTGCTGACCGGAATCAAACTAGCGCATGGATGGGAATCAAGAATCTCCGAGCTTTCACTAACTCGCAGCTTATTTCCGCCCAGGTGGCAGGGGAGTATGAAGCTCGGGATCCTATCATGTCCCAATATCTGAACAAGGTCAAATTATTAATTCCCTTGTTAGATCACTTCACCATTAGCTATATACCCAGAGGTGAAAATGCAAGGGCTGATATGTTAGCCCGACTTGCTACCTCAGTGGATAGCTCCATGGGCAAAACCTACATCGAGTACCTGGAAACACCTAGTATCGAAGCTGTTGAAGAAGCTTTGCCCTTATCCAAGAAGAAACCTGGATGGAATCTTACATCCGGTATTTGAAGGACGGCGTTCTCCCAGTTAGTCATGAGGAAGCTAAGCTGCTTAAGCGGAGGGCTTCTAAATTTGTGCTGCTAGAAGGCCAACTCTACAAGAAATCTTCTCTCAGCCTCTCCTCAAATGTGTTAATTCGGTCGATGCGGATTATATCCTTAGAGAAATTCATGAAGGCATCTGTGGGAATCATTCAGGAGGCCGATCTCTAGCACGCAAGGCCCTCCGACAAGGATATTATTGGCTCACCATGCAGGAGGATGCAACCGAACTAGTAAAAAGATGTGATCAATGCCAACGGTATGCCTGCATTCAGCGGCAACCATCTTCCCAGTTAAACTCTCTTTCTGCTCCCTGGCCTTTCGCTCAGTGGGGCATGGACATCCTCGGCCCTTTCCCTCCGGTGTCAGGACAGCAAAAATTCCTACTAGTCGCAGTTGATTATTTCACTAAATGGGTTGAGGCTGAAGCACTCGCCAAGATTACTGAAGCTAAGGTCAAAGCCTTTTTCTGGAAAGCCATTATTTGTCGATACGGCATACCACATACTCTCATCACTGATAATGGCCGACAGTTCGACAATAACACCTTTCGGACTTTTTGTACCGATCTCGGCATCATGCAACGATTTACCTCCGTCGGCCATCCACAGACTAATGGAGAGGCTGAGGTTACAAATCGCATGATATTGCGGGGACTAAGGACCAGACTGGATACGTCCAAAGGAAGGTGGGTAGAAGAGCTCCCGAGTGTACTCTGGGCATACCACACAACTCCCAGGACACCAACAGGCGAAACGCCATTCAATCTGGTTTTCGGCTCTGAAGCTGTTATTCCCGTCGAAATTGGCTTACCAAGTGGTCGAGTGGAGACATATAACGAAACGGACAACCTCCCTAATTTAAGAGCCAATCTTGACCTTGTTGATGAAGCAAGAGATCGAGCTCGAGTTAAGATGGCGGCCTACCAGCAGCAGGTGGCGAGGTATTATAATACCCGCGTCCGCTTAAAGAGCTTCCGTGTCCAAACCGACGGAAGGGGGCAAATTGTCTCCAAACTGGGAAGGGCCCTACCAGATAGGAGAAGTCCTTCACCATGGAGCATACCGACTTAAAGATCTAAACGGACAACTAATCCCCCGAACGTGGAACGCAGACAATCTTCGGCCATACTACCAGTAATGTAATGTATTTACTCAAATATTGAATAAGTTTACATATTTGAAACGCATATTTTTTGTAGACGATTATTCAAGTCCAAAGGACGCCCCCAGGCCGGTATAACCTACCCCTGAGGAGGTTCAAGTCCATGACTTAAGCGGCCCGAATCACGTTCTCCAACGGATAGGCGGCTCGGCGGCCCTACAGTCCAAAGGACACCCCCAGGCCAGTATAACCTACCCCTGAGGAGGTTCAAGTCCATGACTTAAGCGGCCCCAAATCACGTTCTCCAACGGATAGGTGGCTCGGCGGCCCTACAGTCCAAAGGACACCCCAGGCCGGTATAACCTACCCCTGAGGAGGTTCAAGTCCACGACTTAAGCGGCCCCGAATCACGTTCTCCAACGGATAGGCGGCTCGGCGGCCCTACAGTCCAAAGGACACCCCCAGGCCGGTATAACCTACCCCTGAGGAGGTTCAAGTCCATGACTTAAGCGGCCCCGAATCACGTTCTCCAGCGGATAGGCGGCTCGATGGCCCTACAGTCCAAAGGACACCCCCAGGCCGGTATAACCTACCCCTGAGGAGGTTCAAGTCCATGACTTAAGCGGCCCCGAATCACGTTCTCCAACGGATAGGCGGCTCGGAGCCCTACAGTCCAAAGGATACCCCCAGGCCGGTATAACCTACCCCTGAGGAGGTTCAAGTCCATGACTTAAGCGGCCCCGAATCACGTTCTCCAGCAGATAGGCGGCTCGACGGCCCTACAGTCCAAAGGACACCCCCAGGCCGGTATAACTTACTCCTGGGAGTTTTCGATACTTAACTCAAGCAGCCTCGACTTAAACGGTTTTGAGTCATGCCCATAGGCAGATACTCGTTACTCTCGAAGTACAACTCTGCAAAAGCGCCAGATGGCCCCACCATCCTAAGGGCATCGTGCCCCCTTTGAATCTAGATTAGCTCCCCCGCGGGAGCCCCTAAACTACCTTATCGAAGTTCTAGGACTTACATCCTGATATGTCACGCCAGAAGGCGACCCCGAGATTCGGATTTAATGCCAACTCGTGGACGGACCTCCTAATCCATAAATAGGAATTAAGAACCAAGCGGATGAAGTATTAAGTAACATCAAATAAACAAAAGTGGCATCTGCTCATTCAAAGTCGATTCACTATAAAACTTTATAAGGTATCGTCAATAAACTGATATTAGTTACAAAAAGAAGTCCTTTAAAGGACCAAGTCAAGAACAAAAAAGCTAAGCTAAAAGCAAGATAAACCTAGACATCCTCTATCAGTCTTCGGGATGTTTCTTCTCAGTGATTGGATCAGAAGCCGGTTCTTCAGCGATGGGCATCTCTACAGCGGAATCTTTGGTCGTCACCACTCCATCCGCCACGTCTTTGACCTCCATATCAGATGTTTCTTCGTCGTCCGCAGGTCAAAAATGTTCAAGGTTTTCCAAATTAAAGTGTCGGGCTAACCTCCGTTTACACCTTTCAAAACCCTGAATAAAGGCATCCAAGGTGGCCTCCTGGAGCTCCGACGCAAAGTCCGAAGAGCCCTTGTACTCCTTGATAGCCTCCCGGACTTTGGCTTCGGCCGCGGCCACCTTTTCTTGGACTTCAGCTTCAGCCGCGGCCACCTTTTCTTGAGCTTTGGCCTCGGCCGCAGCTATCCTTTCCTGGACCTCCGTCATCATTGTTGCGACCTTGTCCAGAGCCTCTTTAGCGTCTTTCTCGGCTAGAACCAATTTTTCTACAGCATCGCGAGCCGCGGCTTCCGCGTTATCTGCTCGGTTTTCAGTATGTTCTAGTCTGAGAGTGGTTTCCTTCAACCTTTCTTCTGTTGGCAGCAATTTCGCCCGAACCTCGGATAATTGGGCGTCTAAGCTCTGCAGCTCCTTTTCCGCCCTTCCCCGCCAGATCCGATAATCCTCCTGGATGACCCGAAGGTCATGTAGTGCTTTTGACTCTCGGGCCTTTGTCTCCACTAACTCTTTGTCTAGACCCGCACTGCAGGACTTGGCCTTGTTTAAGTCTTCGCGCAGCACAAAAAGGCCATTAGACAGCTGCAAAGACACATTCGGTGAATACCCAAACTCAATGATCACAAAAGGAAAGGTCGTAGCTCTACCTGAAGCGCGGCTGTAAACATAGTGTCAAATGACTCCTCTTGTGACACCCTTCTCATCTTTTCCTAAAACCTGGGCAGGATCGAAAGTTTGAGAATTGTCTCTGATAGGCAACTTTTATATCCGGCGCCCAGGTTAGGCGGTTGAGAAGGTGGGGATGAACTTCTCGAGGCATCTGAGGGAGCGGGAGCAAGGACCCCTGCTTCCTTTGACGATGACGGGCCTGGCAAATCATTTTCAGCTGCTTCCACGCTCCCTACAGATCCCCCAGCGCCCTTAGTGAAAGACGGGGCGACAGCCGGAAGCCCCCCTCTACGGGATCTCCTATCGGGATCCCCTTTGGAGGACTTACCTCTCCCTCGCTGTCCTCTATCAGGGTTGTCTCGGGAAGAGCCGCTGGAAGCTGGGCCTGATAACCCGATTCTGACTGGCGGAGCCTCTTAGGTTCATTCCCTGCCGAGCCATGATCGCTCCCTTCTCTCTTTCGAAGGCCCGATATCAATAAGTCTTGAGAAAACTTCATTGCTACAATATAGTGAGCATATGGTTAGCTAAAAGGAAGACACCAAATATGTTAGCTGCAAATTAAAAAAAAAAAAAAAGAAAGAAGAGAAGAAAAATTCTTCAGGGCTCACCGGGCGCTGCAGCCAGCGACACCGGCACAAACGCGATCTCCCGGAGATTATCCTCCGATAGCAATTCCTTGCTGGGGGGAATGATGGTAGAAATCAGGGTGTTGAAAAGCTCACGATCTCTCTCATCAACACTCGAGTTCTGGTTAGAACGGGTATCCGGAATACCCCAATCTACGCCCAGCCCCTCCAAGTGTGCGTAAAAAAATCGAGACTTCCACCCTTTAATTTTAGAAGGGAGATTAAGCCTAAGAACCCTTTTGGGCCTCGATGCGAAGCTCCACCACCCATCCCTAACTGGGTTTCTAATCCTATATAAAGCCCTAAATAAGGAAAGACGAGCAGAAGCTCCATGAAAGGAACAAAGTACTAAAAATGAAAAAATAACACGAATGGAATTAGGGGTAAGCTGTGCAGGAATAAGGTGATACCTGTTCAATAAGTTTACGAAAAAAGGATGTAAGGGCAGTCGTAGACCGCCCTTGAAAAACTCTTCATACAATGCGACCTTTCCTGGTCGCGCTAGGGTGACCCTATCTTCGGGGACGGGAACGAGAGCTGAATGTCACTAGGGATCCCGAACTGAGCCCTAAGATTCCTAAGGTCTTGAGAGGATATAACAGAGGCAACATCTGCCGGCCTGACCGATTTGGAAGCAATCGCGGGAAGTTCTACCTCATGACCGGTAGACGAAGAGGAAACCCTAGGGGACTGGGATGACAACCTAGACGCAGGCTGCACGGGCCGAGCCACAGGTTGGTCCCCGGATAACTACCCCTCCCGGAGCCTGTCGACACGCTTGAAGTATCTCCTCTCAGGAGGGCTCAACCATGGGGCCCTTACCTTTCCTATCGTGGGAAGGATCCATAGAGAGAGAAAGGGAGAAGAAGAAGTCGACTAACCTGGGCTTGAAGAGGTAAAATCGCAGAAAGATACACAAAATCAAAGATTAGGGAATGGAGGGGAAGGCCCCCCCCTTTTTTTTACTATATATCGGACGCGGTGCCTCGAGCACGCATAGACACATGGTAGTCCCCCAGTGGAGTCGGACAAACGAAAAGACACTATCCTCTTAGAGATATGTGCTTCCTCTCTTTCTTTCTTTTCTCGAAACGTCACTTACCATGCGCTGAATTTTTTTGAAATTCAAATTTTTCCGACCTTCTCCCTTGCACGTGCGCAACGCACCTAAATACAAGGAACATGGGCGAGGGGGCATATGATATAGATAATAAATAAAGACAGTTAATAAGTAATACAGTTAGAAAATAAATGGCCCCCAAAGTCTGGCCGGCCCCCAGGGTCTGGGCGGCCCTCCAATTCCGGGCGGCCGCCAGAGGCTGGGCGGCCCTCCAATCCCGAGCGGCCCCCAGTCCTGGACGGCCCCCAGAGTCTGGCCGGCCCCCAGGGTCTGGGCGGCCCCTAGAAGCCGGGCGGCCCTCAGTCTTGGGCGGCCCCCAGGGTCTGGGCAGCCCCTAGAGGCTGGGCGCCCTCAGTCCTGGGCGGCCCCTAGGGTCTGGGCGGCCCTCCAATCCCGGGCGACCCCCAGTCCTGAGCGGCTCCTAGAGTCTGGACGACCCCTAGTCCTGGGTGGCCCCTAGAGTCTGGGCGGCCCCTAGAGGCTGGGCGGCCCTCATTCCTGGGCGGCCCCCAGGGTCTGGGCGGCCCTCCAATCCCGAGCGGCCCCCAGTCCTGGGCGGCCCCCAGAGTTTGGCCGGCCCTCAGGATCTGGGCGGCCCCTAGAGGTTGGGCGGCCCTCAGTCCTGGGCGGCCCCCAGGGTCTGGGCGGCCCTCCAATCCCGGGCGGCCCCCAGAGTCTGGGTGGCCCCTAGTCCTGGGCGGCCCCTAGGGGCTGGGCGGCCCTCAGTCCTGGGCGGCCCCTAGGGTCTGGGCGGCCCTCCAATCCCAGGCGGCCTCCAGACTCTGGCGGCCCCCAGTCCTAGGCGGCCCCCAGAGTCTGGGCGGCCCCAGTCCTGGACGACCCCCCAAAGTCTGGTCGGCCTCCAGACTTTGGGCGGCCCCCAGGGTCTGGACGGCCCCCGGTACTAGGCAGCCTCCTGGTCCTAGGTAGCTCCTAGACCTAGACGGCCTCCAATTTGAAAATAATTCTCGAATCGTTTCCACTAAACATGATAAAACCGTCATATTCGGAACAGAAATCGAGGACATTAAGCATCATAACGCTTTAAATGATTCGAATAAGACAAACACTGAAACACCGCCGTTTATCTAGAAAAAGGAGATACTGAACTCTATTTTGGAGCCAGATACCTTCTCTCTGACTCTGACATCCCCACTAACCCTGACATTCCCTTGGGATAACAAGGGAATGATGAAAATCGTTACCTTCATGAGTAAGCTTCTTAATACCTTCATTATTAATTATCCAGGAATGACCACATAGCAGAGGCGAATATGGGACGGATACTTATCCTACACGTGGACGGCTAGAACTAAAAAGAAAAAAGGAAAAGAAAAACAGGAGAGGGGAATAAGAAGGGGGGAGGAGGGAAGAAGAAAGGGACTTTTCTTCCTTCAGAAAGAGATCTTCCAATAAGAAAAAATCTGGTGATCCAGCATCAACAGTTTCTGCTTAAAGATTTGACCTCAATGACACACCATTCACGTTATGCCGTCGATATCAAGAGGAATCAATGCACGTCAATTCTTTATGTCTCACTCGATTTTTTTCTTTTGTTTTTTTTTTTTTTTTTTTTTTTTTGGTAGCAACTTTCACCCAATTTCACTATCTATTTATTTTCTTCCTCCTTTTTCTTGGTAATAGGATTGGCTGAGGATCACCATGATCCCAAAGCATTTAAGGTGAGCAAGAAGATCGATCATCTTGCCTCTAAAAAGGCGTTCAATCGTCTTCACATCATTTTCTAAACCCTGCAGTGCTGTCCCTCTCTCTTTCAATGCATCTCTATCCATCATTTTTAATTAAGATCTAAATGATGCATGAAGATCTAAAAATAGAAGATTTGGGTCTGGCTCCCAATGCAAATTGAATAATCTAATTAATTTTCAAATCCGATTCTGTTCATGGATCTTTTAATTAAGATCTAAATGATGCATGATAATCAATCAGATCGAAATTGAGTCTGAATCAAGCTGAGTCATTTTGCAGGCTTGTTTATCCGACTCATTTTTCAACTTTATTTTAGGATGCCTTTTATCCAACAAATAGCTGAATTAGTACCTCTACAAATTAATGCTTCTACAAAAATATATGAGATCTAGGAATAATAATAAGCATAGCTTTTCATACTGTACAATTTGGGGGACCGCAAGGACCCGTCAATCCTGGCTTTAATCACACAACAAAAAACTCATAGATCACATGGTTGTGTTATATAGCAGGTGCCCTAGCTAATTAAATTAAGATATTGATGAGATCTTAGCAAAGATCCCCCCATGAGATAAGCGATGATCGATATGATATCCAACAGTACAAATTAATATGATAGGTAGCCATATCAAGTTGCAATAATGACAAATCTCACACGGGGAGCTGGACGCCAGCCATGCATGGATTAATTCATTCCATATATAATTCATCTGCCATGCATTTTATGCTCACAAGGTAATTAGTTCCCCCTTGAATCATGTAGTTGATTAACTAAATCTTAAAACAATAGGCAGCCAGTGTTGTGTTAGATGCCAGATTTGGAGATTAATTGAAGGCCATTTATTTTTTACTTATCCCTTTCTCGGGAGACCTGGGTGTGCTCCTTTTGTAATGAATTAGAAGCCATTACTTTTTCTTATTGCACCTTCCCTTATGATTTCTTCTATGGCTTTTTCTTAAGCTATATATGTTAACACCCCATTATGGATGAACTGAAAGGGTCATACAAGAAGATCCTTCCTTTGTAATGAAGGAAGAGGAGTCGGATTTCTTATTAGGGATGAGTTTGAAAAGTTAGTTAATTACTTGCTGAAGCTATTTCCATTCACCTCTTCTCTGGACATTTTACTGATCGAAGTTACGGCGTCCTTTAGCTAGGGATCGATGTCAAGACTATTATTGATTTTTACCTATAGTTCTGCTTCTATATATGTACGTAGAAGATGACTCTTCTACTGAGCACAGTTTATGTAATAAGGATGTGATCGATATATGTTGTTTTTGCAACCAAAATAAATAAATAAAACAATCTTAAAACCCAAATCAATTGCTTTGATCCCAATATGGTTTTTTACTTTATTATTATTATTATTATTATTTTAACTGGATAAATCAATGTATTTTTTAGAAAATAAAGCTGCTCTTTTACTTGTGTCTTCCAAGAGGCAATCCTCATGATGGATGTTGTGCTTTTGAAATGTGATAATACAACAGCTTCAAGGACCAAACAAGTGCTGGATTTTGGTGCCTTCTATTAAGTTCAGCTTTGCTTTCTTCTTGAATAAATACATTCCAAAAATAATAGAGAAAACAAAATTAAATTCTGCAATTTGTGTGAGAAATCTCTCTCTCTCTCTCTCTCTCTCTCTCTCTCTCTCTCTCTGGCCTATCAAGAAGCATCATTTCAAACACCAGATTTTCTAATATTACACCCTTGTGTCACATATGGATCCCTATACTTTATATCTCTCATCAACACTAGCTTCTCGCAAACCTTCAATCATATTGAACTCTTCAGCCTCTCTTGATTCATGGCATGTTTCGTTTGGGATATCAATAAAATTAACCCTCTTAAACCATATTATTCAACTGCATAATATAGTATATGCTCATGTTCAAGAAAGTGGACACAACGAGCTTTTCAAAATACTTGAATGCGCTTAATATATATAATCTTCAAATTTGACCCACTTAACTCGGTTAACTCTTATAAATCTAGATATGACTATGCTGTCTAGAAAGGTATATAATACCTTATTTCTAGAAAAAGGAGGGGTTGTAACCCTTATTCCGAACAAACAATTAAGACGTCATGATCGAGCAAAGTTCATTGGATATCATCTCTGAATGGCTTTAGCAACTTGACAAATTTCAACTATAATAATATATGGCTTTCGCTAATAAATTTTTTCTTCTTCTTAATGTGCCATCATAGAAGGACCATCTGCTAGCTTAATTTCTCTCTATGAATCCTTTTATAGATGAAGGTCATGCTCCACCAAATAAGCAATCCAAAATGTCCTTAGGAGTCTCTGATTTTGAAAGCAAACAAAAATAGAGAGATCGAGCAAGGATCAAGATCTAAATCAACCATTAAACAAGATTCCTCCTTTTATTACAAAACACTTACTCAATTCTACTAGGCAGTATTGATGATGATGCTCCAATGGCTCCATTAGGTTTAAATAATAATATTAAATAAATTTTAGTTGTTTATTAATAAATTATTATTTCATAAATAGAATAGCATTATTAAAAAATAATAATATTTATTAAATATCATTAATGATATATATTTATAATATAAATTATTAAATTAAAATATTTATATAATTAAATTAATATTAAATTTATAATTTATGAAATTAATTATTATTTTTTTGTTTTATAATACTATAAAATTATGAAATATAGGGAGAGGAATCAATTTGTCAATCCTAGATTTATGGTCGGCATAAGATGCCAATCCAATCTCACATAATTCTTAAATAAAGAGGGAGCAACCATTTAGCCAATCCCATGTTTATAGTCAGCATCCCAATCCAATCTTACAAAATATTTCAAACGAAGGAATTGGTTTGCCAGTCCCACATTTATAGTCGGCATGAGATACCAATCCAACCCATAGGATTTTGAAATATAGTGGAGGAACTGATTTGCTAGCCCCAAACTAATAGACTTGGTAGATACCAGTGGAATGGTGGGGCATATGTTAGTTGAATTGAATCCTTGCTTTTTCTAAACGTGGGATGTGCCTTTTGTAAGCCTAACACCATAATACATGGTACAGTAATTTGATTTGGAGCAAATTGATAACGAGGGCCTTCAATGGATCAGACACTATAAATAAATGGTATATCATTTTAATTACTTTTAATTTTCGATCCTTTCTATTCCAGAGTCATGCACTTAATAGATAATTGCATGCATTGATAAGATAACATCGTGTCTCTCAATAACCGAATCAAATAAAAAAAATCATATACTGTGAAAAAATACAATGTACACATTTATTGTATTATGATTAATGGTGCCTAATGTGCAGTGAGAAATTTTATCATGTGTTATGGTTTCAGATAATAGAAAAAAAAAATTTTTTTTTTTTGGAACAGACGGGCGATCACACTAGTCTGGTGTGAGTCATCCCAGATACATCAGAACATAAAATTTGCGACAAAACAGGAGGGCAGGGGTCACTACTACTCCATATCCTAAATCCCACATGCTGTGCCACAGCAGCCGCCACCCAGTCCGCCGCCGAATTGGCTTCACGAAAAACATGATGAATCTGGACAGTGTCAACTTCCTGAAGCATAGACCATATAGCCTTGAGAATCAGATTAGAGGATGCTACGGGAATACTCTCCTTTCGCAACCACTGAATAACTGTCATGGAATCTCCTTCAATCACTAGTCTCTGGGCTCGAAGAGTCTGAGAAGCGTAAGAAATACCTGCCCAAGCAGCATAAAGCTCAGACGTAGGGACAGAAGAATCCAGGGAGTCGAATCCTCCAGCCGCCAACATATCACCCTGAGGCCCACGGATAATGAAAGCTGAACCAACCAATCTACCACGGACACTCCCATCAAAGTTGATTTTGACAAACCCTGGAGGAGGGGGCTTCCAGGAAATGAAAACCGTACGATGGTTCGCTATCGAAACAGCAGGGGAACCCCAGAGGCCAGAGATGTCAGAACCAACTGGTAGAGTAGCACGGGCACAATCAGCGGATAAGGATCTGATCTTCCTCACCAGCCGCTGAAGAGATATAAAGTCCTCAGAAAATATAATCTGGTTTCTAGATAACCAAATATGGTAGGCCGTGGCCACCCAAAGACCTCGAGTATGCTGAGAAGCCATCCGAAGATCCTGAAAAAAGAGGAGACGAGGGGAACCAAAAGCATCCGCTCTACAAGCATAGCCCACCAGGTGCCATATCTGACTAGCTCTAGGACATATGAATATCGCATGGTCTATCGACTCATCCTCCGAGGCACTCAGGGGGCAGGTCGGCTGGATAGAGACTCCTCTACGAGAGAGCAGGGCACAAGTCGGGAGGCAGTCCCAAAGAAGTTTCCACAGAAAGAGCTGAACCCTAGGAAGAGTGGGGAGCGACCATATCCAAGCAGCATCCTTCGTTACCTGGGACTGAGGCCTGAATATCTTCATCAAGTCTCTGAAAGGGGCCCTAGAGAGGGAGGATCGCTGCCATAGCCTAACATCAGCTGAGGGAGCAGAGATAAGAGGAATGCATAAAATCCGCTGAGAGAGTTCCTTTCCAAACAGACTGGTCACCAAAGGGATATGCCAGGAGGGGGGATCTGATGAGATTAGATCCTTAACCCTCAGATCGATGGATATATCAGTACTGAAAAATGAGGGCCATCGGGATAGAGGGAGCTCAGAAATCCACGAATCCTGAATAGCATCAATAGAATGGCCATCACCAATCATCCAAGAGGTATTCTTCATTATGGAGTCTCCAAACTGGCATACCTCCTTCCAAAAAGAAGAGCACCCCCGGGGTGGCATAATATACTCCCCTGCCTTCCAATCACCGTATCTCGCCTACATAACAGAGCTCCAAAGATATTGCGGCTCCAGAAGGAAACAAGAAGCATGTCTGGCCAATAAAGCTTGACGCCTAACCTTCAGGGATGGGATCCCGAGACCTCCTTCTTGAATTGGCATACATATAATGTCCCAAGATATGAGATGAGTACCGTGCCCGTCTTGCATAGATGCCCATAAGAAATCTCTAAAGCATCTCTCGATCCTCCTTAAGCAAGTAGTTGGGATAGCCACATTTGAAAGCATATAGAGCGGAAGGGATGAAAGAACCGACCGGACAATGATAACCCTAGCCATCATAGATAAGCCAGTAACATGCCAACCTTCGATACGCTGGTGGACCCGCCTCTCAAGATCCGCAAAATCAGCACAACGAGGACATCTGCCAGTCATGGGGATCCCCAAATATATAAATCGATCAGTCTGAGTAGAGATACCCAGCCGATTGATGATATCTTCCCTGATGGATCTGGAAGTCTTTGGGCTGAAACAGATAGAGGACTTCTGAAGGTTGACCTTTTGACCCGAAGCCTGACAATAACTCTGAATAATGGAATCAAAGGATGCGGCATTATCAATAGAGGCCTGACCCAGGAGAATACAGTCATCAGCAAACAAAAGATGAGAGATAGAAGGGCCCTCATCCCCCATCTTAAATGGGATAATCATCTGATATTGCTGAGCCTGATGGAAAGCACGAGACAGATCATCCACAGCCAATATGAACAAGAGGGGGGATAAAGGGCACCCTTGGCGTAATCCCACCGAGGAGTGGAAGAACTCAGTCATTCCCCCATTGATGATCAAAGAGAAAGAAGGCCTTTGGATGCAAGCCATCACCCATTCAATAAATGTCTCATCAAAACCGAACTCCTGAAGAGAGCGATACAAGAAGGTCCAGCTCAATCTATCATAGGCTCTCTCCATATCAAGCTTGACAGCCATAAGACAACTTCTGGCAGGGGCTTTATGGAGATCATACATAAATTCCTGAGTGATGAGAACATTGTCCGAAATAGACCGCCCTCTGATAAACGCCCCTTGTTCCTCTGAGATGAGATGGGGAATCACAGCCCGGAGGCGGCTGGCTAAGAGACGAGCACAAATCTTATACAAAGTAGTGCATAGACTAATAGGCCTGGAATGCTGAGGGAGAGAAGCATCAGAGCGCTTGGGAACAAGAGTAATAAGAGTCCTATTCCAATCCTCAGGAATGTTCTTAGATTGAAAGACATACTGTATCGCCTGAACCACCTCCTGCCCGATAATATTCCAATAGTGACGGAAAAAGAAAGGTGGGAATCCATCCGGCCCCGGGGCCTTATCTGGACCGAGCTCCCAAATGGCCTGGTGAACCTCCTCCGCATAAATAGGCCTGACAAGTCTGGCGTTATCCGAAGAGGGTACCTTTCTAGAATCAGATACTGGAATAACCGGAGCTCCATCACCACTAGAATCAGACCATCTAGACTGGAAGAAGTGGAGAAGCTGGGACCGGATAGAATTAATATCCTCTTGATAATTCCCCTCAGCATCAGCCAACTTCCGAATTCTGTTAGCAGCATGTCGCTTCAGAGTAGCCTGATAGAAGAACCTGGTATTACGGTCCCCTTCGTTGATCCACTGAACCCTGGATCTCTGCCTCCAATATAACTCCTACTGACGAAGAAGGGAATGATGCCGAGCAAGGTTCTCTCGCAGCAAGGAGAGATCAGAATCCAACAGATAACCATCCTGGTCCTCCTTCAACTGAAGGGCACATATAACAGCTTCAGCCTGCTCAACTTGCCTGGCTAGATCCCCAACCTCCAGTCGGTTCCATCTTGATAGTCTACGTCTGGCCAACATAAGAAGGCGAGATAACCTATAGGCAGCATGACCCCTGATAGAAAGATGCCAAATATGAGAGATGATAGTCCGGGTTGCAGAGTGGACCGTCCAGAATCGTTCGAATTTGAATTGTTTCCTCTGCTGTAAATCAACCTCCAAGGAAATCAAAATAGGACAATGATCCGAGGCGATCCTGGGAAGGTGAGTAACAGAGGCAGCAGGGTACATATGGAGCCATTGAGCAGAAGCTAAAGCTCTATCAATTCTCTCCCATACCCGCGCCGTCCCCTGCCGGTTATTACACCAAGTAAATTGGGTCCCCGAGTACCCCAGATCCATTAGCCCAGAAGACCCGATAAATGACCTGAATTCAGTAATATCAACGAAGCTGGTGACACTACGACCCCCTCTCTTCTCACTGGCCTCGGTAATACAATTGAAGTCACCAGCAATGATAGAAGGATTCCCTTGAGCAATCAGGGAAGACAGCTCAGCCCAAAGAGTTCGCCTCTCTCGGTAGTCCGTACTGGCATAGACTGCCAATAGCAACTAGGGGGCAGAAGTCCCTTCAAAAACAACAAGGCCAATCTGCTGATTACAATGATGAAATGCATCAATCGTGACAGCCGAGTCATGCAAAATAGCCAAAATGCCTCTAGACAGACCCTCAGCCTCAACCGCATAAGAAGACCAGGACCTGGCAATCTGCCTTCGAAACCGCACCAAACTGTCTCCCAACAACCTGGTTTCTAACAGGATATATATATCAAAATTATGAAGCTGTATCAATCTACCAAAAGAGGAACGGAATGAGAGCTTATTAGCCCCTCTAACATTCCAGATTAGGATCTTCATAATATTATTTGGAGGTAGTTGGGACAACCACCTGATCCTCTAACATCAAACTATCCGAATGGTGCCTTATAGACCCCAATCGAACCACATCATTCTGAATAGTGCAATCTTGCGGGACCTCTGGTTCAGCATCGATGTTAGGTGACCTCTGGCCCAAAAGCATTGCAGAAGGTGGCTCACTCACTCGGTCTACTGGACTATCTAAGATGACCGTCACCTGGTCCATACCAGATACTTGGCCACAAGAGGGCAGGGGCAATCCAAGTGGAGAAGGAATGAAATCCACTCTACAATTGACCATTTTGCCCTTGCCTTTCCCTTTTCGCTTATCCAACTTGGGGATGGACCTGGGAGGTAGGCAATCAGCTGGTCTCGCCTGCTTGAGGGGGCCCGAGACCATAACATAGTTCTCCTCATGGCCACCATCATTGGAAACCAAATCCAAAGACGCAAATGGATTATCAGTAACCACTGCTTGGGGCTACACAAATTCAGAGGATCCACTCACTCTATGCTGCAGTTTCTTCATTTCAGCCTTCTTAAAACCGGCACAGCTATGGAAAACCGGCACGGCCACCAGAGGGGAAGAAACCATCTCCCCTTCCACCAAAACCAGCATAGACTTTCCTTTATCTGGACCCTTCAAGCCAACATCCTCCTGGAGACCTAGCTCGACCACAGAAGCATTGCCAATCTTCCCTCCCACCATAGCTTGCTGGATGGAAACTGACTTCATAGAACCATGGGGGCGGCGACGGCTCTGTTTCGGTGGAACCTTTCATCCATTCTTTAGGCTCGAATCCATTGCACTTGGCCGAGGGAAAGAATCGGGAACAGAGGCATTAGAAGAAGGCACGCCCGAAGAAGAAGCTGGCTTACCTGGAGGAGCTACAGGAGGCCTTCATTGACGAACCGCAGCCAACCACGGACCAAAGGCGAAGCTGCCGTCTGATCCATTGTTCTTCTCCATGGCCTCCACCGAGCAAGGACCCTCCAAATGCAAGGATGCACATTTCTGGCAGAACCCTTCGAAAGCTTCATAGGCGAATTGCTGCCAGAAGGGTCCCCGAAGCCCCTGGACCCTGATCCCTGGCCGGAGGGGGCAGCAAAGATCGACTCTGACCACCACTCTGGCGAAACACCCCCTGTTTTGGCCAAAGTCGCAGCATCCGCACAGTAGAAGACCCCTGCTTGCTCCGAAATTGCTCTGAGAGTGTCCACCTTCCAGAACTCCATAGGAAGGTTGGGCAACCTCATCCAAACCAACGCCGAAGAAACGGAATTGTTGGCCGGGAAGAATTATGGATGCCAGGCTTCAGTCACTATTATCTGTCCGTTGATCACCCACGGCCGATTGAGGACCAACTCATAGGCTGTCGGATCTTCAAAACGAAAGATGCAGCAGCGAAACGCCAAAGAGACAGGGACGATTGCTCTAGAAATCCCTGCGCGTCTGAATTCTCGGAGATAAGCTTCGATCGGCACCCACTTGCTGAACGATCGGGCCAGGACAGCACAGTGCAGCCACCCCACCATCTCATCTTGCAGCTCCGACTCCGAAATCCGCACGATCTTCGGAAATCTGGCCTCCAAGCTCGCCACCTCCGCCAGAGAGGGGGATGATGAAACCCAGGCAAACCCATTCTCCGAAAACCGACTCCTGGACGACCGATCCGCCATACTCCCATCAGAAGCCATTGAGAGACAGAAGGAGGGGGGACGGAGTTCGAGCCGGAAGCGTCAAGCAAGGCGAAGAAGATCGCCGGAGATCGGGGAAGAAGAAAGCCGAATCCTGAATCTTAAAGCACTGCAGCAGAAATCGTCGGAGAGCAGCTCACACAAATTTTAAAGCACAACTCAACAATGATTCTTCTTCGTCTATACAATAGAAAATTTTTTATTGTTAATGTATATTGTTGGCTAACTTTCCCTCTATATATAAATTGTATAGACGAAGAAGAATCATTAGTTTGAACAATTTTTCTTTTCATTTTTTTTTTCTTATCGCTATCTCACCTTTAATAATACATTATTATTGATACAGCAGGCCGATTTCTCTGGGTGATATTATTTTTTGCACGATTTCCAAAATGATGTGACAGCTGAACCCAGAGCCAGCCTCCAGCGCCGGCCTCCAACGTCGGCCTCCAGCGTCGGCCCCCAGTGCTGGCCTTTGGCTCCGGCCTCCAGCGCTGGCCTTTGGCTCCGACCTCCAGCGTCGACCTTCAGCGCTGGCCTTTGGCTCCGGCCCCCAACGTCAGCCCCCAGCGCTGGCCTTTGTCTCTGGCCTCCAATGCTGGCCTTTGGCTACGGCCTCCAGCGCCAGCCTCCAGCGCCGGCCCCCAGCGCTGGCCTTGGGCTCCGGCCTCCAGTGCTGGCCTTGGGCTCCGGCCTCCAGCGCTGGCCTTTGGCTACGGCCCCCAGCGCCAGCCTCCAGCGTCAGCCTCCAAGACCGGCACCTCCAAGGCAAGCACCTCCAAGACCGGCACCCCCAAAGTCGGCACCTCAAAGACCGTCGGCCCCGAAGGCCGACAGCTCCAAGACCGGCACCTCCAAGGCCGGCACCTCCAAGACCGACACCCCAAGGCCGGCACCTCGAAGACCGTCGGCCCCGAAGGCCGACATCTCCAAGGCCGGCACCTCCAAGGCCGGCACCTCCAAGACCGGCACCCCTAAGGCCGGCCCCTCGAAGACCGTCGGCCACAAAGGCCAACAGCTCCAAGACCGGCACCTCCAAGGTCGGCACCTGGAAGACCGTCGGCCCCAAAGGCTGACAGCTCCAAGACCTGCACTTCCAAGGCCGGCACCTCCAAAGCCGGCACCTTGAAGACCGTCGGCCCCGAAGGCCGATAGCTCCAAGGCCGGCACCTCGAAGACCGTCAGCCCCGAAGGCCGACAGCTCCAAGGCCGGCACCTCCAAGGCCGGCACCCCCAAGGCCGGCACCTCTAAGACCGTCGGCCCCGAAGGCCGACAGCTCCAAGGCCGACACCTCCAAGGCCGGCACCGCCAAGACCGGCACCCCCAAGGCTGGCACCTCCAAGACCGTCGGCCCCAAAGGCCGACAGCTCCAAGGCCGGCACCTCCAAGGCCAACAGCTCCATCGGGTCAAAGAACACGCGAGCCAATTCCTTGGCAATTGGGCTTGACATGGCTTACCCCGACTCCCGTGTCGGTTGTGGCCCATCTCGACATCCATGTCGGTCAGGGCCCATCCCAACCTCGACGTCGGCCATGGCCCATCTCGATATCCGTGTCGGCTAGGGACCATCCCAACCTCGGCGTCGGCCATGGCCCATCTCGACATCCGTGTCGATCAGTGCCCATCCCGACCTCTGCGTCGGCCATGGCCCATCTCAATATCCATGTCGGCCAGGGCCCATCCCGACCTCGGCGTCGGCCATGGCCCATCTCGACATCCATGTCGGCCAGGGCCCATCCCAACCTCGGCGTCGGCCACAGCCCGTCTCGAGATCGGCGTCGGTCTCGGTCTCGGCATCGGTCTCAGCAACGGCGTCGGCCTCGGCAGCAGAGGCCGACAAGGGTCCGCTTGCTGCAAGGAATTCCACGTGGCTTTACCAGGATCACGGGCGGTCACCAAATATTACTAACCGGTAATTACTAAGGTCACAGATGGTTTCCAAAAAATTAAGAGGCGTACTTATGACATACGTTTAGATGCCCACCTACGAAGAACGGAAGATATTACTCGACTGTTACCAGCGAAGGGTAAGAGGGACCCCCGAATAGGTATATAAAGACCCCAATCCCCCAACGAGGGAGGAGGAAAGAAACTCAATCTCTACTTTCTCATCAATAAATTTTACTGTTCTACAAGTCTTTAACTTGGGTGTCGGAGGGTCCCCACCGGAATCACCGGTCCGGGACTTTTCTTGCAGGCCCCCGAAAGGAGACGGTAACCCTTCTACATCCTCGAGACGGTGACCCTTCTACATCCTCGAAGGTCTGCAGAGATCCTAGCTCGCCCGGCGCTCATCAAAAGTGATTTGGCAGCAACAGATTGGCGCGCCAGGAAGGGGGGCGCTAGTTCTCCCTGTGACAGACTCCGATTCTGCGAAAGAGACGATGGTGACCACACGAGCACAGGAGGCTTCCACCAGCCAAGCCGCGGAGCGCATTCCGCGGGCTGATCAAACGGAGGCCAACCTCCGTGTTTCGCCCCCTGCCCAGATGAGCCAGCCTAACCGGCTGGAGGTTCTATCTCACCAAGTTTAGAACCTAGCGGCGGTGGTACGGGGATTACAGGAACGCTACTTTGCAGCCGCACCTCAGCTCCCTCCGCCCGGCGAATGGGTGCGGGGAACAGTTCTATCCCATCAGGGCGGGACCCCGCCCGAGGCCTCCCATCACTCGCTTTCGGGAGACCGTCGTCAAGATGCCTTAAAGTGACGATGGTCTCTCTCCCGCTCGCCTTCGGGACCTCATCGCCGAGGAGCCTCAAAATGGCGACGGTCCCTTTCTCATCACTCACCTCCTGAGCCCCATCCCCGAGAGGCCTCAGGGCGACGACGGTCCCCTTCCCATCATTCTGGTCGCTCCTATCGGCGCCAAAACGGAACCAGACGGGCGCATTCCTTACCTCGGTGGCCTGCCCCAGCTTCATCTTCTGGTTCTTCTACAGACGACGCCCAGCGGAAGACTACCCGACGGCTCGACGAGTATCACCGACGGTTGGAGGAGCTTAGCCGTCGGATCACCAATCCTCATGGAGCGGACTACGACGATCGCCCCCCGCTTTCCTGGCGGATCATGGAGGAACCGGTGCCGCCCCGTTTCCGTCTCCCACAACTGGATCCATACGATGGCACGACGGACCCATTGGACCACCTGGAGAGCTACGAGGTCTTTATGCGGGTCCAGGGAGCGATGGACTCCCTTCTATGTGTCGCCTTTCCGGCCACCCTCCGAAAGGCGGCACGTGTGTGGTATTCCCGTCTGCCACCACGCAGCATCGATTCATTCCGTCATCTCGAGCGAGCTTTCCTGGCCCACTTTAATGCGAGCCGAAAGATCCCACGAGTGGCGGATAGTCTATTTGCTATCCAGCAGAGGAGCGGCGAGACCCTAAAAGACTTTGTCGCCCGGTTCAAGGACGCAGCGCTGAAGGTATATAATCTAGATGATTCCGTAGCCACCTTGGCGTTGAAGCAGGGACTTCGTCCTTCCAGGTTTGCCTATTCTCTAGACAAGAAGCCTTCGGGCTCTTATGCCGAACTTCTAAGCTGTGCACAAAAGTACATCCGTGCGGACGAGGCAGATTCCTCCAGGAGGGAGGCTGATAAGAATCCTAGCAAGAAACCAATGCCCACTGAGTAGGCCGCAGCGCGACCTCAGAAGACTGAGCCCCCTCACCGTCCAGACCGCCGGCCGCAAATACTTGTTCCTAAGGAGCAGTTCACTCCCCTCATGGCTCCGATATCCCACATCCTGCTGAAAATTGAGGAAGAACCTTACTTCAAGCGTCTGCTCCCCCTGAGGTCAGGGACTCCCCGCAATAAAGAGCTCTACTGTCGGTATCACCGAGATTATGGTCACGACACCGAAGACTGCCGCCACCTGAAGAGGGCCATTGAAGAGCTTGTCCAGTAGGGTCACTTAGGCAAGTTTGTCCGAAGTGGTGCCTTCTACACTCCAGGCCAGTGCAGACAACGCCCCTACGAAGAGGACCATAGCCATGATTTCCTGGGGGGCAAGCGGTAGTTCAAAGAGACAGCGGGAGGGAGTAGACCCCGTAATTCCTTTCTTTGGAAAGGACTTAGATGGAGTAGTCAACAAAAATGACGGCGGCGTGGTGGTATCCATGACCATAGCCAGGCATCCTGTGAAATGAATCTTGGTTGATAGTGGTAGTTCTGTGGACGTCCTGAGCTATGAGGCTTTTGTTCGAATGAACCTCTCTGAATCTTCCCTTCAGCCTGTCACTATGCCTTTAATGGGCTTCACGGGAGACTCTATAAGCGCCGAAGGAGAATTTGCCCTTCCTGTTACGGCTGGGACATCGCCGCGTCAAAGCATGGTGGTCATAAACTTCCTGGTGGTTCGGGTCCCACTGGCTTACAATGCCATCTTGGGAAGACCAGGGTTGAATATGCTAGATGTTGTCATCTCCACCAAGAGACTGTTGGTAAGATTCCCTACCAATGAAGGAGTCGGAGAAATGAAAGGAGAGAAAAGCCCGCCGCCGCTGTGCTACCACTTGTCTCCCAGTCCATTGGAGGCCGCGTCGGCAATGACCTCTGGGCCGCTTGACCCCCGAGACCCGGGAGGGAGGGGGGAGCCGGCCGAGCACCTTCTGACCTTTCCCTTATGAGATGAACTGATAAGGACCATCCAGGTTGGGGTGCTACTGCCCGAAGAGGCGCGCGATCGACTCCTCGCATTCCTGTGAGCCAACGCCGACGTCTTCGCATGGTCTGCCGCCGACATGCCAGGCATCCCTGAGGAGGTAATCACTCATCGGCTCAACCTTAAGCCAGAGTGTCGGCCGGTCCGACAGAGAAAAAGGAGCTTTGTTCCGAACAAACTGAGAGCTATCGACGAGGAGGTTCGCAAGCTGGTGGCTGCAGGGCATGTCCGGGAGGTTCACTACCCCGAGTGGTTGGCCAACGTGGTAATGGTTCGCAAGGCTAATGGGAGCTGAAGGATGTGTGTAGACTTCACTGATCTCAACAAAGCATGCCCCAAAGACAGCTTTCCCTTGCCTCGGATCGACCAGCTGGTGGACGCTACATCTGGCCATGAGGTCCTTAGTTTCATGGGTGCTTTCTCCGGATACAATCAGATCAGGATAGACCCGGTGGATGAGGAAGCCACCTCCTTCATAACCGAGAAGGGGTTGTATTGCTACAAGGTGATGCCATTTGGATTGAAGAACGCGGGAGCCACCTACCAAAGGCTAATGAATAAAATCTTCAAGAACCAGATAGGACGCAATATGGAGGTATACGTAGATGACATGTTGACCAAAAGTGTCCACGCCACCGACCATATCACCAACCTAACGGAGACTTTTGACAACCTTCGTCGATGCCAAATGAAATTGAATCCGCGCAAGTGTGCATTTGGAGTGACTGCGTGAAAGTTCTTGGGTTTCATGGTGACCCGCCGTGGGATCGAGGCAAATTCAGACAAAGTTCAAGCCATCCTAGATATGAGGCCACCTACCAACAAGAAAGAAGTATAGCGCCTGACGGGGAGGGTGGCGGCCTTGAGCCGTTTCCTATCCAGGTCCACCGAGAGATGCCTGCCTTTCTTTAGGGCCCTCCGCAAGGTCAACGGATTCGAATGGACGAAAGAATGTCAGAAGGCGTTTGAGGGACTAAAGGAATTCCTCTCTACCCCGCCACTATTATCCAAGCCAACAAGTGGAGAAGAGCTCCTTCTGTACCTTGCAGCTTCTTCCGAGGCCGTTAGTTCTGTATTGGTCCGCGTGGACACCAATGGCATGCAAAAACTGGTGTATTATACAAGCAAGGTGCTCCACGATGCGGAGACCAGATACTCAAAGATTGAGAAGATTATATTTGCCTTGATCGTGTCTGCCCAGCGCCTACGACCATATTTCCAAGCCCACCTGATTGCAGTGATCATAGACCAACCTCTGAGGACAATTCTCGCTCGCCTAGATATGTCGGGTCGGTTAGCAAAGTGGGTGCTCAAGTTGGGAGAGTTTGATCTATCTTTTCGCCCTCGGTCGGCCATGAAATCCCAGGTCCTGGCAGATTTTTTGATCGAGTGCACTTGGGGTGAGGAGCGGCCCGAAGAGGCCTCGGCGAACCCCTCACCTTTCGACACCAGAGACGATGAATGGGTTCTGCATGTGGACGGGGCGTCAAATTCTCAAGGGAGCGGAGCAGGCCTCATCTTGGCCAATCCGGATGGAGTTGTAGCCGAGTGTGCGCTCCATTTCCTCTTTCCAGCCACCAATAACCGGCAGAATATGAAGCTCTATTGTTTGGGATAAAGTTAGCCCGAGAGCTCGGGGTGAAGCGCCTTAGGGCATTCACTGACTCCCAGCTGGTCACTGGCCAAATCACGGGAGAGTATGAAGCAAAAGATCCCATCATGTCCTGCTACCTAAGTATGGTACAGTCGTAGGCTTCTCCCTTGGCATATTTCAGCGTTAGCTATATCCCCCGAGGGGAAAATGCTAGAGCCGATGCCTTGTCCCATCTCGCCACCTCAGCTGACGGAACGTTGGGAAGAGCTTATGTCGAGCATCTAGAAGCCCCAAGTATTGATGCAACAAGAGAAACTCTGCCGATTGAGCAGGGGCCTTCCTGGATGGATCCCTACATCCGATACCTCACCAACGGTACCCTCCCAGAAGACCCTGCCGAAGCCAAGAAAATCAAGAGACGGACCCCGAAGTTTTTCATAATGGATGGAAAACTCTATCGCAGGTCGTTCTCATACCCAGTTCTCAAGTGTGTTGGCCCCACCGAAGTAGATTACATATTGCGGGAGATACATGAATGTATATGCGGAAGCCATCTGGGGGGTAGGGCGCTCGCATACAAAGCCCTACGATAAGGGTATTACTGGCTGACAATGAAGGAGGATGCATCTGAGCTTGTCAAAAGGTGTGACAGCTGCCAGCGCCATGCTAATATTCAACATCAGCTGGCGTCCCAGCTAACACCCCTGGCCGCACCCTGGCCCTTCGCCTAGTGGGGTATGGACATCTTGGGACCATTCCCCCCGGCCTCCGGACAACGTAAGTTCCTGGTGGTAGCAGTGGATCATTTTACCAAATGGATTGAGGCTGAGGCCCTCGCCAAAATCACGGAAAGCAAAGTAAGATCCTTCTTATGGAAGTCGGTCGTGTGCCGATTTGGACGCCGCACACCCTAGTCACAGATAATGGCCGACAATTTGACAACACGGCCTTCCGGGAATTCTGCAGCGGCCTGGGCATTCATCAGCGGTTCACCTCTGTGGGGCACTCCCAGACCAATGGCGCATGCGAGGTGACCAATCGCACTATCCTCCAAGGACTTAGAGCCCGCCTAGATGGCTGCAAGGGGCACTGGGTAGAAGAGCTCCCCAGCGTATTATGGGCATACCACACGACACCACGAGCCCCCACAGGGGAAACTCCTTTCAGCCTGGTCTTTGGGACCGAGGCAGTCATCCCAGTGGAGATAGGTGTCCCCAGTCCCTGGACAGAGCTATACCACAAAGAGAACAACCCAAATCAACTGCGGGCCGATCTAGATCTAGTGGAAGAGTTGCGGGACCAAGCACAACTTCGCATGGCGGCCTTTCGCCAACGAGCAGCCAGATACTACAACGCTCGAGTACGGCCCAAGACATTCCGTCCCGGAGATCTCGTTCTGCAAAGAGCTGAAGTATCAAAGCCAACAGAGGGGGGCAAGCTAGCACCAAAATGGGAAGGACCATACCGGGTCAAGGAGGTACTTCACCATGGGGCGTACAAAGTTGAAGAGCTAGATGGAAAACCACATCCTCGCACCTGGAACGCCGATAATTTACGCCGGTATTACCAGTAAGGTGCTTCATTAATTTAAATCCATTTGATAGTTTGATGTTCGAAATGTTCACATTCTTTTTGAATGAGTATGTTCAGCAACTAAAGACCGGCGCCCAGCATCGGCACTAAAGATCGGCGTCCAGCGTCGGCACCAAAGACCGGCGCCCAGCGTCAGCACCAAAGACCGGTTCCGCACCGGCAGAAAAAGACCGGTTCCGCACCGGCAGATAAAGACCGGCGCCCTGCGTCGGCACCAAAGACCGGTTCCGCACCGGCAACTAAAGACCGGCCCCGCGTCGGCAATAAAGACCGGCGTCCAGTGTCGGCACCAAAGACCGGTTCCGCACCGGCAACTAAAGACCGGCGCCCCGCGTCGGCACCAAAGACCGGTTCCGTACCGGCAACTAAAGACCGCTTCCACACCGGCAACTAAAGACCGACGCCCAGCGTCGGCAATAAAGACCGGCGTCCAGCGTCGGCACCAAAGATCAGTTCCGCACTGGCAACTAAAGACCGGTGCCCCGCGTCGACACCAAAGACCGGTTCCGCACCGGCAACTAAAGACCAGTTCTGCACCGGCAACTAAGGACCGGCGCCCAGCGTCGGCACTAAAGACCGGCTCCGCATCGGCATAAAAGATCAGCTCCGCGTCGGCACTAAAGACCGGCTCCGCGTCGGCACTAAAGACCGGTGCCCAGCGTCGGCACTAAAGACCGGCTCCGCATTGGCATGAAAGACCGGTTCCGCACCGGCAACTAAAGAGACGGCATTGGCCTTGCCACAATGATGACGCTCACCTTTTGTGGCTCATTGCTCGAGGGAAATCCTTTATAATCTCAACAGCCTGAATAGGCGAAATGATGGCGCGAAAATCGGCCGCCCAGAGGATATTAACACCCCTTTCGTGGGTGATTATGCGCTCACCCATCTCAGGGGCGGGGGGGGCATCTGATACGGTAGACTGATTTCTCTAAGTGATATTATTTTTTGCGCGATTTCCAAAAATGATGTGACAGCTGAACCCAGAGCCAGCCTCCAGCGCCGGCCTCCAGCGTCGGCCTTCAGCACCAGCCTCCAGCGCCGGCCTCCAGCGCCGGCCTCTAGCGTTGGCCTCCAGCGCCGGCCTCCAGTGCCGGCCTTTAGCGTCGGCCCCCAGCGCTGGCCTTTGGCTCCGGCCTCTAGCGTTGGCCCCCAGCGCTGGCCTTTGTCTCCGGCCTCCAGTGCTGGCCTTTGGCTACGGCCTCCAGCGCCGGCCCCCAGCGCTGGCCTTTGGCTACGGCCCCCAGCGCCAGCCTCCAGCGTCAGCCTCCAAGACCGGCTCCTCCAAGGCCGGCACCTCCAAGACCGGCACCCCCAAAGCCGGCACCTCGAAGACCGTCGGCCCCGAAGGCCGACAGCTCCAAGACCAGCACCTCCAAGGCCGGCACCTCCAAGACCGGCACCCCCAAGGCCGGCACCTCAAAGACCGTCGGCCCGAAGGCCGACATCTCCAAGACCGGCACCTCCAAGGCCGGTACCTCCAAGACCAGCACCCCCAAGGCCGGCCCCTCGAAGACCGTCGGCCCCAAAGGCCGACAGCTCCAAGACCGGCACCTCCAAGGCCGGCACCTCGAAGACCGTCGGCCCCAAAGGCCGACAGCTCCAAGACCGGCACCTCCAAGGCCGGCACCTCCAAGGCTGGCACCGTCAAGACCGGCACCGCCAAGACCGGCACCTCTAAGGCCGGCACCTTTAAGACCGTCGGCCCCGAAGGCCGACAGCTCCAAGGCCGGCACCGCCAAGACCGGCACCGCCAAGACCGGCACCTCTAAGGCCGGCACCTCGAAGACCGTCGGCCTCGAAGGCCGACAGCTCCAAGGCCGGCACCTCCAAGGCCGGCACCTCCATGACCGGCACCCCCAAGGCCAGCACCTCCAAGACCATCGGCCCCGAAGGCCGACAGCTCCAAGGCCGGCACCTCCAAGGCCGGCACCGCCAAGACCGGCACCCCCAAGGCTGGCACCTCCAAGACCGTCGGCCTCAAAGGCCGACAGCTCCAAGGCCGGCACTTCCAAGGCCGGCACCTCCAAGGCCGACAGCTCCATCGGGTCAAAGAACACGCGAGCCAATTCCTTGGCAATTGGGCTTGACATGGCTTACCCCGACTCCCGTGTTGGTTGCGGCCCATCTCGACATCCGTATCGATCAGGGCCCATCCCGATCTCGGCGTCGACCATGGCCCATCCCGACCTCGGTGTCGGCCACGGCCCGTCTCGGGCTCGGCATCGGTCTCGGTCTCGGCATCGGTCTCAGCAACGACGTCAGCCTCGGCAGCAGAGGTCGACAAGGGTCCGCTTGCTGCAAGGAATTCCACGTGGCTTTACCAGGATCACGGGCGGTCACCAAATATTACTAACCGGCAATTACTAAGGTCACGGACGGTTTCCAAAAAAATAAGAGGCGTACTTATGACCCCGAACAAGTATATAAAGACCCCAATCCCCCAACGAGAGAGGGGGAAGAAACTCAATCTCTACTTTCTCATCAATAAATTTTACTGTTCTACAAGTCTTTAACTTGGGCGTTGGAGGGTCCCTACCGGAATCATCGGTCCGGGACTTTTCTTGCAGGCCCCCGAAAGGAGACGGTGACCCTTCTACATCCTCGAGACGATGATCCTTCTACATCCTCAAAGGTCTGCAGAGATTCAGTTTGTCCGACGCTCATTAAAAATGATTTGGCAGCAACAATTATCACCGTGCTCAACCGAATAAGCTATCAAAACATCTCGATGAGTCAGTCTCTGATTTTGAAAGAAAAGGAAAATAGCTATGGAGACATTAAGCAAGGATCAAGATACAAGGTAATGGGACAGTACGTACGTGGGATTTAAACAAGATTCTTATTTATTTTATTAGAAAACACTTGTTATATTCTGGCAGAGGAAAACTATATATAAATATATAGATGTAGTGCACTACGGGAAGGGGAAGCTAAGTCTAGCATCTTTTCCTTTTCTTTCATGGGAAGGGGAAGTTTTTTTTTTTTTTTTTTTTTTTTTTTTTTTTTTTTTTTTTTTTTTTTTTTTTTTTTTTGGGTCAGGACAGAGAGAACATGGTTGGATTGCTTGGCAGGAAGGGAAGAGAATCATGGCCAGGTGACCTGAAAAGACTAGTGAGAGATTTTAGGATGCATGATGCTTTAAATTGTGCACTGCGGGACTGCCCGGGCCTATTGATCCGCATGAGGGTGGTCCATCTGTCAGACGCGATGAGATGAGCATTCGTACGGATCAATGACTATGAACGTTGTAGGATTTTTCTGCACCGTTCAAAAGGATTTTTTTGTTAATTTAAATTTTATATTCTGATATATTGATTGACTCATTTTAGATTGGTATCATCGTCAGTTTATAAATTAAAAAAAAAAAACTTTTCTAAGATTTTATTGGTTATAATAAAGAGTTGGCTGGGTCATTGGGCCATATGTTGGGCCCGCCAATGATGTATGGTACGAGCATCTAGGCGACAGATCCCCTCTATCATAATTGATAATTCATATGCTGCTGCTGCTGCTGGTATAATAGATAGATATATCACAGAGAGCCAGCCTGATATTAATATTAGCGACAGTTTGGATATAATTATATAAATTTTGTTAAATATTTCCTCTTTATAGGTAATGAGCATGATGGAAATTAATGAATAATCAAAACATATAGCGAGTTGCAAAAGTAGTAGATATTTAAAGATAAATCAAAACATATAGCGAGGAGTGAAAAAATAGATTAGTAACAAGAATAGTTCAATTTAGAACCCAATAATTTGAGTTGCTCACTTTCTAGTGCTGCTTTCCATTAAATTAATGAGAGGGGGATGATTCCACACACCCTTTTTATACCGTCAGGGTTATATAGTAATGATCATACTTTATATATATTCATTCCACCCTCTTGAGCTTGTAGGTTGGTATAAAATATGATTTTGGATTCGGATGTATGAGGTGGCACGAGAATAGTTCCTGACAAAAAGTTATTTTGCTTCATTTTACTAATGATGTAATTCAGATGGAAAGAGATATGCTTGTTGGAAGAATACATGATGATGCACTTCAAATAGAAGACAGATATATATATATATATATATATATATATATATATATATATATATATATATATATATATATATATATATATATATTGATGACGTCAAATCATCGGTCTCGAGCGTGCGGTCGTCTCCTCCAGTAAGCTCCTCGCGCCTGCAAGCAAGTCCCGAAGGCCGAAGATTCCGGCGGGGACCCTCCGACGCTCAAGTCAGTAGTCTGGGCATCAACTGTGAGCTTGAGGAAGCTCGAAAGAGAAAGAGAGAGATGGCTCCGAGAGAGAGATCTCTCGTTGTGAGCGCTAAGGGGTGTCATGAGCATCTTACCTGGTCAGGCGTCCCTCTTACCCCTCTCATAGGCGCTTAAGAGTTTGTCTGGCTTGAGTGGTTGGAGCCTTGTAATGATACCTTGATGGGTGAAGTGTCAGAGCTGACGTCTGTGAGGCATGGGGTTCAACCACTTTGTCAGAGCATTTAAGGTGATGGCAGCAATGGCAGAACTTGCCTTCTTTTTTGATATATCAAGTCCCATCAAGGTCGGTGGCTGTAACTGGTTGGTGAATCCTGTTCCACTGGAGAAGGGAAAGCAGAAGCCATCCTCCCTGGCTGGAAGGTGCCGGGGCCGCCTGGCTGGGACAGGCCGGGGCCGGCTGGGAAGGTGCCGGGGCCGCCTGGCTTGGATAGGTCGGGGCCGGCTGGGAAGGTGCCGGGGCCGCCTGGCTGGGACAGGCCGGGGCCAGCTCGAAGGTGCCGGGGCCAGCTCGAAGGTGCCGGGGCCGCCTGGCTGGGACAAGCCGTTGGGGCTGTTGGCCTTTGGGGCCGTCGGCCCTGGAGTCTTGGGGTAGGATGCTGTGAATGGACCCCGAGACCGACGGGGGGTCTCGGGGTAGGATGATGTTGATGCACCCCAAGACCGATGGGGGGTCTCGGGGTAGGATGATGTTGATGCACCCCGAAACCGACGGGAGGTCTCGGGGTAGGATGCTATCCATGCACCCCGAGACCGACGGGGGGTCTTGGGGTAGGATGCTGTGAATGCACCCCGAGACCGACGGGGGGTCTCGAGGTAGGATGATGTTGATGCACCCCAAAACCGATGGGGTGTCTCGGGGTAGGATGCTGTGGTCGGGCCCCGAGACCGACGGAGGGTCTCGGGGGGAGTGGCCCACATAGCTAGGACGTGGGTGACCGACGCGGCAGTCGAGATGGGCCTTGGAGGTCGGAACGGGGCTCTGTCAGCTTCCTTCACGGTTCTCTAATGGTGTTGGATCAGCCACATCAGATGCCCCCTCGCCCCTGAGATGAAGCGGGCCTACCCCAGCAAGGCGAAAGGAGCGTTACCTCCCAAGTGGCTGATCCTCGCCTGATGCAGGGCTTCATGCCTGGCTGGTGCAGGGTTTCATGTGTCGACGGGTGTCGGGCTTCATGCCTGGCTGGTGTAGGGCTTCATGTGCCGATGGGTGTCGGGCTTCACGCCTGGCTGGTGCAGGGCTTCATGTGCCGATGGGTGTCGGGCTTCATGCCTGGCTGGTGCAGGGCTTCATGTGCCGACGAGTGTCGGGCTTCATGTGCCGATGGGTGTCGGGCTTCAAGCCTGGCTGGTGCAGGGCTTCATTTGCCGACGGGTGTCGGGCTTTATGTGCCGACGGGTGTCGGGCTTCATGCCTGGCTGGTGCAGGGCTTCATGTGCCGATGGGTGTCGAGCTTCATGCCTGGCTGGTGCAGGGCTTCATGTGCCGACGGGTGTCGGGCTTCATGTGTCGATGGGTGTTGGGCTTCATGCCTGGCTAGTGCAGGGCTTCATGTGCCGACGAGTGTCGGGCTTCATGCCTAGCTGGTGCAGGGCTTCGGGTGCCGACGGGTGTCGGGCTTCATGCCTGGCTGGTGCAGGGCTTCATGTGCCGACGGGTGTCGGGCTTCACGCCTGGCTGGTGCAGGACTTCATGTGCCGACGGGCGTCGGGCTTCATGCCTGGCTGGTGCAGGGCTTCATGTGCCGACGGGTATCGGGCTTCACGCCTGGCTGGTGCAGGGCTTAAGGTGCCGACGGGCGTTGGGCTTCATGCCTGGCTGGTGCAGGGCTTTAGGTGCCAACGGGTGTCGGGCTTCACGCCTGCTTGGTGCAGGGCTTCATGTGCCGACGGGTGTCGGGCTTCATGCCTAACTGGTGCAGGGCTTCATGTGCCGACGGGCGTCGGGCTTCACGCCTGGCTGGTGCAGGGCTTCATGTGCCGATGGGTGTCGGGCTTCACGCTTGGTTGGTGCAGGGCTTAAGGTGCCGACGGGCGTCGGGCTTCATGCCTGGCTGGCCCAGGGCTTTGGTGCCGGCGCTTGGGGCCGGCCGGGGCCGTCCCTGCTGGACCCAGGCTTTTGTTGCTGAGAGCCGGTGGTAGACCACTCTGTCAGTGGTACACTGGGCTTCATGCCTGGCTGGCCCAGGGCTTTGGTGCCGACCGGGGTCGGGCTTCATGCATGGCTGGCCTAGGGCTTTGGTGCCGGCGCTTGGAGCCAGCCGGGGCAGTCCCTGCTGGACCCGGGCTTTTATTGCTGAGAGCCGGTGGTAGACCGCTCTGCCAGTGGTACACTGGGCTTCATGCCTGGTTGGCGCAGGGCTTTGGTGCCGACCGGAGTCGGGCTTCATGCCTAGCTAGCCTAGGGCTTTGGTGTCGGCGCTTGGGGCCGGCCGGGGCCGTCCTTGCTGGACCCGAGCTTTTGTTGCTAAGAGCCGGTGGTAGACCGCTCTGCCAGTGGTACACTAGGCTTCATGCCTGGCTGGCCCAGGGCTTTGGTGCCGACCGGGGTCGAGCTTCATGCCTGGCTAGCCCAGGGCTTTGGTGCCGGCGCTTGGGGCCGACCGGGGCCATCCCTGCTGGACCCGGACTTTTGTTGCTGAGAGCCGGTCGTAGACCGCTCTGCCAGTGGTACACTGGGCTTCATGCCTGGCTGGCCTAGGGCTTTGGTGCCGACCGGGGTCGGGCTTCATGCCTGGCTGGCCCAGGGCTTTGGTGCCGGCGCTTGGGGTCGGCCGGGACCATCCCTGCTGGACCCGGGCTTTTGTTGCTGAGAGCCGGTGGTAGACTGCTCTGTCAGTGGTACACTGGGCTTCATGCCTGGCTGGCCCAGGGCTTTGGTGCCGACCGAGGTCGGGCTTCATGCCTGGCTGGCCCAGGGCTTTGGTGCCGGTGCTTGGGGCCAACCGGGGCCGTCCCTGCTGGACCCGGGCTTTTGTTGCTGAGAGCCGGTGGTAGACCACTCTGCCAGTGATATACTGGGCTTCATGCCTGGCTGGCCCAGGGCTTTGGTGCCGACCGGGGTCGGGCTTCATGCCTGGCTGGCCCAGGGCTTTGGTGCCGGTGCTTGGGGCCGGCCGGGGCCGTCCCTGCTGGACCCGGGCTTTTGTACGCCAAAGCGAGGTTGGCCTTGGATGTTGATGTAAGGTAGATCTTCCCTGCATGACATTTTTAAGTATTAATGAAAGAACTATCTTAAGTGCAATGTACTTAGCTCTTGTAGCACCCATGTTTTTCCTTTCGTGGATTTGAGCACTTCTGCTCGCTGGTGGTCTGCCCCCCAGGGAGTCATGTTAGTCGGATTGGAAGTGTCGTTGTCCTTACTTGGGCCTTCCCTCGCATTGGAGGCCAGGACGAGATGTCTGGCCGGGAAGAAGCTAGAAACCAGGACAAAGCTGGAGTCCATTGAGAAAAGCCCCGACAGTTGGCGGTCATTGAAAACGAGCGACCGGGAGAGTCCACTAAGGGTGGACGATTAGGAGATGTTGCTGGGAGGCCCCTTTTGGAAATTATTCTTCGACCCATGCTGCAGTTCGCCTCTTGTTGCTGAAAGCAGCTGAGGTTAGTGGTGAGTGAGGAGCAGAGAGAATGGTCCCTTATTGCTCAATGTGACATGGATGCCCCCCGACATGATTGGTGAGGACCTTCCGGGCGTGCATCACCACCAAAGACTTGACGCTGCCCCCCAGCGTAGCTGGTGGAGACCTCTTGCGCACACATCTTCACCATTGCTTAAGAGCTCGGGGAGAGAGTTGCTGATTGCCGATTTGAAATCTCTCTTATTCCCCCCTTCCTGGCGCGCCAATCTGATGACGCAAAATCACCGGCCTCGAGCGTGCGGTCGTCTCCTCTAGTGAGCTCTTCGCGCCTGCAAGCAAGTCCCGGGGGCCGGAGATTCCGGTGGGGACCCTTCGATGCTCAAGTCAGTGGTCTGGGCATCAACCGTGAGCTTGAGGAAGCTCGAAAGAGAAAGAGAGAGATGGCTCCGAGAGAGAGATCTCTCGTTGTGAGCACTAAGGGGTGTCATGAGCGTCTTACCTGGTCAGGCGTCCCTCTTACCCCTCTCATAGGCGCTTAAGAGTTTGTCTGGCTTGAGTGGTTGGAGCCTTGTAATGATGACCTTGATGGGTGAAGTGTCAGAGTTGATGTCTGTGAGGCATGGGGTTCAACCACTTTGTCAGAGCATTTAAAGTGATGGCAGCAATGGCAGAACTTGCCTTCTTTTTTGATATGTCAAGTCCCATCAAGGTCGGTGGCTGCAACTAGTTGGTGGATCCTATTCCACTAGAGAAGGGAAAGCAAAAGTCATCCTCCCCGGTTGGAAGGTGCTGGGCCGCCTGGCTTGTACAGGCCGGGGCTGGCTGGGAAGTTGCCGAGGCCGCCTGGCTGGGACAGGCCGAGGCCGGCTGGAAGGTGCCGGGGCCGCCTGGCTTGGACAGGCCGGGGCTGGCTGGGAAGGTGCCGGGGCCGCCTGGTTGGGACAGGCCGGGGCCGGCTGGAAGGTGCCGGGGCCGGCTGGAAGGTGCCGGGGCCGCCTGGCTGGGACAGGCCGGGGCCGGCTGGAAGGTGCCGGGGCCGCCTGGCTGGGATAGGCTGTTGGGGCTGTCAGCCTTTGGGGCTTTCAGCCTTTGGGGCCGTCGGCCCTGGAGTCTTGGGGTAGGATGTTGTGAATGGACCATGCACCCCGAGACCGACGGAGGGTCTCGGGGTAGGATGCTGTGAATGGACCCCGAGACCGACGGGGAGTCTCGGGGTAGGATGATGTCCATGATAGAGATATAGACTAAAAGATATGCTTTATGTTATGTCTTTACATTTTAATGAGAATTCATTTTGAGCAATGTGTGCCATTTACTATATATGTGCATGTGTCTAGTATTTACAAAGAGTATTTGATCTAGTGTGTAGAGTACGGCTTACACACAGAAGACTAGATCATCGGTTCTTTTGGAATACAAGTTTATTGTTCACAGTTTTAGATGGAATTGGACACACCATCAGTAGAACTGTAGCACAAATTTTTAGTAGGTCTGTCTTGACTACGGGGAATGGTTTATTCTAACTATTTGTGCTAGTACACTTTGTGTGTATTGAACAGGACCCAGTTGAGTTAATTATTTTATACTGACTTTATAAAATAATTTAAAACTCATGAATATTATGATTACTTATGCTCTTAATCTGAATTCTATTTCTAGACACGTGTATGTAGTGATTATTGCTTTGATTACACATAGAGTGAGATTCTATATGAGTCAATAAACTCAGTGGGTTGGGCAATAACATTATATATATGGTGAATATTAATAGTTGAAGGAATCCACGTCCTGTTAATTTGGATTGATGATATCCCCTTGAGAAAGCTTATAAGTTTTGATTGTATCAAATCTTGCAAGTGGATTTTGAATCCGATACATCAAATAAGTTAAGTGGATAAGTCTCAAGGATAATAACAGCCAATTAAATTATATTGTCAGTATTTAAATTTAATTGGTGGATATCTGTAATCTTAACGTGGGGAGATAATAAGTATTTAATATTAAGGCTCGAAAATATAAATTCGAATATGATTAGGAGTACAATTATAATTCTTTAGTGGAATGAATTATAATTTACGTAATTGAATCCTAACCCGGGATAGGATTAGGAGATTTAATTACGTGGGAAGTCCTTTTCATATTTGCCTATTGGTCCCTGTTGTAGCCCTATAAATACCCTCTCAGTTGGTTGCTAGGGTTAACGTTTTTGAGAAAAAAAAAAACAAGAAACCCTAGGTCGGCCGAGAGATCCCACCATCTTGTGAGAGAAGGAAGGTATTTTCGGGAATACGGCGGAAGGCTAAAAGGTTGAGGTCGAGCAATCAAATCAAAGTGTTCCAACGTTCAAGTCTGAAGGTATGATCTTATACTCATAGATTAGAACGGTAAAAAAAAATTTGTATTACTCATATACGCTATAGCCGTGATCTTGGGGGTATTCCGCGCTCCCCAACAGTCCATGCACCCCGAGACCGACGGGGGGTCTCGGGGTAGGATGATGTTGATGCACCTCGAGACCGATGGGGGGTCTCGGGGTAGGATGCTGTCCACGCATCCTGAGACCGACGGGGGGTCTCGGGATAGGATGTTGTGAATGCACCCCGACGGGGGGTCTCGGGGTAGGATGGTGTTGATGCACCCCGAAACCGATGGGAGGTTTCGGGGTAGGATGCTGTGGTCGGGCCCCGAGACCGACGGGGGGTCTCGGGAGGAGTGGCCCACGTAGCTAGGACGTGGTGACCGATGCGACGGTCGAGATAGGCTTTGGAGGTCGAAGCAGGGCTCTGTCAGCTTTCTTTATGGTTCTCTAATGGCATTGGATCAGTCACATCATATATATTAATGTATACTCAAATTATAGATTGAAAATCTCAGTCCTTATATTTTAATTTATACCAACCTACAAGCTAGCTAGCTCGACGGCCTATGGTGGGCTGGCACAAACAAAATAGCCCGTATTATGTATGGTTGCCAAGGTGGCCCGTCAGCATGGCCGACAAGGCCTGCCTCACTAAGCCAATGACCAAATTGCTCCCCCAATAGTCATAAACAACTAAGGAAAAGTCTTCCTGCACCGGGGACGGTGCAGGAAGCAGGCACCGGCGAGCGGCATTGGCCGCGCGCCCGTGCGGATGCGCATATGAAGCGCGTCACGACCCAATGGACCGTGACACGTGCATCCGCACGGGCGCGCGGCCAATGCCGCGCGCCGGTGCGGGACTTAGTGCACCGGGAGCGGTGCACTAAGTCCTTTCCAAACAACTAATTTGTAAGGTTTTATGTCCATTTCTCAAATAAAAATCATTTTTTTTCTTTCTAGCAGTCGAAAATGTAGCTTTCTTGTCCAACAGCTAGCTAGCTAGTTTTTAAGGCTATTTAGGTTATTTTTGAAAGTCCTTTAATATCTACGATAAATATCCTCCTAACCCTTCTTCGTTATCACATACCAAACATCAATCTCTTTTAAGCTCTCTCTTAAGGGTGCATTTGGACCAAGGATTTTCAAAAAGAATTTCAATTGAAGCGGAGATTTTAAATTTCAAAACCTAAATTCCTCGTTTGGCTTGTCTCAAGAAAGAATTTCTAATATTTTATGGGATTTACAAATCCGTGATCATTTACAAATTAAATTCTACTTCTAGAGGTGTCATTTACAAATCCCTCTTAAAAATCTACTTGAAACTAATCAAACTATTTAATTTTATTTACAGACAAAAATATTTACATAGATATTACAAAATTTTATTTACATAAATATTTATTTTATTTTACATAAATATGTATTTTAAATATTTTATAATTTTATTTTATTTTATATTTATTAGATATTATTACATTAATATTATTTTTTTAAATATAATATTTTATTATGATCTGCATAAATAATAATTATTAAATTAACTAATTATCATTTATTTATTAATAAATAATTATTGCATAAATAAAATAGCCTTTATTAAAATAAAAATATTATAATATATTTATTTATATTAATATAAATATTATTAGATTAAATATTGACATTATTAAATTAATATTTAATATAATTTATGAAATCAATTATTATTTTTATTTTTATAATATAAAATTCTAAAATATAGAGTGAGAAATTGGTTTTCAATCCTATATTTATAGTCGGCATGAGATGCCAATCCAATCTCACAGAATTTTGAAATATAGGGGAGGAACTAGTTTGCCAATCTCACATTTATAGTCACCATGGGATGTGAATCTAGTCTCACATAATTCTAAAATATAGGGGAGAAATTGGTTTGTCAGTCCTAAATTTGTAGTCGGTATGAGAGGCCAATTCAATCTATAGGATTTTGAAATACAGGAGAGGAAGCGGTTTGTCAGTCCCACATTGATAAACTTAAGATACCAATGAAATAAAAATGGATAGTTCGATCAAGATCTAAGGCAATGGGAGAATACGTGGGACTTAAACAACATTCCTATTGGTTTTATTAGAAAACACTTATCAGATTCTAGGTGATGATGCTCCAATATCTCTTATGAGCTCCATAGTAGAGGAAAACCATAGAGAGACATGGATGTAGTTTTGAACAACATGAGAGGAGGGAATCTAGGAAAGAGAGATACTAGACTTGACTTGCTACCCCTACATTCGAGCACAACACAAGCACTTGGCTTTTTGACATGGGAAGGGGAAGCCTTCTTTTTTTTTTTTTCGTTAGGAGAAAGGGAATATAGTTGGATTAATTAGTGATGCAAGGAAGAGGATCATAGCTAGGTGATCCAAAAAGACTACCTTAATTGGTAAGATTTTGTTGGTTAAAGAGTTAGTTGAGTGATTGGGCCATATGTTAGGCCTATGTTGCATCTAGGCAAGAGAAACCCAGCATAGATCTAGCACCCCTAATCATAGACAACCTAATATTAATATTGGGGATTACTTGGATCTTAATATAAATTTTGTTGAACATTTTCTCTTCATGGATAATAAGCATGATGGAAATGAATAATTATTCAGTTAAGAAAACTTTATATTACAAGAACCTGAAAGTTTAGGATAAAAAAATCAACTGTTCATCCTATAGTTTTTTAGAACTACATGTTTCATGTGGATTATGGGACAATATTTCTTGTCTAAAACTTTTCTCACATTGCTGATTTTTTAAATGTATTTTCACTTCAAAACACAATTTATCTAGGGAATAGAACTAAGTTTTGCTGTACAATTAAATCAAAACTACAACTAAAAAAAGGAAGGCAATCTACACTTAAATCTTGAAAGTCGATATTTAAAGATAAACAAAAACATATAGCAAAGAGTGAAAAAATAATTAGTAATAAGAACAATTCAATTTATTGAGTTGCTCACTTTCAAGTGCTTTCCATTAACTGAGAGAAGGATTTTCTTTTCCTTATGAAAATGCGATTATATAATATAGAAGTGACAACTTATTAGTAATGTGTTAAAATTTTTTCATTTTATGAACTAGCTAGTCATTCATTAAAGATTCAGATTAATCAAATGCTAGGTGTCAGCTCTCCTTACTTTTGGGGCCACCGCCAATAATCCTGCACACCTGCGATAATCGGATGAGGTTCTCCTAGCCTTTATGTAGCGCTTCATAAAGACCTAAGAAACTTTAACAAATTATCACAAATGACAGGCACTCAAAATGCATCCTGATAAAAACTTTTTATCGTCTACTCATATAAATAAATGTATATCACTACAAAAATTACATCAACTCTAAGCATCATCCTACTTAGATAATATTTTTATGACATCCTCAGGCAGATTACAAGATTACATTGACAATCGATAACATAATAACTGATACTAACATTATACTCATAATTTTTTTCAAAACACAAGTTTTTCTTTCATAACAAAAGAGTCCAAGATACATCACCAAATCTCACTGTATACATACACATATGCATATACATAAATATCACCCCATTCTATCTCAATATACAAGACTATCATCTATACACTCTTGCATTCAAGCAAGCTTCATCAGCTAAGGGTCCGGTCCCACTTATCCTTTGATCCTGATAGAGAGACACTGATCTGAAAGTAATTATCAATCATAGAGGGATGAGACCTAAGTCCCAGTGACTGAATAACCATCTAACCATGAGAAATAGAGAACCATAATATAATTCTAAAATATAATAAACACACATACTACTTGTTTGAATATGATATCAAAAAGCTTAAAATGTAGCTTATTCTTCAAATAATATATATCATAAATTGAAGTATCATATCATTATTTTTTCATTGGAAACTATCTCCATACATAAATAATTATACCTTTTTGAAATGATAAAAGATAACTTATAACTTAGCTTATGCTTGCAATAATATACTAGTACTAAAATACTCTTTGAATAACTCATTTATAAAAATCCAAGCATGATGCAATACTTCATAAAGCACATATATATATACATTTCTTCATTTTACAGCCCAGACTTTCTTGTTCATCTCTCTGATCCCCACTGGGATCTAATTTTTACCCACTGGCTTCTCTTTTCAACTCATCCCCACTGGGATATACATATATTTGGCCCACTGGCCCTTTTTATAAAATCAAATTCAAGTTTTTTTTAAAACTTTATAATGCTGGGCTATGTGTGAAACCTCCGAGGTACCACCCTACAGTCGTCCTTTTGCAGGTATACTCTTATTAGGTGCATGACTAGCAACAGGATTCCTACACAAATAACATCCCTTACCTGTGTGGTTCATCCAGCAAAGTGCTTTGTTTCTTAACCCTGAAACCTTGGGTTTTATCTCTGCCCTCATGGGCTATATAGTAACCAGCTCCACTGAGCTATGATTCTCGTTCCTATGGGCTGCTTACAACCTGCCCCATTGGGCCTGGTCTAGAGTGCACTCACTCATGATCTTGGGGTTCATTGTATAATCGAATCACAAGGAGATACCGGTTCAATAGTAGTATGCAATGCTCATGCTACAGTACAATGTACAGGATGATCAGTCCCATAGCTGCCTAATGCTCAATATGATACATGCATCAAAACTCATGCTTTATTCTTTTGCTCAAAACTCATGCTTTAACTTATGTAATAGAACCCATGCTCAAAAACTCATGCATCAAAACCCATGCATCAGAATATCATATAATAAGTTCTCATTTTTTTAAGTTTAAAATATATAAATACACTACTATCATGCCACAGCTAGATATTAAACATCACCATATTAGCTCAAAGATATATTTTTTCTTTGCTAGATGAGAAACCCACTCACCTCAGCAAAATATCCTTTTAACTGGTACTCAAATGCGATGTTCCTGCTCCCTAAAATAAACCTCCTAACCTACGTCAACATATGGACACAATAACTATTAGGGTTACCTATACATAAGGTTTTTCCCAAAAACCATGCAGTATACATGATCTAACCTCTGATATTTCATTATTTTCTTATATCCTTTCTCTATTCACTATTACCTCTCTATTATTTCAAGATATAAGAATCTAAGAAAAATCCAAAGCCATGCAAGGTTTAGTGAAGCTACAGCTTACCTAAAGACAAGCACGAACCCCAGCAAGCTTCCCCTTTCCTTCCTTTCTCTTTCCCTTTTCTTCTTCCTCTTCTTTTCTTCTTCCTCTCTTTTCTTTCTTTCTTTCTCTCTTTCTTTCTTTGGCTGAACTCACGTTATTTTCCTTTTTCTCTTAGTGACTTGGGGACCAAGTCATGAACAATAGGTTACTTAGGGGCTAAGGCATGAACAGTAGCTCGGCTAAATTCTCATTTTACCCCCGATAGCTATTTATCGTTATTCTTATAAATTTGATACCTTATATGTAATATTTTTAGGAAATGATCTTGCTAACTCGAAGAGCTTAATTTTAGGAATCCAACGATTCAAACGATACTCGAATTGAACTTAAAACGGAATAAATATGAAATTTTAAAGATTTAACCCAAAAAATCTTCAGTTTTAGAGTCGACTCCCGCAAAACTTAGAGTCGGCTCTAACAAAATTTAGAGCCGGCTCTAACACGAGGCAAAAATGCTAAATCTCTATTTTTCAATTAGAGTCGACTTTACCTTCTGCAGGAGTCGACTCTAAAGCATGCCAGAAGCTCTATACCGTACCAGAGTCGACTCCATACCAATTAGAGTCGACTCAATTACTAAAAACATCATATAACAGCAAAATTTAAACCAAACTTGATTTTTCTTATGATTTAAGCCTATTAAAACTCAAATATCTCAAATTCTTAAATCAAGGTTATTAGCACCCAAAAATATACTTATTTATACCACAGATCTTTTCTTCTTACATTTATCAAGTGGCCAATACATCCACACATCATTAAAACCATCTGATTTTTATTTCAAATGAAAATGCCATTAATATGACCAAAATTATAAGATTTTCAGGATGTTACACTAGGTTAATGAAATATTTTATGTGAGCTTATTATAGTTAGTGATGGGCTATTTGATGCACACTAAAGTGGTAAGTGCGCACTTTATGAATAATGGATAAAACATACATTAATTTGATTATGATAAAGATAGGTCTTTACCCTTGCCTTGTAATTATTGTGGTAAACCCATTGTGTCGTAATACTTTTATTGTCTGTAACCTAAAGGAAAGTCTTCTCTTCTACTACACACATAAAACCTTAGTTAAGTTCTGCATTGCAAAGAAGTTATGGTTCTTATGATGAATCCTGCTATGATTTATTTTATGCTATACATGCATATATATACTTATGATATTGAGATTATCGATTGTATTTTGGATTGAACCAGATTGGCTTGACATGAAGTGAGTTAGGCCTAATATGGCCCATGAGCTACAATTTCTATGCCAAACTTGGCATGACCTGCCCATTAGGGCGAGCTTGGTCACCCCTCATGACCCGTGGATCGTGGTGGCATGGTAGAGCACATGGCCCAGACATACTTAAGGAGCCCACCAAATATGAATGAACTAGCCCATGGCACAGCCTGCCAACATGGCCCACTAGGTCCACCTAACCGATTAACTAGGCCTGTCTTATTGGATCGCTAGGTTAATAGCAAAATTGCCTCCTACCAACCATAAATGGCTAGTTTGAGAGGGCTTTTTTTATCCATTTCTCTAATAAAAATCATTTTTATTCTTTTTCCAATGGCCAAAAAAGATGTTTTTGAGGGTATTATTATCTTTGCCCCAAAAGACCTGTTTGTACTTCCTAACAATCATGAACAACTAGTTTTCAAGGTTATTTAGGATATTTAGAAGCCTTCCAATTTCTATAAATAGTCTTCAACCTTTTCTCTCATCCTATACTAAACTACAAGCTCTCTTAATCTCTCCTAAGTTCTTTTTAGCCCTAAGCCCTTTTCATCTTTCTATAAGCCCTCTTAATGCTTGTAAGCTCTCTCTATAATGTTTGGTGCTAGTTAGCTAGTTAACCTAATCTCATTCTTTAATTGTACTCCTCTACAATATTTGGTGCTCATAGCTCTCGCTTATCTCGTAAGATCTTTGAACATGACACCAACATAAAAAATTATGGGGTCTCTCCCTGTTATAATGACTTGAGGAGAGATCTTGACTTTTTAGGATAAATATATATATATATATATATATAGGGGGGAGGGTTAAACTTAGCTATATAGTAATTATATAATTATGGAATTTTGAATGTAGTTAAGTTCAAAATTCGATCATCTTTTTCTTCCTTAGATTCACATGGATCTCGAAGTCATTCCATCTTTTTACTTTTTTCATTCTTGGGATTCATGAACTTATATGGATCCAAGATGAAGAAGGTAACTATATCCTGGCTTGGCTACATTCAAATGTAACCAAATCTACTTTTGTGCATCTACTTATATACATATAAAGGTATACTTAACTACATTTAATTGTAGTTGTCAAGTTCAGTATTCAGTCACCTTCCTCAATTTTGGATCCATACAGATCCTGAACTAGATTTAGGCTTGGCTATATTCCAATGTAGCCAAACCTATATCTGATCATCTCTCTCACCCTTGGATTCATATAGTTCATGAATCCTAAAGATAAAAAAAGGTGAAAAAGGTGGGGTAGCTCTAGGATTCATTTGGATTCAAGGGTGAGGCCTATATCTAGTTATCTCTCGAATGTAGCCAAGCCTATATCCGATCATCTCTCCCACTCTTGGATCTATATAGTTCATGAATTTCAAAGATAAAAAAAGGTGAAAAAGGTAGGGTGACTTCGGGATTCATTTGGATCCAAGGATGAGTAAGGTTACCGAAGTTTGGACTTAGCTATATTTGAATGTAGTCAAGTGTACCTATATATATGTGTGCACGCGCGCGCATATATTTTTAGCTACTATATACATACACACACATATAATATATAGAAAATGAGAGAGATAAAATTTGCTACATTCGAATGTAATCAAATGCAGGGTTCAATCACCTTTGTTACCCTTAGATTGATATTAATTCTGGAGCTATCAATCTTTTTTTATTTTTATTATTTTTAAAATTTATAAACTATATGAATTCAAGAATGAAGAAATTTGAATATATACATATATACATACACACACACACACACACACACACACACACACACATATATATATATATATATATATATATATATATATATATATATATATATATATATATATATATGATTAGAATAGATCTAAATTGAGAGGCAAGCTTAAATTCAACCTGTTTTTTTTTTTTTTAATCCTTAGATTCACATAAATCCAAAATCCTAAAAGTGGATGAAGTACGATAACTCGTAGAACCCATTGAATTTAAGGATGAAAAAAAATGACGATTAGATGCAGGCATAGCCAAGTTTTCTTAACATAGATATATATATATATATATATATATATATATATATATATATATATATATATATATATATATATATATATTATGGTTCCACTGTAGGAAGGAGTCAGAGGCAGCGGGAATCCTTCGTCGGAGGTAGCGGAGGATGGAGCATTGGGAGAGGAGAAGCCACTGGGGTGAGGGATGATGTGGCAGTGTCAGCGGCAATGGCGGCGACGATTGTGAAGATAGAGAAAAAAAGGAGGGTGATTGATGAGACTAAGAGGAAAGCAAGGGATCGAAAGGGGAAGACAGAGGGATCTACGAGTGAAAGCGAAGCCTAGTAATGAACTGTTCTTCAGAAGAGCCCAGCGAGTTTTGATGCTTGAAAAAGTTTTGCTGTATCCCTTGATGCATCGCTTGATGATTGGCATGCGCATGCTCAATGATTGATGCGGATCATATGCGCATGTGTTAAAGTAGAAAAGAATAATTTTGTTTCTAATATGCATATGCATGATGCGCATTAATCATCGGGGTGGTGCGCGCTTGCTGCATCCTGATGTAGAAAGACTTTTTCTCAATGCTTTCTCATTAAAAAAAAAAATCTTATTGCACCATTTTTTGATGCAGAAAGTGCATATCGATCGTATAGATTGATCGTTCATGTATATCGATGCATATTCGATAATTCAAAGGCCTTATTGCATTTGTATGCGATATATATGAACAATTAATCTATGTAATTGATGCATGATTGCTGCATTGAAGATCAATGAAGCAAGTATTTTTCCCTACTTTCATCAATAGGTGCACATCTGGAGGCAGGGGGAGGCCTGGCGAGATCAGCCGGCCCGTGCGCCAATGGGGCTATATTTAGTTCCTATCCATCGTCCGTGCCTTATCCAAATCCGAGTACTCTTCGCCAACTTGGAGCTGGCGTTTCACTTGAAATCCCTCCCCGGCAACGTATCCAACTCTTCAGCACTGGACAATGTCTTCTCTGAACCCTAGCAAAACCCTCGCAAGAGGCCCAATCCCCAGAACCTTCTTCTCTTCTCTCCTCCGACCAACTTTCAAATCACCCGCCTCCCTCCTCCTCTCCAACGGTCGAATTCCCCGTGCCCTCAGAATTGGATCCAAGCTCAACACCTCCCAAGATAGCAAGACCCAAGCGCTTCCCGATGAGAAGAAGAAGAAGAAGAAGAAGAGGATCGTCCTCTTCGGAGCCGCCCCGCCCGTGTCGGAAGAGACCAACGGCGTTGCAGGAAACGGAGAGGGGAAGAGGGCTCCAGCCGGAGTTCCTTTGTGGGGGTTCTTCAGAAGGGTGCCCAAGAGGGTTCTGGCGGTGCTTTCCAACCTCCCGCTGGCGATCGGGGAGATGTTCGCCATCGCAGCTCTAATGGCATTGGGTATGTGGAAAGAACCATGAGACTCTGTTTTTTAAGTAGGTCACAGAAAGATGTCTTCTTCTGTAGTGCTCTAAATTTTACCTCTACGTTGATGAAGTTCTATGAGAAGTAATTACTTAGGTCGGGTAAACTGAGAGAAGTGATATTCATGGAATGTAACTGAACTGGAGTGAGGAAATTCTCTTCAGTTTAGTTAACTTGCAAGGCATAGGTGACGACAGAATAGTGAAAATGGTGAACTACAGTGAAGTAATCGGTTGCTTTTTTTTTTTTAATAGAAAATGGCTTTCCCCAATTGTTCTATTTCATTGACAAGGTGAAATGAACAAATTATTGTCAATTCAGTACGCAAAGGTTTCTAAATAACGCAAATCATTAGAGTTCTTTCCAAATGCAGTAGAAGCCCAATGCAACCAAGTACTTTTTATTCGCCTGATAAACTCCTCAGAAGGAAGTAATTGACTGCTTTTGGATCTGTGCTATATGTATAATAATTTTCTACCTTTGATTGTCATGATTAACAATGAAACTAGCTTGAAACGAGATGCATGGCTGCAGAAAAGAAGAATCGCATGAAAAGCATGATAAAGGAAAACCTAGAAAAATCTATGCCCTTCCTCTTGTGGTGGCAGAAGATCGTTCTGTTTTGACACAAATCTAATTTTTGTGTTTAGGGTACAAGGTGACATTGTTGGTAGCCTATTGAATAATTTGTCCAATGTAAGCAAAATGATCTGCAATTGGAGTGTGTATATGATGGATATGGTAAAAAAGAGGCCAACTCAGAAGAGGGTGAACAAAGCTAAAGAAATGCTTGATGCTTAGGCTTTCCCCAGTCTCATTTAATTGCAAATTCACTGTTCAATGGACTAAATGCCAAGTTGTTAGATGATTCATCTTGTTTCTGATTCAGTGTAAATTTTTGGTGTCTTTCTATTTTGAGTTTATCAAATGGAAAATGTATCAAATGAAACATACAATTTGGTGACTTTCCATTACGAAGAAGAGCTTGCATATATGGACCATTAATTTGATATTTTTTCTTTTTTCTTTTCCCTTAATGAATTAACTAATCTTTGTGGTTTATTTGCCTTTGGGTTCCCCTGTGGGCAATCTTCGTTACTCTAGATTATTCTGATATTGAACCTTTGAGATTCCTATCTTGTCTATCAAGTACCTTGAGATTTCCAGGCCAGGAAACAGTAAGACTCCACTTCTGACTTTTAAAATACAACAATAAATTGCAACTATAAATCAACTTTTTTGGCCTTATGTGAGACAAAAGTGAGAGGCCACGCAACAATATTTTGCTTAATATTTTGATGAACCATAAAATCACTATTTTCAAGACTTGCAACATGCACATTATTTGCAATATTAATTTAAAAATTAAATGATGAAATTTGAAAGGAAGAAAAGTAGAATTATTTAAGGAAAAGTTAGGAAGAGTAATGACTATGAATATAAATAGTGATCCCAATTTAATATGAGAAAAAAGTAACTAAATGCATAAAAAACATAGCCAAAGAAGTTCTAGGAGAATCAAAAGTAGGACTAGTAGAAAAGAAAACTTGGTGGTGGAACGAGGAAGTTCAAGCTACCATTAAGCTTAAAAAGGACAAATCATAAAATTTGGTAAGAGGTTAGGGATGAAAAAGTATAGGGATATAAAGAAAGAAGCTAAGAAAGCGGTAAGTAATGTCAAACTTAAAGCCTATGATGATTTATATATATAATAGACTAGATATGAAAGAAGGTAAAAAGACTATATATAAATTAGCAAAACTAAGAGAAAAGAAAATAAAAGATCTTGACTATATTAAATGTATTAAGAATGAAGATAAAAGAGCCTTAGTAAAAGAAGAAGAGATAAAAGAACGATGAAAAAGTTATTTTAAAAAATTATTAAATAAAAATAATTTGATAAATTTAAGGAGAGAAGGATGTGATAACCTAGGTGTAACAAATAAGCATAAATTTTTTCATAGATTTAGCATGCTTGAGGTTAAAAAGGCTTTGAGTAAAAAAAAAATGCAAAAGTATTAGGACCAGATACGATCCCTATTGAGATTTGAAAAGGTTTAGAAGGAATTAGAGTCGCATAGTTAACCAATTTATTTAACAGGATTATAGCAACTAAAAGAATGCCGAATGATTGGAGAAAGAGCATATTAATATCCGTATACAAAAATAAAGAAGATATTCAAAACGGTGCAAATTATAGAGGGTTTAAGCTAATGAGTCATACAATGAAATTATGGGAGAGAGTAATAGAAAATCGATTAAGAGCTGAAACTTTGGTGTTAAATAATCAATTTGGATTTGTGCCTGGAAGATCGACCATGGAAGCTATTTATTTGTTAAGAAGATTGATGGAGAGATATAGAGAAAAGAAAAAAGACCTTCATATGGTCTTTATTGATTTAGAGAAAGCATATGATAGAGTACCTAGAAAAATAATATGGTAGGTTTTAAAGAAAAAAAGGAGTTACCTAAAGGTACATAGAATTAATAAAAGATATGTATGATAGAGCAATTACTATTGTTAAAACAATAATAGGAGAAACTAGTGAGTTTTTAATTACTGTAGGTTTACATCAAAGATTTGCTTTAAGTCCGTATCTTTTTGTATTAGTTATGTATGAATTAACCAAACATATTCAAAATGATATCCTATGGTGTATGTTATTTGCAGATGATATAGTGTTGATTGATGAAACTAAATATGAAGTAAATGCTAAGCTAGAGATTTGGAGAGAGGCTTTAGAATCTAAAGGTTTTAAGATTAGTAAAACTAAAACTGAATACATAAATTGTAATTTTAGTAGGAGTAGAAATACAAATGAAGAAACAGTGAAGATTGCAAGCTAAGAGATATCAAGGAATGAAAAATTTAGGTATTTGGGATCAATTATCGAGCAAGAAGATGAAATAGGTGAAGATGTGAATCATAAAGTTAAAGCAGAATGGATTAAGTGGAGTGCTTTGAGAGTATTGTATGATCGGTGCATCCCATTAAAATTTAAAAAAAAAAATTCTATAAAACTGCTATTAGGCCAGCTATGCTATATGGAACAGAGTGTTAGGCAATATTGAAATAACATATGAATTAATTAAGTGTAACAAAAATGTGTATGTTAAGATGGATATGTGGTAAAACTTTAAAAGATAGAATTAGAAATAAATATATAAGAGAAATGATAGAAGTAGCTTCAATTGAAGATAAAATGGGAGAAAATCGATTGTGATGGTTTAGACATATACAACGTAGACCTTTAGATGCTCTAGTTAGAAAAAGTGATCTTTTAACAATTCATGGTAAGGATAAAAGTAGAGGTAGAATTAAACTAACATGGGCACAAATAATTTAAAAAGATATGACTATTTGTAATTTAAATGTCGACTTGGTCCTGAATAGAGCAGAGTGGAGGAAGCAGATTCATGTAGCCAACCCCTTGTAGTTGGGAAAAGGCTTAGATGAGTTGAGTTGAGTTGATTGCTGATGTGAGAGCAATGGTAAACAGGATCAATCGGCTCACTTCTATGTTATTCTTTCTTTCTTATTTTTTTCTTTCTTTTTAATGAAAAAGGCTAGTGGCTGGTTGCTTGAAAGTTTCTCTTATCTGGTAGATATGCTTCTTTAAATTTTCAAAGGTTGTGAGTGGCTCTAGTATGATATTGTAGCCACTTATGCATGGTTATAACAAAATAGTCCTTTTCTGGCCATTGGTCATTCACAGTGGGGCATGGTTAGTGACACTTATTTGTTGCCTTTCCAGATTCATCTTCATTATGGCATCAACCATGATCATAACTCATATTATGGCATTAGCTTTACTTTACATATCAAGGGTCATGTTCTCCATCATCACGAAATAAAAAAAATCGGTTTTGACAACTTCTAACTATGGTTTTATGAGACCAAACATTTTCTAAAAGCTCTGGTTTATCACTAATTGTGATATGACCTATCATGAGCGCAAAGCATTGTAGGACTAACTTCATAGAAAAGGCCTGCAATGGACTCTTTAACTTTACACCTATCCTCCATATCCATATCCATGTAAGGCCCATTATGTGCTCTTAAAAAACATTCAATTCACACCTCATCTTACATTTGTTGTTAGGTTTTAGTCCACATTTTAGAACTCTTGAATGCATATAATTCCAATAATTAACAAGCCTCTTTAAGTAAGATAATACTAATTAAATATCTAACACACATGTTCTTCTTTGATGTGTTCATAGGGACTGTCATAGATCAAGGGGAGGCTCCAGATCACTATTTTCAAAAATATCCAGAAGAGAATCCTGTGTTTGGATTTGTTACATGGAGATGGGTTCTTGGTCTTGGGTTTGATCACATGTTCACATCCCCTGTTTTTCTTTCATTGTTGATCCTTCTTGCAGCATCACTCATGGCTTGTACATACACGACGCAGATACCTTTGGTTAAAGTTGCTAAAAGGTCTGCTTCCTTGAGATTTTGATGTGATAAACTGGAAGCTAAGCAGTGTTGGTAATGAGTAGTTCTTTGCATCTTTATATGCAGATGGTCTTTTATGAACTCAGCAGAGGCTATCTGCAAGCAGGAATTTGCGGACTCTCTTCCACGAGCATCCATTCAGGACTTGGGTACCATATTGATGGGTGCAGGATATGAGGTATGTTTTCATTTCTATTTTATATCATTTGTGTATATGTGTTCAATGTCACTGCTCATATTTAAGTTTCCAAGTTCAAAGCATGTTATGTTTGCTTTCTTGTAACAATTGTTTGGAGGCTCCATGCAAACAGTTGGATATTAGAAAAAAGAATTATGGATATTAGAAAAAAGAATTACTGCATTGATTTACAGCTAAGTACATAGATTAATTCAGCAAGTGTTTTTTGTCTAATGATAAGTCCTTCATAATAAATATGCTGTCATATATTTCCCATAACTTCCACCAATCTACTTTTGGTCCTGTCCTTTTGACAATGTTTGAATGCTTCTTCTAGAGTTAATTCTAAGGTGGGCAGGCTTTCTTTTTCCTACAATCTGAATGTCCAGATAATCTCAAGTTGTTTTCCTTTTCTTTTCCCTATATGTAGTATTTGTTTTTAACTTTGTGGATTCTGATTTACCATATCCTTTAATCACTCTCCTCTCTATGATTCTCATCCTGTACTTCAGGATTGGTTTTAATCTGTATTTAAATGTTTCCTTTAAGCCTCAATGATATTTGATGATCACATGGCACTTGAACTCTACCTCTACACTTTATATGCTCTCCTGTAATTGCATTGCAGGGATTCGACGTCTATTTTTCCATCTTTTATAGGATAAACTGATTGTACCAAAAATAATGTCTGAGTAACTTTTTTTCTCCTAAAGTATAACTGCATTTTTTGCTCCTTTAATTTGGTCTGACTAACATACATGCATAAATGTATTCATAACATGCAAATGCTCCTTATGTATTAGCTGAAATAATTTGATCATTTTTCACCAAGGAATCATTCATGGTTCAGTTAATTATAAATTTGGAGGTTAATAACAAAAGATTAGGTGGGATGAAGATTGTCTAAATGGGTACATGAGAAGGAAAAATAATTGAGAAGATTTTGGATTAAAGGAAAAATAGTTAAATTGATATAAATTTATTATTCTTTCATATAAAACATATTTTTAATGAGAGAAGGGTGATTTTACCAGTATATGGTTCATCATGCATGTGGAGAAATAAGCAACGACAATCTCATCAAAACTCTATCACAAAATTTGACTTTGGATGTCATTGTGTAGTGAATGTATTACTGCAGTTTATCTATCTGATTGCATGATAACCTTGTCAGGCTGTGTTTGTAAAATTCTTCACCGTTTCAATATGTAAAGGATACATATAAAATCTTAAATGACAACAGGGGCCTGGTCACTTAACTTTCCAGCCATGCTAATGTATCACAAAATTTATATGAAGATAATCGCATATATGCTATAGGGTTATACTATATCAAAGGCTAGGACATTAGAGTAACCAATGTTTTTAATGTGGATATGTTCCTCCAACTTGTAAGGTGGAAAAGTATCTATATAAGAGCACACTGTATGCAAATGATTGGGACAAAGGAAAAAAATGGTATATTAAAAGAGCTGTAAGTGCATGCTTTTTTTTTTTTTCTTTCAAAATTTTTTTTTGGTATCCTCTTTTGGGTACTTAGCTGTGCTCTCTTCTCACCGTTTGTTCATGCAGGTATTTCTTAAAGGGCCATCTTTATATGCTTTCAAGGGGATGGCTGGTCGATTTGCTCCCATTGGTGTGCATTTAGCAATGCTTCTGATTATGACAGGAGGGACACTTAGTGCCACTGGAAGCTTTCGAGGCTCAGTAACTGTTCCCCAAGGGCTGAATTTTGTTGTGGGAGATGTGATGACTCCTAATGGCTTTCTTTCTTTTCCTACACAAGCATTCAATACTGAAGTTCATGTGAACAGATTCTATATGGATTATTATGATAGTGGGGAGGTAATCACCATTGCACAAAGTTTATCTCTTGTTTCTTAGTTGGTTCCTTGTTCGTTTGCCTCAACTTACCTGTTCTATAGTCTTCTTTGACATTCAACATATTTCATGTGACTTTTGCAAACTTAAAATTGCGGCATAATTTGTTTCCATAATGAATGTTGAAGGTTTCACAATTTTATACCGATATTTCACTCCTCAATCTTGATGAGAAGGAAGTAATGAGGAAAACAATCAGGGTAAATGATCCTTTAAGATATGGAGGGATTACAATATACCAGACTGATTGGGGTTTCTCAGCACTGCAAATTTCAAAGAATGGTGAAGATCCTTTTAATCTGGCCATGGCTCCTCTACAAACAAATGGCGACAAGAAACTTTTTGGGACATTCCTACCTATCGGGAATGCTGATTCACCTAATGTGAAAGGAATGTATGTTAGCTGCTTTTTTCCCTCAACCATGCTGTAAACAAATCTGAGGGTAGTAGAGTTATAATCAATTTTTTTTTTTCTTTTTAATTTTTTTCCAGATCAATGCTTGCTCGTGATCTGCAGTCAATTGTTTTGTATGATCAAGAAGGAAAATTCGCAGGTGTTCGCCGGCCTAATTCAAAACTTCCAATTGAGATTGATGGTATAAAAATTGTGATTGAAGATGCCATTGGTAGCACTGGGCTTGACTTGAAGGTGACAACTATTAAATACCTCTTGTTAAGTTAATTTGTGAAGTAGAATATTTAAAGTTGATTTCAAATGAATCAGGATAAGGATGAATAAATATAGTTAATAGTCAAAAAGAATTTTTTTTATTTCTTTTTTTCTTGATGCATATCTTGCCTTGATTTCTGCAGACTGATCCAGGGGTGCCCATTGTATATGCTGGATTTGGTGCCCTGATGCTTACTACTTGTGTAAGCTTTTTGTCTCATTCACAGGTAATGTCAGTTTCCTCTTCTTCCTTGCAGACACTGAAGTCTTGTGAACAATATATCAAGCTATGTTGTGAACTATATCTGCTTCTTCCAGATATGGGCCTTGCAAGATGGAACTACAGTTGTCTTTGGGGGGAAAACCAATCGAGCAAAAGTTGAATTCCAAGAGGAGATGAATCGCTTGCTTGATAAAGTACCGGAGCTAATTGTTACTGATGACAACCTAAATGGTTGATTACCTGGGCCTTAGTTTCTTCCTTTCATAAAAATTTAATACACCAATGCTGAGTTTGTTGAAGGGCCGAGATTGAGGAGCACTACGTGTTTTCCGGTTCCATTTCCAGATCTGTTCCTATTTGTCCTCAACGATGATGCTTTTAACTGCTGTTCAGCATGAGCTTTTTGAGGGAGGACGACTGCTTGCTCATCGTTCAAGTTACAACTCCAGAATTAATTTTTGAGCTAAAAGAATCCAGAATTATGCCTAAAGACTCGCATGAAGATTGTCAGGCAATCACTTGCTGTCAGCTTTTCCACATTAAAATTTATTAAGATTATTCCAATGTATTTGCATCTTTAGCCATAGAGAATTATGCATATGAGAACCACTGGAAACGTATATCAAACAAGTTCCTTTCTTTCACTGTTGCAGTTTGCCAAATGTAAAGGATTATACTATTCTTTTAGTTATATGCATTATATATTCACATGAATATTCCTAAGATGCTGCATGATGGCATCAGCGTCTAAATAAGCATATACTTCCAAAAGGAGCGCGCACACACACACACACACACTCTCTCTCTCTCTCTCACTCACACACACAAACACACACTTGAAAGCTAAAGCCTGCTCTCGGTTATCCCCATGCTATGATGGCATCAGCGTCTAAATAAGGATATACTTCCAAAAGGAACTCTCTCTCTCTCTCTCTCTCTCTCTCTCTCTCTCACACACACACACACACACACACACACTTGAAAGCTAAAGCCTGCTCTCGGTTATCCCCATGCTATTTGATGAAGTTTATTGGTTTCCTTATGTCAGTTATAAGATAATGTGGTTTCAGAAGGGAAAATAAATCTCCATGTTGCCTCACACCTCAGCATAATATTTCTCAGGGATTTGTGAGCATCCCAATGATGTGTTATTTGGTAGATTATGCAGTGATGCAAGGGACATGACAGAACATGCAAAGATCAATAGCAGATCTACAGAAATACAGCACAGAATTTTCTCTCTGGTATTAGGTGCGACTTGTTTTCGACCTTTACATAGGCTGTTTCTGGCTTAGAACAAATGCCTCAGAACTGATTTTATTTGTCAGTCTCTTGAACAAAAAGATTTCTCGACTTGCCAACCAACCGATGTGTTTGTTGGTCTGACCCTTCGGCAATCCAAGGGGCAATCGGTTTGATATTCAAATTTTAGCAACTAGGAAACTGTTCGATTCATTACATATTTTTCATCAAATTGCGGGGAAGACGTAAATTTCATTGGAATGTACAGTTTTTAAACTAATTAATTACCAGGGAATTGACCCACCTAACATGCACATGCCAATGTGGTAAAATTAATTGTTCAAGACCTTCAATGGACGTATAGGAATTTTTCCCTGGACTGTTAGAAGCAGCACCTAGGCAATGGATTAAGTAAGAGACACTCCTCTCTCAAAAAAAATCTCTCCCTTCCTAGACCTTGGTGACATGGGATGTGAGCTCTTAAGTTCCTATGCCTCCAGCAAGAAATTAGCCAGCAAGAAATATGCCTTCGTTTATGTCTGAAAACAGTCTAGCTTGTTCAAAAGGTCGTTGGCCTCAAAAGCAAAGAGAAAAATATGATATTTTTCAAGGGTTGTTTAAATGATTCAATGTCTGTTCCTTCCTCAAGTTACCTGCAATTAGAAGCTTCTTGTTGATTAACAGCCATATAAACACTCAGATCCTACTCTGGAAAAACAGTACTCCTCTAGATAGAGAGGAAATTGGAAGAAAGGATGCCTCCTCCACAATGGAAGAAATCATAGAAACCTTTATTTGTAAATACCCCTTCCCGATTCCATTTCCACAGCATTCTATATCCCTGTCACCATTTCAGAGCTCATGCATGCTACACTACAACAAACTGAACAACTTCCACGCCTTCTTTGCCTTATTATCCTTACCTGAACTTTGGCCAAAGATCGAGGAGCAAGACCTTGGCCAAACTCAGAGTCCTAACTTCATTCAATTGTCAGACAGCGAGTACAGTCTTCTGGGTAGCAGCAGCAGGAACGAATGGTCTCCTAACAAGGTAGCTTGCCAACACAAAAGCGTCCTTACCATTGCAACCTTAACTTCAACGCTACGGCATAAATAATGCCTTTAAGACACTCTTCCATGTCGGAGAAGACGAGTTCTAACTTTAATCTGAGCACGCCATCTACTTCTATGAAACATGAATATAGTAGGGAGGCATTCCCCTAGTAGAAACTACTGCAAAGGACTCAATTTACAGATCAGAGCCGCATCAAAAGTTTCAAGTCTTTTTTACACCGAGGCTTCCTCTTTCTCACATTAAATCTTTTAGTTTATCATTTTGAATAAGAACCAAAATTATTGCAAATAGTATTAGAACAAAATCGGCTGGTTATTTATGTGGACTAAGTAAGTAATATGTTAACCCTGACACCATCGAAACAGGTTAGATCCTTCTGATTGAATTTGGTTGGACTTGTAATTGGATTTGGGTATAATTGGTTTAATGAGGATGTTATGATTTAAACAGAGAGGATATATAAAGATCCATGCGGACAAATTTATTATGCATAGAAGTTGTAAGAATTCAAACAAACACTTTCTTGACAAGTTGTTTTCTTTTTTCTTTTTCTTTTTTTGGGTGGGTGAAAAATTCCTAACAACATCTATCACTCAATTATATCTTGAAAAGACACAACATAAAATATTAAGGGATAGAGAATAGAAAAGAATAAGCTACTACCAACCCCTCTTCAACGCTTTATTTGACGATGTAAGGGAATCTTTTTCGCAACCTATTTAATATCGGAGACTTTTTTTTTTTTTTTTTTCCCTCCTCTCTTAGATTAATTTTCTATCTTGAGTACGGTAGACCTGCGCAGAGACTTTCTTAGAAGATAGATAAATGAATCTTAATTAAATTTAAATCAAGGTAAGATTATGCAATGTAAGGATAGGATTAATTAGATATATTTTTGAAATCAAAAAGTTGAGAATAGCTGCTTTACATATAATACTAGGATTAGGTTTAGAATTGAGATAAAATGCAGAACTGCAATATTGAAGCCGCCATAAATTTAATAATTATTCATGAAATATCTATCAACTATGGCTGACTTAGCAACTCCATAATTAATAATTAATGACTAGTTGCGTCGATCCCCACCACCAAGAAGATTTTATTGACAAGTTTGCTGCAATTAATACATTTATATCTTGACAAATTATTTAATCTAATTAAGAGTTGATACCAAAGTTGTGAGGGAACTGGTTCAATGAAGAAGAAGAAGAAGACTAGATCTTTCTTGTGATTTAGTTCATTCATATTTTTAGGTTTGTATATCGATTATTAATAATTTTGGCTTGTTTTAGGATAGCGTCCTCTTCCGTGCTCCTTTATGCTTTTTACGCAGCAAGTCAGCCGCATCTGGAATGCGCGTAAGCGTACCTCCAGTTGAACGCAGTGGCAAATTCAACGAGTTGGTTGAAAGATTCGACGGGGATAAACCTTATTACAAACTTGCATACGATGTCACCAGTTAACTCACCACAACGGAGAAGGAGAAGGTTCTCTCCCTTAAAACTAAAACTAAAACGAAAACACCTACCTAACAGTGACAACTACAATAAATAATATTTCCAACCACCAAGATCTCTATCTCTCTCTCTCTCTCTCACGGAACCACCTAACTTTGGCATCCACTCTGGATAAGAAAACCCTACCCTAGTCCGTGAAAATGGCAACCCCCTAGCTCTTTTATATTTTATTTCACCCCCAACATTACCTACTTATTATCTGACTCTTGCTAAACTATCCTTAATTTCACTGTGAGATTTTCTTCATGTTATATATATAATTAAGGTCCAGACAAAGATTCCGTCCCAACCCCCAGATAAAAAGATATATATAATTATTAATTACCTTTGATGATCCTGTAAATAAATATATTCAAAATCTCTTTAATGTTTATACTCTCATCAACGTTGACAATTGAGGTAGCTCGGTTGGTTTGCCGTCTTCCTCTTCGTCCGGTTGTTTATTAAACATTAAACTATTTCTTCGACAGCTGTTCTGATTCCATTTTATCTTCCTTCGTTTGACCTTCCAACGTCCTTAAAAACCCGCACCCGTTGCAGCAGCATTTTCACCGCACCAGACCCCACCTACAATTTCCGATGCAGCTGTGGCCGCTCACAACAAGTTAACCATCATCAACAACAACATGACTCTGACTGGACCGTAGGACTACTAGACTCCAAAGGGTTGCTACGTTACAGCTCCATAAGAGTGACAGCCAACCTACCTACCGCATGGTCCGTGCAGAATGAATGAATGAATGAATGGGAAGGGGATTGACGAAAACTTCAGCAGGTGTTGAATGGGCAGTTTGTGAGGGCCATTGTTGGTGAGCTGAGAGTGTATTTAAATGAGCCCAGCCCAGCTGCAGGCAAGCGGAGTTCCATTGACGAAGAGCAGAGAAGCTTGGTGGGAGGGAAGGTTGAGGTAATTTGATCATGGGAAAGCTGGTTGGCAAGAGCTGGGATGAGTCCAAAAGGATGTGGCACATTGCAGGGCCTGCACTACTTACAGCGGTGCTGCAGTTCTCCATTGGTTTTGTCACTGTCGCCTTCGCCGGCCATATCGGGGAAGTCGAGCTTGCTGCCGTCTCCATCGCCCAGAACGTCATCGAAGGCTTTGCATATGGGATCATGGTAATCAATCAGACACAGCTATTGTTATGATTCAAGGCTTTTGTCAAGTCGGTTTTATAATTTAAATCAAAGTCCTCATGCTCCTAATTCTCTCCTTTATCTGGTTCCAAGATATATATGTTTCATTTGTTATCTTGTGGTTAAAATTTATTGGTTCTTCCATGGCTTCATGTGCGTGCGTCTCTCTCCATGGCTCACAAAAGAAGGGAAATATCCTAACGCTAAAACATGGAGAACATTGTTTTGAGGAAGAAAAAAGTAATCATAAGACCGTGTATCTGAAATTGCACGCATGATGATGCATCATCATTGGACAGTATACCAGCTGTCAAAATTCAATATTGTATAAAGTTCAACCTTATTTTATGGATCTGTTTGTTATCAGGTCGTAGCACTATTTTGAAATTGAATAATATTATCTAAATTTTTGCTGAGTCATACATAGAAATATAAAATCACATAATTTTGAAATGTTCATATTCATAGCCCATCACTCCATGTCCCATTGAATCTCTGCACAAAACAAGGTACCTGGTATCTGTTCCCTGTTCCTTCTATTAGAAGTTGATCCATCAAGATAAAAATAACATTTAAATTCAGGTCATTGGCACCAAACTCTCAATGCTTCTATACCATCCATCTTTTGAATCCAATAACCTGTATTGATAGCATTAAGTGATAACATCATTCATGACAAACTTAGAAAAGAAATGAGGTGTTAGAATATATAGGTATCCTTAGCTGCTTGTGACTATTAAACTTTAAAGATAAATGAGGCTTTAGAGTATGTATTCTTAGTTGATTGCAACTATTTATGTATGGTTCAATATATTTAAGCTCCCACAAAAACTAGGTATTCTTAGTTCTGTGGATGTCTCTAATCAAGCATAAAGATTGTATCGCACTTTTTGTGTCCAGAGAATTGTTAATCCCATCCTATATCCCATGAAACCCATGCTATCATGATAACTCTGACAATTTGAAACAAATGAATTTTGTTAAAGTGGAAAACAAAAAAAAAAATCAAGTCATTACGAAATAGGGAAAATCGTATCTTCTGAAAGAAAAGTTACAATACAAAATGTCATATTGCTCTATTGTATTTGGGAAAGGGGAAGAAAACCATAATCCAAGCCTTGCTAGATCTTGATTTTTGGCAATATAAACTGTTAGTGAACTAATTTCTCATCATTTCTCTGTAGCTAGGTATGGGGAGTGCCCTGGAAACACTCTGTGGTCAAGCTGTTGGTGCTGGACAACTTCACATGTTAGGAGTCTACATGCAACGATCATGGGTTATTTGTGTAGTCACAGCAATGGTTCTATCACCATTTTATGTGTTCACATCACCCATCTTAAAGCTATTTCGGCAGTCCAAGGATATATCAGAAGTCGCAGGGAAATATGCTACATGGACAATCCCTCAACTATATGCCTATGCTCTGAATTTTCCTCTGCAGAAGTTTTTTCAATCTCAGAGCAAGGTTTGGGTCATCGCTGTAATTGCTGGGGTGGCTCTGGGCACCCATGCTCTGCTAAACTGGATTTTTGTAACAAAAATGGGTCTTGGGTTGCTGGGTGCAGCAATAGCTGTGAACATTTCTTGGTGGCTTATAAATTTAGGTCAGATGATTTACCTTCTGTCTGGCTTTTTCCCTGAAGCATGGAAAGGCTTTTCTTTGCTAGCATTCCAAAACCTGGCAGCTTTCGTCAAACTCTCACTTGCATCAGCGGTAATGCTATGGTGAGTTCCTGGTTCAAAAATATTCACAACAATAGAATAGGCCTACTATTTTAAAGCATCCAGATTCTCTACATTTAACTGAATCCCTTTGATGGATGACAGCTTGGAGCTTTGGTATTATACTGCGGTTATTATTCTGGTGGGTTACTTGAAGAATCCAAAAATTGCAGTTGGTGCTATTTCTATCTGGTTAGATGTTCCATCCTTTTGCCTGTCTATCATTTGATGATACCTGCTCCAAAAACCTTACCACTGTCTAAAACAACAATATATTTTCTAAATTTCCATTACAAATTCATATTAATCAGTTGTGCAAGTTCTATCTTCAAATGGTTGAACATAAAGTTTCCTTAAGCTCATTGATTGTTCATTCTGTCGGTCAGCATGAACTATCAACTTTGGACATTGATGATTGCCCTAGGTTTCAATGCAGCAGTCAGGTAGGCAGTACCTCTTTCCAATTGTTTCCAGCTCCTTGGATCAAATAACTGCTGCCACAAGTGAGTTGAATATATTCTGTTTCTTGCTTCACAGTGTACGAGCATCAAATGAACTTGGAGCAAATCACCCAAAAGCAGCAAAGTTTGCTGTACTTGTTTCCGTTTCTACATCAGTCTTCTTTGGGTTCATTTTTTCAGTCATAGTCCTCATATTCAGAAAGCAGACACCAAATCTTTTCACAGATGACCCTGAACTGGTGAGAGAAACATCCAGACTGGGATATCTTCTGGGTGCTACCATCTTTCTGAACAGCATTCAGCCTGTTCTCTCTGGTACTGTCGCCCTCCATCACTAAAAAATGATGCATAAGTGATTAGTCTTTGTATGGTGAAAAATGGTTGCTAAAGGTGTTCTTTAGCACTATAAGCAAATGATTGTAACCCAAGAAGTCTCACTAAAATTTGCAGGAGTGGCAATTGGAGCTGGCTGGCAAACCCAGGTTGCCTTTATAAATATAGGATGTTACTACCTTTTTGGTTTGCCAATAGGAGCAGTTCTTGGCTTCAAGCTCAAGCTTAATGAAATGGTAACCCACTAAAACGATGATCCTATGTTTTTTTTTTTTTTTTTTTCTATTTTCATTTATTATTAAAAGAATGACATCATGTTGGCCATAAAATGAGAGGAAATGATGTAAAAATATGTATGTATTTAGGTATATATGTAGGTATCTACGTATGTGTGTGTATTACATATATTAATTCATTTATGTGATGCAGGGCATTTGGGTGGGAATGCTAATCGGGACTCTGGTGCAAACAGCTATTCTGCTACTGATAACATTCAGAACAAGATGGGAAAAAGAGGTAGTTCAGATCATATTACCTCTGAGCTTTTAATTTCAATCACCTTGAATTGAATGCATTTTTTGCATGAACAAATCAACAACAACCCCACATGAAACCTTGAATCGTTTATAGAAGAAATGACAAAAAAGCATAAACAGAGGACACACGAAATCTGTAAGAGACTTCAGAGATCCTGATTTCACTATATCATCTTAAATTTATCATATGAATGGGCTGACAAGGGACACGACACATTGAATGATGGGGTTGGCAAAAGAAAATTATTATATGAAAGGGAACAACCTTTACTAAAATCTTTCTATATAAGTTTACGAAGGGATTAGTATTCTAGGAAAACAATTTTTTCAATAATGTTATTCCAAAAAGGAGTTTAAACATCCATTGCTAGAGGTTTGCCCTTGAAAAAGGGACCCAAAATTTTTTTTTTTTGAATCATGACCTTATTATATGTGTTGACTTGAACTTGATGCAGCTTGTAAGGCCAGTTTCAAGATACAATATACAACACTTTGAATATCGCACTTGGTCTTTTTCAGTCCTTTCACTTTACAACTATAATAAGTTTTGAATGATATGCAGGCTAGGCTAGCAGAAGAGCGCATCAAGAGATGGGGAGGACAACAAGAGTCTCAACCAGCTTCATAGCTGGAAAAACAAGAAGTTACCTTGTTGCATTTCTTTATATCACCTAAGAAATTGCAATTTTCAACAGCATTTAATGCGATACCAAGACTTCTCAGGCTCAAATTCCTAATGCTCATAGAAGCTGCAAAAGAAGAACTAAGTTGAACCTATGAGATCTTATCAATGAGTTCTAAGATCAAATTGGGTTTTCAGAGGGGTCTATGATAGGGGATACTGGGGTTTTGATGCATGTCATGTAGACTATGTGGTACGATTCAATGGCCTCTGCATATTGCTACACCTTAGCCATAGAAATTCAAGACATTATTATTCCTAGGACATATCAAAATACTCCATGGTCCATGTACATCACTGATAGATAACAGGGTATTGGCACGGCAAATCATCAATCAGAGACAAAAAAAACAAGCGAAACATAGGCCTAAGTAACCAATCAGTTTTCACAAAAAATATGGAGAACATAATAGCATGGAACACACGAAGGTGTTTCCTAACTTGGTCTGACCATGCTGCACTAATTCAATGCAACTTGTTGAATAGTTCCATAATTGTCAGGAAACATAATTTTCATTCAGTGTGTCTTCCTTGACTACGGTGGGGTGAGAGAAAAAGTTGATACATTCACTAAGATGGAGAAATGGCTTAGGTGTTCTTAAAAGAATAGAGCATTTAAAACAAAACATAGACACATAATTACATAAAATCTAGGCAACAATGGCCGCCTGAGTCCATGTACATCACCCAGCATTCACAGAGGAGAGAAGAGGGATACTTCTTTCCATCCTTCTCAAACAACACGAAAAAGTAAAAGGAGAAACTTCCATCTTTCAAAAGTATGACAGACTTTCATTTAATTTATATACTTCTTTCCATATTAGAGGCATGACACTTTTCATCGGTTGTTTTAAAGTTTTGTTTAGGTTGATTCTTTTAAAATCGGTAGGAATTCTCTCTCTCAGAAGGCAAATTGTAGGGTAAGGTGAGACCCAATTGTTTCATGCTGCCTTGCAGAAATGCGGGCAAAACGGCATTTCCATGCGACTCCCCCATTCGTCTTATGATACTATTTCTCATTTCCCACATCGTTTGCAGGATTCATATACTTAGCACAATAACAATTTTGAAGTCCTATCACAAACTATTCCATCTTGAAGTACGATGAAAAAAATATAATCAACCCATGAGCAAATATTATAATTTGATGATGCCCAATCACCGATCCTAGACGTCGGGAACAGAGCGCTTCTCTAACCTTTCCTTCACCAGGTTGCCTGCAAAAAAGCCCCAAGACCGGAGAGGATTCTCCGATAGGACCCTCCAACGCCCAAGTCAGCGATCGAGGTCACAGCTGAAGAGGGGCTCGAACGAGCCCTTTTCGATGTGGAAAAAGAGGTCTCAGAGAGGGGAGAACCCTTTCTGAGTGCTAAGACTGCGATTTTTGGAGAGTTATCGCACATACCTGTTTAGAGAGAGGACTCACCCTTTTATAGGGGTTGACATGATCACGTGGGATTCCATGAGGAAGGAATGTCTGCGGGTTCTTGGAAGTTGCGTGGATCTGGGCTGGTTGGTGGGTCATGTCCCATCGGAGAGGGAAAAAACGATGGTTGGTGGGTTCTGTCCCATCAATCAGTGGGTCTACTGAGTTGTTGGGTCTAGTCCTATCAACAACGTGGCCAGTGGGTAGATGGATCTGGTATTGTCAGGCGGCGCAAGTCAGAGAGGTGGCTCCCTGAACTGCACGCTGGGGTGAATCTGGAGAGAACTGGAACATCTCGACCTTCCCGAGAGAGCCGAGGCTGAGCCTGGTTGACCAGGGGCGGCCGGGGCCGACCTCCCCGGCCAGAAAGTGCCGGAGGGGCCGGCCAGGGATGGCCGGGGCCGACTCGGCGGGCCTGGAGATGCCGGGGCCAAGAGGGGCCGGCCAAGGATGGCCTGGGCCGACTCGGCGGGCCTGGAGATGCCGAGGCCGAGAGGGGTCGGCCAGGAATGGCCTGGGCCGACTCGGCGGGCTCGAAGATGCCGAGGCTGAGAAAAGCCGGCCAAGGAGGGCCGTGGCCGACTCGGCGGGCTCGGAGACGCCGGGGCCGAGAGGGGCCAGCCAAGGAGGGCCAGGGTCGACTCGGCGGGCCTGGAGACGCTGGGGCCGAGAGGGGCCGGCCATGGATGGCCTGGGCCAACTAGACGGGCTCGGAGACGTCGAGGCCGAGAGGGGCCGGCCAGGAAAGACCGGGGCCGACTCGGCGGGCTCGGAGACGCCGGGGCCGAGAAGGGCCGGCCAAGGAGGGCCGGGGTCGACTCGGCGGGCCTGGAGATGCCGGGGCCGAGTGGGGCCAGCCAGGGATGGCTGGGGCCGACTCGGCGGGCTCGAAGACACCAGGACCGAGAGGGGCCGGCCAAGGAGGGCCGGGGCCGACTCGGCGGGCTCGAAGACGCCGGGGCCGAGAGGGGCCGACCAAGGAGGGCCGTGGCCGACTCGGCGGGCTCGGAGATGCCAGGGCCGAGAGGGGCCGGCCAGGGAGGGCCGGGGCCGACTCGGCGGGCTTGGAGACGTCGGGGCCGAGAGGGGCCGGTCAGGGATGGCCTGGGCCGACTCGGCGGGCTCGGAGATGTTGGGGCTGAGAGGGGCCGGCCAGGAAAGGTCGGGGCCGACTCGGCGGGCTCGGAGACACCGGGGCCAAAAAGGGCCGGCCAAGGAGGGCCGGGGCCGACTCGGCGGGCCTAGAGATGCCGGGGCCGAGTTGGGCTGGCTAGGGATGGCCGGGGCCGACTAGACAGGCTCGGAGATGCCGGGGCCGAGAGGGGCCGGCCAAAGAGGGCCGGGGCCGACTCGGAGGGCTCAGAGACGCCGGGGACGAGAAGGGCCGGCCAAGGAGGGCTGGGTCCGACTCGGTGGGCTCGGAGACGCCGGGGCCGAGAGGGGCCAGCCAGGAATGGTCGGGACCGACTCGGCGGGCTCGGAGATACCGGGGCCGAGTGGGGGGCCGGCCAGGAATGGCCGGGGCCGACTCGGTGGGCTCGGAGATGCTGGGGCCGAGAGGGGGCCGGCCAGGGAGGGCCAGGGCCGAGAGGGGGCCGGCCAGGGAGGGCCGGGGCCGACTCAGCGGGCTCGGAGACGCCGGGGCCGAGAGGGGCCGACCAGGAATGGTCGGGGCCGACTCGGCAGGCTCGGAGACGCCGGGCCGAGAGGGGCCGGTCAGGGAGGGCCGGGGATGACTCGGCGGGCTCGGAGACGCCGAGGCCGGCGGGCTCGGAGATGCCGGGGCCGAGAGGGGCCGGCCAGGGAGGGCCGGGGCCGACTCGGCGGGCCCGGAGACGCCGGGGCCGAGAGGGGCCGGCCAGGGAGGGCCGGGGCACAAAAATGCTTTGATTTTGTCGAGATTGCCTCTGCGGCTGCACGTTGCTACACCAGCCACATCAGATGCCCCCCTGCCCCTAAGCGCTAAGGATCATGCGCTTGCTGCCCTTTGGGCGAAAGGGGCGCCAAAATTTAAAAGGAATGACTGCTTCTTTTGGTGCGCTTTAAATGAGCTGATGAGTTGGCACTTGGTTTCGAGGCGGTGTCTCTTCGAAGATCTCCCGTAATCATGCGTTAGGTGGGGTTGACGTCGGGGCCGGACGCTCCGGAGGAAAAGCTCATCGAATAGTGGAGAAAAGGTAAGGATATCACTGCTGCCCCCCTTTTCTATGCTCTACGATTGGCCGGGGGTCACGTCTCTTGGAGAAATGAGGCAGCACGTCTCGGGCTCAGGCGAGATTTCCAGCTGGCAGCCTGCAGCGCAATGGACGCATGCCAGGTGGCGGAATCTTGGGCGGTGATAGCCGGAGGCAGGGCTATAAAAGCCTTCCAAGGGCCTGTGGAATCCTTTACGCTGCCATTGCTTTCTCTACTTCCTTCTTCTTTGAGTTCTTCCTCTGCGACCTGAGCCCTTTCAACTCCTAGGTTAGTCTTATCCCCTTCTTTTCCTATGGACCGTAGCGCCATTACAGAGGGTAAGAGACCCATGGAGGAGTCTTCTCAGTCGGATAGCGAAAACCAGGCCCCTATGACTAGTGGCCAAATGCCTCGACCGTCGGGCGGCGTCGTTATCCGCGACCCATCAAGGGCACTAGAACCTCTGCCTACTTCTGGTCCTCCCTTTAGGGCGGTCCCCCTGTCCTCTCGCCGTCCGGCCCTTCCTCCGGCGGTGAGCTCTGATCCTACGGGTCCGTCGGGGGTAGCTTCAACCATGACCCCTAAGGATGTAGAGGCCGTTAGGGCTAAGTTCTTGGTCCCTGACTTCATTGGCCTGTCCGCGCCGGGGCCCGAAGATAGGGTAATTTCTGACCATCCGAATAGGGTCGCTCTATATGAGGAGTTCTTCCGGTGCGGGCTGCGCCTTCCCTTTCACCCTTTCTTTCTTAATCTTTTAGAGAGGTATAGATTAGTGCTGGCACAATTGACTCCGAATTCAATTCGGATCATTTGCGCCTTTGTTATCCTTTGCCGCTTTGAGGGGGCCCGTCCGGAGTTGTCCCTGTTCCGAGCCTTTTATAAATTCCGCCGCCAAGGCGAGGGGGCCTGGTGGGCCTTTACCGCTAGGCCGGGTAGAGCCTTCCCCTAGGCCTTCCGTCCAAAATTAGAGGGTGGAAGCCTAGGTTCCTTTTTGCTCATGTTGAGGGGGTGAGATATGTTTGGAGGGAGCCCGATACTAGCTCCAATGATGACTCCTCCATAAGGGAGAGAGATAAGGATCTGTTTACCCTGTTATCCAATTGTCAGATCCCCGGCTATAAGAAACTCCTATCTGAGGAGAACCTGATAGAGGCCGAGTTGGCCCCGACGACCGGTGAGCCCGAATCGCTTTGTCTCATCTTTCTGTTTACTGCATGTCGCCGCTAATGCCGATTATCTTTCCCTGTGTAGCTATGAAGCTTTCCACCAACGAGTTCGAGGCTCTCGCAAGGCAGAAGAGGCCGGCGACCGGAGAGTCGTCCAGGCCGCCGAAGAGGCTCCGGAGAAGAGAGCCGGCCAGGCCGGTCACAGCCCCCACAGCCCCGACGCCTATGGAGAAACCGGCCGAGAGGAAACCGGTGGTGAGAGTGGCCCAAAGGCCAGCCGGGGCCGAAGTTGAAGAGGGGGAGATCCCGGCCACCGCCGAAACACCGGTGGTGATTTTGGATGAAGAAGCCCCCGCCGACGTGCCCGAGGCGGGGTGGGTCACCGTTGCTGTTGGCCCCCGGCTGCTGCGGAGCCAGGGAGGGAGAGCGCTCCCCCATTCACCGACGAGGGGGAGCGGATCGCCAGGGAGGCCCGAGACTGGGCGGAGTCGACCGAGGAGCAGAGGGATGAGCCGAGGAGCTCGTCCCACCAATCGTCTTGGCGCCCAGACCGTCCTCAGGCAGAGGGTCCACAGGAGGGACAGACGCGCCTGGTCCCTACCGTCGGTAGAATGGCGGATGCTGCCCGAGCCTCCCGTCTCCTATCGGGAGTCCGGGCCGCCGATTTTGAAGAGGAGATGCGGGGAATGAGCCACTCCGCACTCATGGACATGATTTTGGTCTCCATCATCTAGGTAACCTTTCGGATCTTCTTTCTTTTTCCAATGCCTTTCTCTTTGTAGCTAACGCGTTTCTCCCGTTGCAGATGGCCAACGGCGCCCTTGGGCTTCGCGAGGCGCTGGCCCAGTCTTCTAACACTCTGGCGAAGGCTCTGGCGTGGGCCGACAAATACCGAAAGGAGAGCATGGCGCACGCTGACAGCCTTGCTCAACTTCGCTAGGAGACCGCGGCCCGTGAGGAGGGCTACGCCGGCCGCCTTCAGGAGATGGAGAGCCGGGCTGCCGCATCCGAGGACAAAATGGAGTTGGCCTTGGAAAGGTCGAAGGCCGCCGCGACGCAGATCGAGGAGCTCACTAGGCAGCTCCAAAGCGCCGTGGAGGAGGCCCGGGCAGCCGGGGAAGGCCGCTGCTGCGGAGAAAGCGGCAGCGGAAGCTGTTTTGGAGAAGGCCGGTGCGGTGGCCTGTGCTGACGAGGCCAGTGCCCGTGCCGCAGAAGCCGAGGCCAAGGCTTGGGAGGCTGAAAACAAGGCGCAGCAGGCCGAGGCCGAGGCCGGGCAGGCCATCTCCAAGTTCAAGGCTTCGCCGGAATTTAGGCAGGAGGTCCTCGAAGCCAGCCTTGACGCCTATCTTCAAGGCTTCGAGATGGGGAAAGTCCGAGTAGCCACGGCCCTCGAAGTCGACATTGCCGATCTTGAAGACATCCGGCCTAGGGGTCCCGATGAGGAGCCGGCTGTGGAGAAGGACGAGGGGAAACCTGGTCCCGGCGAGCCTTGAATTGTACTTTCTTTCTTTTTTTTTTAATGTAACTGGCATTGGGCCCAATCTTGTACTTATCCCTGGCTATCAATGAAGGAACTTTTTGTCCAAGCTTCTTACTTTTGTGCCTCTCTTCCATAGTTAATGAAAAAGTCCTTCGCTCAAAATCTTTTTATGTCTTGATTTGTTTGCTTCTTTTGCTTTTGAGAGAAATGCCTTACTGTGCCAGATTAGACATGCCGGCGACGTTGTAGCTGAATATTGTATCTTCCAAAGCATTCTTTTGAACCTTGAGCGTTGCGCGTGTCTGCCGTGCCGGGACCGAACTGCAATTTTGGACTTGGCCAACACTTGAACACATCGCCGAGATGTAGACTAGCTACATGAATGCCTAGTGCTGTTGTAGGCTGTTTGAGGGAAGGCTTGCCTGTGTATGAACCTTTCTGAAGGTTTGGAAAAATTGGGAGATGACTTGCTACCGGGATTAACTTTGGAGGTGTCGAGGCCGACCAGAAATGGTCAAAACCGATTTGGCCATTGTAAGGGCACCAAGGGTAAGTAAAGTTGACCAGGGGAAGTCTATGTCGACTTGCTCGGGGCTGAAAATTCCCGAACCGGTTAGGGCCGATTAGGAAGGGCCATGACCGTGCCGTATCGAGCTGTTAGGAGAGATGCCACCGTGCCAAAGCTGAGGAGGGTGGCGCCGGTGGTTGCCTTGAACCGCTTCAGTGGTATGTAAACCGCCTGAAGGGCGACTCAACCGGGTACGGGAACCAAGCAGTTCAGCCTTGATTCAGGTGCAGTACAGGGTGAACCAGGGAATTCTTGAGCAGTTTGCTCAGTTTGCTGCAGCTCAGCAGGAGATGCAGAAGCGAGCAGCTCTGGACCATGCTGCACTCGGTTCAGTCCACTCAATTTTAAAATGCTAATCCCATCGTTCTAATAAAGTTTCAGTTTTCAGAAACATGATTTACAGTAAAAATAAATTAGAACCCTAACGTTCTTCATTCCAATATTACCTCCATGTGGAAAATGACCTACTCTTCACATGTAAAAATATATCATTGTTTGTAGCATTCACTCGTTTTATTAAACTAGATTATTGTAGCATTCACTCGTTTTATTAAACTAGATTATGTGTTATAAAAGACCTTACAAGTATATATTTGACTCCCCCTCGCCATCCCCTAAGAAATAATGAATAAAAATCTCGGTTGCTGAAAGATCCTAGAGTCCAAACATCAAAGGTTTCTTGAACCATAACAGGATAAAAGGTAGAATACAGGACATTCTGAAATGGTGGCAGACAATGAGCAAGAAATGGATCTTCGATCACCAAATCAACTATTTCAGAAAATGATATCAGGCAATTATTACATGAAAATGCTGAATAATAAATGTCATCCAATATCATGCCTTGCGAGTATAAATGTAATCTTGTAACCCAACTTTTCTTATTCTCTTAATGAAGCAACAAAGATATCATTTCTCAAACAACAATATCATCAAGATGTCAGAAGGATTATGTAATTTGAATCAGCTAGACATTCCAGGATGCTATGAGAAAATTATAAGGGCAGAGCGTCAACATATCAATGGCTGAAAATTGACAAAGTCGGCCAAATATGAAAGAATTCAATAGAATAGCTCAGAAGATTGTTTTTCCTTCATCTTTTTCACCGCAGCTTCATCATAAAAGGGATCATGACCATAGGGGTTAACGTCTAAAAATTATATAACAAAATAACAAATAGTGTCTTTCTTCCCAGACAAACCAATGTAGCATGGCAGCAAAAAGCAATATCACACCTTCAACTGTTCTTTGAGATTTCTTTTGCAGTACCTGTCAAATATCCTCAACAAATCTTTTCTAAGACACTGAAAACAAGAAGTTGCAAGATTTCTAAAAGCACCGCAAATTTACCAAATCCACTTAAAAGTTCCATCAGGATATCTTTCTTAGCGCATCTCCATATAGCCCAATATGTGGGAAAATTTAGAAATTGAATTTCAAAAATTGTTATGATCAAATTATGAAAGGCAAATAATTGCCATCAAGCCATGTCTGATTTCGTCAGTAGAGAGCTGAGTAAGTTTATCTTCAGTAAGAAGTTTTTTCAGCATAGCTTCTTTATCATAACAATGCTGTAGCAGAATGGAAATTAGTTATTTACATCAATATAGTTGATGGGGTCAGTTGACCCATAAAAAATAAAATTTTTGGACGGCCCACCTCGATCTTGGCATCGGCCGCGGCCCACTTCGACCTCAACGTCCACGATGGCCCACCTCGGCAATCGGTCTCGCCCCGCTCGGTCACCTCGGCCCTAATGGCCGACGGCCCCAATGGCCGATGGCTCCAATGGCCGACAGCTCCACGGTCGACGACCCCAATGGCCGACGGCTCCAATAGCCGACAGCTCCATGACCGGTAGCTCCACGGCCGATGGCTCCAATGGCCGACACCTCCAAGGCCGGCACCTCCCAGGCGGCCCCGGCGTGTCCAAGCTAGGCGGCCCCGGCACCTTCCTAAAGGGCCCCGGCGTGTCCAAGCTAGGTGGCCCCGGCATCTCCCAGCCGGCCCCGGCATCTTCCCAGGTGGCCCGACATCTTCCTAGCCGGCCCCCTACTTCTCCAAGCGAGTCGGCCCCGACACTTCCTCCACCTCTTCAGTTCCGCCGAGTCGGCCAAGGCCATCCCTGGTCGGCCCGACTCGGCCCCGGCGTCTCCAGTTCTGCCGAGTCGGCCAAGGCCATCCCTGGTCGGCCCGACTCGGCCCCGGCGTCTCCAGTTCCGCCGAGTCGGCCAAGGCCATCCCTAGTCGGTCCGACTCGGCCCCGGCGTCTCCAGTTCCGCCGAGTCGGCCAAGGCCATCCCCGGCCAGCCCGACTCGGCCCCGGCGTCTCCAGTTCTGCCGAGTCGGCCAAGGCCACCCTTGGCCGGCCCGACTCGGCCCCGACGCCTCCAAGTCCGCCGAGTCGGCCAAGGCCACCCCTGGCCGGCCCGACTCGGCCCCAACGCCTCCAAGTCCGTCGATTCGGCCCCGCCCCGGCACTGCCTTGCCAGCGGGATTGGCCCTAGCCATCTTGGGTTGACCTGGCTCGGCCCTGATAAGTCGGGATTTTTCAGTTCCCGCCAGATCAGCCCCAGCATGGCCCTATCAATTCAGGGCGCCACCTCTCTAATGCGCGCCGCCTGATAGCGCCATATCCAACAACCCACTGGCCATGCTGGTGATGGGACAGGACCCACCTACCCAACAACTGATGGGACATAGCCCACCAACCAGCCCGGATTCACGCAAGGGCTCAGCAGACATTTTGACTTCACGAAAACCCACGTGATCGTGCCAGCGTCAACCCCTATAAAAGGGTAAATCACTTCGAGAACCGGGTAACGCAAGTTTACACACTTGATACCCTAATACTCAGAGAAAATTCCGGTCCTTCTGAGATCTCTCCCTTTTCCAAGAGCTCTTTCGAGCTCCTTCTCTGCTGTGACCTCGATTGCTGACTTGGGCGCCGGAGGGTCTCACCGGAGGATCCCCTTCGGTCTTGAGACTTTTTTGCAGGCCATTCGATGCATCGAAGGTTCGCAGATCAGCCCACATCCCGATGTTCAGGACCAGCGACCGAGCGTTATCAATAGTAGATGCCACATAATGATTTTAAATGTTATACTAATGATTTCAAATTGTTATGATCAAATTATGAAAGGCAAATAATTGCCATCAAGCCATGTCTGATTTCATCAGTAGAGAGCTGAGTAAGTTTATCTTCAGTAAGAAGTTTTTTCAGTACAGCTTCTTTATCACAACAATGTTGTAGCAGAATGGAAATTAGTTATCTACATCAATATAGTAGATGCCACATAATGATTTTAAATGTTATAGTATGAGAATATAGAGTTCTCTGGTACAAACTAAATTCTCTTGCTTTGTCTTCTTTTCTCTATAATTTATCTCTATACTCAATAAAATATAGTATAAAAAATATATAAAATAAAAGTAAACATGCACTATACACTATAACATAAAAAAGGTAAAAACATAAAAAATCAAGTCAATAACTAACAAGGCAAGTAATTAAATAAAATAGCAATTAATTACTAAAAACTATGTTTTATTACATGTGTGTATAATGAAATAATGAAAATAAAAGAAAACAAAAGCAGGTAAAAATATAATTAATAGAGAAATGTAATATAAAAAATTAAAACGGAAAAAAAAAAATCAGCAGTCATATTGGGGTAATATGTCTAGAGATTTTTAGTATATTCACTTCAAAATATTTTTAAAATTAATATCTATGAATTCGATCATTGCTTCAATTCGAGACAGTGGGGGGTCTTCAGACTGTCTTCACACACGTTAACGCATGCAAGCTAAGCTAAACTGAGTCCATTTTCATCACCATCATCACTTTAATTGAGCTTCACCCGTTTTTACCTCTATTTTATCCCAATTATTTTCCCTCACAAATTATTAAAGCTTTTGATGCGGGCAAATCAACCGTGTTGAGTGGCGAGGATGCTAAGGTTTGTCATGGGCTTCCAAGTGGGATGGAGGGGTCGTCTCCCTTCTTCGGAACCCTGCAAGAAGTCCTCGGCCGGTGTTCCCGGCGAGGACCCTTCGACGCTCAAGTTAGTAAACTTGTCGCTCAATTCTCTAGTAGTGAGATAGGAGTTGAGAAAATTAGAGAGATCCGCTGCATTGAGCTCGGGTCCTCCTCTTATACCTATCTGGGGGGTCTCGTTTACCTCGTTCCATTGGAACCGTCGAATCTTCCTCGTTGGGATAAGTTTCTCTGAACAGCAAGTGGTTAAGTCGTTGCTGGATGAAAGCCGCTTGTAGCGGTAACTGCCGAGCGTGCTAGCACTTGCCTGTGATTTCAGTGAGCAAGGTACACGATAATAGACCTCGAATCACGGGATTTGTTGCCTGAGACGGGTCATTGTGCATGCGAAAAAAGCACCAAGTTAGGACTCGGCGGGCTCGGAGATGCCGGGGCCGAGAAGGGCCGGCCAAGGATGACCGGGGCCGACTCAGCGGGCTCGGAGATGTCGGGGTCGAGAAGGGCCGGCCAAGGATGGCCGGGGCCGACTCGGCGGGCACGGAGATGCCGGAGCCGAGAAGGGCGGCCAAGGATGGCCGGGGCCGACTCGGCGGGCTCGGAGATGCCGGGATCGAGAAGGGCCGGCCAAGGATGGCCGGGGCCGACTTGGCGGGCACGGAGATGCCGGGGCCAAGAAGGGCCGGCCAAGGATAGCCGAGACCGACTCGGCGCGCACGGAGATGCCGGGGCCGGCTGGGAAGTGCCAGGGCCGGCTAGCTTGGACACACCGGGGCCGGCTAAGAAAGTGCCGGGGCAGGCCAGCTTGGACACGCCGAGGGCCGGCTAGGAAAGTGTCGGGGCAAGCCAGCTTGGACACGCCGAGGGCCGGCTAGGAAAGTGCCGGGGCCGGCTGGGAGGTGCCGGGCCGCTTAGCTTGGACACGCCGGGGGCCGACTGGGAAAGTGCCGGGGCAGGCCAGCTTGGACACGCCGAGAGCCGGCTAGGAAAGTGCCGGGGCAGGCCAGCTTGGACACGCCGAGGGTCGGCTATGAAAGTGCCGGGACCGGCTGGGAGGTGCTGGGCCGCTTAGCTTGGACACACCGGGGGCTGGCTGGAAAGGTGTTGGGGCCGGCTGGGAGGTGCCGGCCTTGGAGCTGTCGGCCATGGAGCTGCCGGCCTTGGAACTGCCGGCCTTGGAGCTGTCGGCCATGGAGGTGTCGGCCTTAGAGCTGTCGGCCTTGGAGGTGTCGGCCTTGGAGCTGCCGGCCTTGGAGCTTAGAGCAATTGGGTGAGCATGGCTTTATGAGGCCATAAACGCTACCCGTGGCCGAAGGGCCCTTTGGAGGCCAAAGGGGGCTCCGTCGGTTTCCTTCTTCACGGTTCTCTAACGGCGTTTCGACGTTGGATCATCCACTTGGGAGGTAACGCCCCTTTCGCCTTGCTGGGGTGGACCCGTTTCGTCTCAAGGGGTGATTTGGCAGCAACAAGGTTCATCGCGAAGGTGTCCGGGATGACCCCCGACGCCTTCATCTGCCGGACCAGTGACCGAATGGCGTGGAGGTAGACGTAGGAGACCGGGGGTTTGTTGAACCGCCGGAGGATGGCCCCGAGGAGCATCGAGTAGGTCTGGAGGTTGGGGCGGCAGGCCACAGCCACGACATCGCGGTGGCACAGCTGCATCTTCTTTAAGACGTCGAAGGCGCGGGAGAAGAGGTGGCGGCGGGAGCAGCAGAAGCGGATGGCGGCATTGAAGAGGGAGAGGTTGGGGGGGGGGGGCAGGCGCCGGCAAGGATCTCGTCGACGAGAGCCTCAGCCTGGGAGTAGTGGCGGCTGGAGACGGCGATGTGGAGTATGGCGAGGTATACTCCATTATTCGAGATAATCAGACATGGAGTACGGCCGGAGACAACCTGTGCACGCGCGCGTGCAGGGCCCATTGGGCCATGGCACGCTCGTCACGTGCGGCCAATGCCGCGCCCTGGTGCGCGGCTTAGTCCTCGGTGCACTAAGTCCATCCCTTATGTTATTTGCAATTTACCCAATAATTTATTTTTTTAATAACATTCTACTTTTAGTGCTTGGCACTTTTTCGAGAAAAATTTTGGTGGAACAAGTTTTCTTCAAATTCATTTTTTTGAAAAATATTTATAGAAAAAATAAGTTTTACCATGTTTGATTATTAAAAAATTTATATAAAAAATAGCTTTTAAAATATTTTCTTATATTTAGTTTGGATAGTTTTATATGAGAAAATGTCAATTTAACTATAATGCCCTTAAAATAAAGATTACATAGGAACTAATATTATATTATATTAAATGATATATATATATATTATATTATTATAATATAAATATAAATATAAAAAATATTAAATTATTTATATCAGTAATATTTTATTTATAATTTAATATATAAGATATATTAATATAATTTGAAGTAGAGTTGGCTACATTCGAATATAGATGTAGTCAAGTTTAAATTCGATCACTTTCTTTATCCTTTGATTCACACAATACGTGAATTTCAAAGATGAAAAAGATGAAATGGCTTTAAAATCTGTGTATGTCCAAGGGAGACAAGATGATTAAATTCTAAACTTAGCTACATTCGAATGTAGTTAATCTACCTTATATAATTTTATTATTATATTTATAATTTATAAAATAAAATAATATTAATTTATATATTATAATATATGATATAATATATATATTATCATATATTATTATATGATATATATATTAGAGAAAGAAATAAAATAAAATTTTAAAATAATTTTAAACTTTTGGCACTACAAAGTTTTGTTATAAGACTGTCAAAATTAAAACACCATCTTCTCCTCAAGAAAAGGTTTTCTATAAAAGAAATGGAGGTTCAATATTATGTATAGATTTTTTAATTTACATGTTTCATTTTAACATTGAGTAGCTATTCATATTTGAATATGTGCATAACAAAATAATTTTCAGGCCCCTACCTGGACCCATTGGATCATTTATTGATCATCTTCACATTAACAAAATGTCCAAGGATATCCTTGGGATGTTTAGACCCAAATCCAACTTGGAATCAACTAATATCTCAGTTTAACGAGATAGGATCGGCTTCTAATGGGCTGTGTGGAAACCTGGTCCCAACAAAGTCAGCCTTCAAGTGACTTGTTGTTGGGTTGTCAAGTTTCTTTCAACAACAGTCAACAGCCAAAAAAAAAACAAAAAAGAGGAAGTTGGGTTGTCAAGTTGGACCCGCCCTGACTTCACCCAGTTGAATCCTGTCCTTATGTTTTCTCATGAAAAGATAAGAATCTCTTTTGATGACCTCATTCAAGACTGTATATATCCAGCTCCTCTTCAACCATGATCCAATCCGGATAGGGGTCTGTAATTAAAAATTTCCTCAATTATCAACGTATTTTCAGGGAAAGAGCTGACCAAAACCCAACTTGCTTTTCTTTTAATATTTTTATTAGGGTAGCAAACAAAACAAAATAATGAACTGTTTTTTTTTTTCCCTCCATGCACATTTTTTTTTTAATTTTCTTTCCTTCTCTTTTTACTGTGTACACCATGCTGAAGCCTTTTAAAACAAACAATAAGTATGTCATGGGTCCATGACTGATAAATACGTTACCATTTTCCTAGAAATAAATAGTTGAGAGAGAGAGAGATGGCGATGAAGAATGCCTACTACTACTACTACTGGAAAAAAAAAAGCATGAATTTATTTTTGTCTGGCAATGTTATCCTTTTATCTCTCTTAAGCAGGAGGGGAGCTTAGAAAAATGCATTTTTACTGAAAAAAAAAAAAGCTTATAAAGCATTGTGGTGCATGCGTGGACATTGCTCCTCCAAAACACGTTTTTATAACTTTGAAGGGGGAAAAAAAAAGTTTTCTCAAAATAAATATTCAATAACAATATTTGTAAAATATTTTATAAGTGTAGAATAAAGTCAAAAAAAGTGTTTAATAAAATGCTGAAAATCTAGTTTCTACCTCTCTTTCTCCCCATCTTCTGTTACGGAGAACATTTGGCGGTTTGACGCAAGCAAAAGTTAAAAGTATATGGTTCGGAAAAGTCATGAGTGGAACTGAACAAAAGTCATTGTGACTCTGGCCCACAAAATGGTGAATCTAGGCCTAGGTCTCTAATCCAGGAGCCAGGTTGCGTTGCCACGTTGGACCCACCTTGACTTGATCCACTTGAAGCCAATTCTTAAGTTTTTTTTTTTTTTTTATAACCCTCATGAAAAGATAAGAACTTCTTTTGATGATCTTATCCAAGGCAGGTCAACCTTCCTATCCCATCTCTTCTTCAACTATTATTTTAATGTTAAATGATCTAATCCATGTAGTGGAAACATAAATCTTCTCTATCTACCACCACATCTTCTCTATCTACCATACTTTGGTGGTGGTTATTGGCATTAAAAATTTATCTCATTTGTTTGAACTCGTAACCTGAACGGTTGCACAATTAATTTTTTTAAATTATCTATTTATTTTTGAAGAAAGGATTGAGCAAAACCCACCTGCTTCTCATTAAGTTAGAAAACAAAGGAAAAAATACACTTTTTCTTTTTGGCATTTCTCCATACACAGCTATGGAAGTAATCCTGAAAACTCGGTTAAGCAATCCAAGTCACGAGAGTTTAACATTTTACGCTCCTAGGATATCCTAGGTCAATGCAAACTACCAAAATCCCTCAAACAGTCCTCTCTTCTTCTTCTTCTTCTTCTTCTTCTTTTAACTCTTCTACTTTTGTTTTGTACACTATGCTTGTGCTCGTTAGAGCAAAAAAAAAAAAAAAAAAAAAAAAAAAAATGTAAACCAAATAACTAAATTGAAACACTTAAAAAATAGATGATAACAAAGAATGCATGCTACGTTAAAAATATAGTACTTTTTACATTTTATCTATCATAATTTTGGCTGTATATGAATAATGCCATAAATAATATAAAGTTAAACACAAGTGCATGAAATAAGGGCTAAAGACTTTAAATGGTGACCTTAAGTTAGTGTTTGATTCATAAAAAGCTATCTCTGGATAAGTATACATGATAGTATTTATCCAGGGAATAGCTCAAGGGATAATCATCTTTTTAAAATACCATCTTTGCCATCAAGGAATAACTCTAGTTATTCTTGGGTCCCTAGGGAATAAGATAACCCCTCTGATTAAACTTTTTCAGAACTATCCCCTCTAGTTATAGCTTTTGGGGATAAAGAAGGATATCCAGGGGATATCCCCCTTATCCTTCATATCAAACACAGCCTAAGAGGATAGGATTGAAGCTTCTTTATCAAGAAAAATAATAAAAAAATATAATAGATAAACTCCACTTTCTATTACTTATAAATAGATGCCAATAATATCATGAATTCAATCTTTGCCATCCATAAATAAATCCCAAATATCATATGAATGGCAAAATAGTCCATTTTTATTTTTAATAGTGCTATGCATGTTAGCAATTTGTTGGAAAATATGATTATTTTCTAAAGTACAAAATTGGTAAACTTACCTCTAGCCATTCTTGTTCAAGCAAATAGTTTAATCAAATAGTGAACAAGAGATCCAACGTACTACTATTAGTTATAAATCTTATAAAAGCATTTTAAGAGTCATTTAACCTAAGACTTCATGGTGTCCATCATAGATGAGTATCATAAGCTTATAGGCTAGGCTAGGAACCTTAACTGATAGAAATTGTACCGTTTCTATCCATCAAAGTAATAAGAAAATATATCATAACTAGAGTTTGGATCAATTATGAGTTAATGGGAAGTTATCTATTACAACATGCATATGGTAGGAAAGAAGAAATCAATAAAAAAACAAAGAAAAAACATGCAAGAAATTTATGGTAGTTTTGTCAAATTAACCTACATCCATCTCAGTAAAGATAAAAATAGTTTCAATAATAGAATAATTAAAGATTGTAATGACTTCTTTATGAAACTCTAGACCTCTTACATTCAACAGAATTCTCTTCTGGATCTTTCAGTAACACTCTGGGTTACCTTGCAGACTAGAGCTACATATTCTAATATAGATGATGAATGTACAGTATTTTATATAGATTAATATTCATATTCTTCTTATTATGAAAACATCCAAAGTGTTCAATACAAACTATGATTCATATTCTTCATATATAAAATATATTCATATTAGGCTATCTCCATATTAGACTTACGGTCCTTCAAGTCAAACTCTAATAAATCTTTAACTTTGGCTTGAGGTCTATAAAGCCAATCATCCTAAAATTTCTTCATTATTTTTACTACTTTTCCCAATGAGCATCGGCCTCTATAGGCTCTAACTAAGTCAAGCAGTGCTTGAACTTATTTTGTTTATAGCTGCTACCCTTCTAGCAAATTCCTTACTCTTCACCACAATCTTATAACTAAGATATTCATACTCTACCCTCTTAGCCATTACAAGTGCATAAGCAACTGTATTTGTATACTATATAGGTGGTCTGACCTACCTCCTCGTATGATTGGTAGCTTTATTATAAGGTTGTTGTAGAGAAGCTGCTACACCGTGTGTAGTTCCTTATAATGCACCTCCTTCTTGGACTATGCTAATGAGTTTTATGACTCTCTTCCAAAAGCTTTTTCCTCAAGTTCCAAGATTCACCTTCTTGTTGACACCACAATCCTCTACTTGTCTTTTAACTATTCCTCCCTTCTAGTTTATCATAGTAAACTCATTGAAGTTAACATCTCTATTATAAGAAGTTTGAATGACTTAGGATCTTGTGCATGCTATAATTTATGATCCTTCACCTTAGTGTATAACATAGAAATATACACTTTCTTGCCCTTTGCTCAAGTTTGTCATCATTAATATGGACACAAATAGGATAACCAAAGATTCTTAAAGCAAAATAATCAACAGGTTGATTAGACTATACCTTTTGAAGAATCTTTAAGTTGATGATAGTTGATGGTGATTGATTCACCAAGAAGCTTATGTATTCACTACCTTAGCCCAAAATAATTCTTCGAGTCCAAGATCAAAGAGTATACAATAGATTTTCTCCATGAGTATTCTATTCATCCATTCTACAACTTCATTCTCCTATGGTACTATTCGTATATTACAGTAACTTGCTATACCTTCATTCTTGTATATTTTTTAAATTTACCTTTATCGTATTCCAATCCATTATCCGTATGCAATGCCCAAATTTTTTGTCCGATCTATTTCTCCATTATAGCTTTCCACTATCTGAATTTGACTAATACATCATCTTTATTGTTTCAAGAAATATACTCAAACCTTCCATGAGAAATCATCAATGAATGTCAAAAATTACCAACCTTTACTCATCATGCATGAGAGCTCGATCCCAAGAAATCTGAATGAATGAAGTCTAATATCCCCTTGGAACAATGAGTATCATCACTAAACTTCACCTTGCTTTGCTTTTCACTCATGCAATACTCACAAAAGTTTAGTGTACTAGTCATCACACTATCAAGTAGACATCTTTTACATAACTTCAACATCCCTCTCTCATTCATATGCGCCAACCACATGCCATATCCAAGTGGACTTTGAGTCTGACAACTCGATAGATGAAAAAATCATAGTAAAACCTCTAATAGTACTTTCAATCATCTAATACAAGCCATCCACCATCTTTCCCTTGATCACCATAAGCATACCTTTAGAAAATTTTAATACATTATTCTTAACTTTATATTTGTAATCCTGAGGATCAAGTGTGCCCAAAAAAATCAATTCTTTTTGATATGATATAAAGCAATATACCTTCATGATATGTTCTATCCTGATAATATCTATAGTCTTATTGTCATCTAATAGATTCTTTCCTACCTTTGATTGATGGATATAAAACCAACTTTTATTTGAAGTCATATAAAAGGAACAACCATAGTCAAGAATCCACTCCTTTTTGGAGTTATTGATGCTAACTGAGAGTGGCTCATTTCTTACATTATTAAAGCTTTTTAAATTGTTCTATTTAGCAACACTTGCTCTAACTTTAGAGCCACTTTTCTTTATATCCTTTTCTTTCCTTTTCGAATACTCTCTTAATATGCCTTTTCTAATGATAAGAGTAACAATAAAGTTTTCAGTGTTTTGACTTAGATCTTGATTTTTCTAAACTATTTGAACTATATTTCTTGCTCCTACCTCTACTTGATTCTCAGCATAGTCCCTAAATACTCTTCTCTTCAGCTCCTTAGATTGTAGGGCATTTTCATATCATTCACTGAGAGACTCTCTTTCTTATATAACAAAGTGTCTATAAAATTCTCATATCAAGATGTTAATGAGCACAAGAGAATCAACCCTTGATCTTTATCTTTTATCTTGATTCCAATATTCTTCAGTTCAAGAATTACTTTGTTAAACTCATAAATATGGTCTATTGGTCTTTCCCTGAAGTACCTTTTTTTATCCATAGGTGAGAGAGTCTATACCTCAACTATGATTGATTTGTGATCAGAGAGACTTTATCATGTATCTTCTCTCTAATTTCAACCTGATTCCAATTGCTATCTTCTACTCAATGACTTCTTTGATAACCTTGTCTACCAAATACAATAAAATTGTATTATGTGTCTTTGCCCATAATTTATTATTTTCTATATTAGACATGGTTACTAGTAGTCTATCCTTATCTTCTGGTACCTTCCATTATCCCTATTATAGCACAAGGGCTCGCATCTTGATCCGTTAAATCCTACAGTCATTAGCTTTATTAAATTTGTCAATCTTGGACTTTCACTTTCAACATTGTGAATCTTTCTTTGAAATCAATCCTCTAGTGTGCTTAGCACTATCTACCCAGTTAACTAACTTAGCATAGCATAGGTCTCCTTAAAAATAGTAAAATTTTTATATTAATAATAGAGTAAGACTTAAAAGACAGATGAAGCCTCTAATGATAGACTCCTAAAGTAAAACTCCAATAAACAAAGAAATCCTTTAATAGCCACCTGAAGTAAGGCTCTAATAAATAGAGGAAGCCTTTGATAACCATCTGGAGCAGATCTCCAATCAACAAAGAAATCCTCAAGTAATCATTTGGAGCAGGACTTCAAAGATAGAGAAAGCCTCTAAAAAAATTACCTAGAGTAATGTTTCATCTTTACAATCCAGTAGACTTAATCACTTCGACAGAATATTCTAGAGCAATGCTCTAATAAATAGAGAAAAACTTTGATCTTTACTTGAAGCAGAGCTCCACTCAATAGAGAAAACCTCTAATTTCACCTAAAGAAGGGCTCCACTTTAAAATAGAGAAAATCCTCTAAACTCCTGTAGTAGAGTTCCACTTTAAAATAGAAGAAATCTTCTAAACTACTAGAGCAAAGCTCCACTTTTATTGCTGCACCAAAATATTTCATTTGGAATAATACTGAAATAACTATTCCAAATTTATTCTAGATTTATCCTAAGCTAGAAAACCTCCTCCTCGATCGCTCCTCTAGCATTGCTTAAGGCTGCTTTTGCTAACTCCTTCCTTACAGCCTTCTTTTTACATGGCAACAATGAAGGTCGGTTGGCTCTTTTCTTTTGGTCTCTCTAAAGAATCTACTAGCTATCTCATATCACTAAATCGTCTACCTCTACTACCTCCTCTTTGATCACTCCTGTCATAATTATCCAGAGCTTCATCAACCATAGCAAAGTGGATCCCCCACTCCACCATATGTGGCTCGATGTCTAATCATGACCACCTACGAAATCTGTTACCCTCTTCGTGTCATGCATCGATAAATGTGGAGCAATTTCAGCCCTTGTTTGATGTCTTCACCACTTTATTCCTTCTTTGCCATAAAGCTCAGCAATGTCACCCTTTGTGCCAATCGCCAAGCATACAACTAACTCTCCACCGACAGCTTGATCTAAGTGGCCACTACAATAGCCAAAGATAGGTTATCGAAGATCACAACGATGTGGGATGGGAGGTTGTAATGCCCCAAGCCCATTTATTAACCCAATTAGCCCTTTAGCGGGTCAAAACCATGCAGTTCTAAAAACTCGAGCAGAAGTTAATTGGTAGCAGATGAAGTTGAATTATAAGTATATAATACTTTTTTTTCTTATTCGATGTTGAACTATTTTTGGGCATTACAGAAGTGCTGGTAGAGCATCGGATTTGCTTCAAGATCTATGCTTTTTACTCGTGCAGATCAACTGTGCTGCTACATGATCCATGCTGCTTTAGAATTTGTGCAACACATGTCTAATTTGTTTCTTCTATGCGCTTTATAGACCTTACTTTGATATCACTTGTTTCAGCAAGCGCACAATAGGGAAGAAGATATCAATAAGAAAAATAAAGAAAAAACATCAAAAAAATACACAAGGGATTTATGGTGGTCAATCATATCAATCGAAATCTTAATGAGCAAAGACAAGAATAATTCTAATATCAAAGAACTAAAGATTATAATGACTCCCTCATGAAACCTTAGACCCCAAATACTCAACATAGCACTCTTTTGGATCGCTCAATAATACTTTATATTACTTTGAAGACTAAGGCTACATCATATGTCTATATAATCGAGAGATCTATAACGTTTTACTTAGCTTATGATTCATATTTTTTTTTGCTATAAAAACATCTACAGTGTCCAGTATGGACCATGATTCATATTCTCTATATACAAACCATGTCTATATCAGCAGGCCATCTTCATATCAGGCTTGTAGGCCTCAAGTCAAACTCTAATATTATCTCTTAACCACCTAACTTATTTGACAACTTAAATGGAAAAATATAATAATAATAATAAAATGCTATGTGGGCCACTTTATTAGTCTTCAAGAGAGATGTAGTCTATATTCTCCTACTTGGACCACATGAGAGGGTAAGATAATCATTATCAAGTATAACTTCATAAAATGACTATAAGTTATTATCACTAGTCCAAACATTTAGCTAGTTGAACATACCCAATTGGAAAATTGTCTATGCATTAATCATGGTGGTTATGCCCTAGAATAGATACCCCCTTCCATGTATTAAGGGACATCATCCTTCCTAAGTGAGTATAATTTATAAATGAACTTAAGTTTGTCCAGGGTCTAGCTTGATTGATCGATCCTGATTGATCAAAACTTTATCCATGACAAAATAATGAACATATTCAACTAAAAGTCATATCATCATAACAAAACATACTCAAATATAATAGCCAAAGAGATAAAATTAAATTTAAGAAGCACCAATAAGTCCCATACGGTCAACATAATCCTTGGACACTTTTGTTGATAAACCTTTAGTCAAAGTTAATTATTATCAAGGTAGTGCTTATGTGCTCAATTGTATCTTTTTATTTTTTAAACATTGTTTCTAACCATCATATAATTTATATTACTGTATTGATTTCAGCTTTCACTCTTATTGTTCTTAGAGAAGAACACTTTAGTTGAATTATCACAATAAATCCTTAATCGCCTTGAAATAGAATCAAGTATTTTTAGGCCTATTAGAAAATTTCTTATTTATAAAGCCTGTGATGTAGCTTCATAATATACAATGAATTATGCCTTTATCGTGGATGTTGCAATAATAGTTTGCTGCACTTCCAAGATATAGCACCTCTAGTAAGAAGAAAAATGTATTCAGAAGTAGATTTTCTAAAGTAAGTCAAATTTGATCTAAGTGAATTCAAGCCACATCTAAATTGTGATATTGAACATCCAATTGCACCATGATATATGATTAAAAGAATAAAAAAAATAATCATGATATTAACTTTAGATAGTTTAGTTGGTCTAAGAATCTAAATTAAGGTTTTGGGCCCAAAATAATGTTGGTTCAAATCCCACTTTAAATAAATTATTTTAACTTTATTTACTAAAATTTAAATTCTAAATGGTCAAAATTCGTTGGATGACACCTTGGCCTATTAAGAGAGTTCAAATAAGACAAATCTCTCATGTGCCTTCCTGATTTAAATTTCTCTAGAATTTGATGAATGTTAAAAGATGGAAATCACTCTCTAGAATATCATGAATGTTAAAAGATGGAAATCACTTGTGGCATTATAATTGCCCCAGGAACCACCTTGGTACCTTATAAAGCACCATGTGGTGCAAGAGATCTTCTGGACTCTAGAAAGATCCCATCACCTATATATCCAACCTTCTCTTTAGAACTGGATCTGCTTCTTTTAAAAGTTGCCAACTAGGCAAGGGTTGTGAAATATAATAAGAAACCTCATCACAAGTTCCTGATGCACAAGAGCATGAAAAGCGGTTTCCTTAATTATCTTCCTGAGATATTTGCTGATTTTGACTTAATTAAAGAAAAAAACCAACCATTTGAAAGAAGCTAAGCAACTAAAGAAAGAGTGCTTAAAAGGATATATAACACATAAGAGATGTGAAGACACCGTCTTTCCAAGTAAATTCCACACCCCCATAGATCATCAATATGCCTAAACTTTTCCTCCTAATCATCTTTCATTTATTTAAATGTTCTCATGCCTCCTAATCATCTTCCATTCTAAGATTTTCAGAATCAATCTCCCAATCATCTTTCATCTAAGATTCATAAAATCAATTCAAAAATGACATAGGCCACGATATCAAAGCATTAGGCGCTTTCTAATCATCTTCCATTAATTCTAATTAAGATCGTTAGCATCAATCCAAAATAGTGCCTCTAATTTGACGCCAATTTCCTACAGCAGGTATTATTTCAAATTTCTCTCATGTCTAAAATCCTTGTTTCTCCCTCATAAATCATGCCACTATGAGCCATAATTCTGTAAGACTTCACACGCCTCTAGCATACTTTCCTTTCTGAAGTCCCGGATAATGACCTAGCATACCTTCCTTTCTGGAGCCTATGATCTCACATCCCCTCATTTTAGGAAGCCTGCTATTGCTCAATTTCAAATTTGAATTTTGAATTCCAATTTAAATTTAAATGAAAGTCAAGATAATTATCTCCATTTGAGGGGTTTCTCAGAATAACACCTATGAACTCACATCCTTTTATTTGAATTTGAATTCAAATTTGAATTTTGAATTTGGGTTTCTTATAAGGAAAGATGAGATAATTATGTTTATGAGGGGAATGTTTCTTGACATAAACATGGCTCTAAGGGGTTTATTTAAACCTCATGCAATAAACCTTAAACGTTTTGTTTGGATCTTTGGAGAGAAAGAAGGTAAGAGTAAAAAGAAGAAAAGGGATGGAAGGGTAAGGAAGGAAAGGAAGGATTGTTCTCTTTTTCTTATTTAAAAAGATAAAAGGAAAAAAAAAGTAATATTAATTATCATATTTGGATAGAAAAAAAAAAAAGACTTATGTGACAATTATATCCCTTCAAAAACTTTCAATGCTAAATCATGTTATCATAGTGGGTTTTAATGGATTTCAATGATTAGAAGGGAAGATACCTAGGTTGAGATCGGCCTTGAACTCTCGCAGTGCTGACTCAATGGCCGTGGGAATAGAAGAACGAAGAGTAGAAAATGAACCGTTGGAATGAAAGAACAAAGAATAAAAAATGAAGGAATATTTTGATCTTTAAAAAAAATAATTTAAACATTTTTTCTTTCTAATACTACATCCGATTTGAGAGTTAATAAATTTACCCTTGTTGAGAGAGAAACAAGGGAACAAGTTACTCTCATTCTCTTTTCCATCTTTTTTTCACCTTCTTTCCAAATAAAGTAATTTATAATCTTTTTTCTTTATTTTTTTCTCCTTCCCTTCATTCCCTCCAATCCCAAAAGTCCCTAAAGGGCCACAACCAAAAAAAATAAATCTTAGGTTCAAGGCAGATTTCAACCCAGTGAATATGAAACCATTTTGGTCTCTAATCAACATGATTATCATGGTAGAAATCAATTCTAATTTCTTATGTTCAAGATTTGTATACTAAATAACAAGACTAGAATATGGCTCTAGTATCAAATGTTAGCAATTGGTTACACAATATAATTATTTTCTATAGTAAAAAATAAATAAACTTATCTTTAGCCATTATTATTGAAGCGAACAACTTGATCAAATAGGAAATAAGAGATAAATCATATTCCTCCTACTACTCATAAATCTTATAAGAATATTTTAAGAACCTTTTAACGGAAACCTCTTATCCATCATAGATAGGGTATCGCAGGATTTTATATACTAAGCTGAAGACCCTTAATGAATATAAACCCTAGTGTTTTCGTTCACCATGAAAATAAAAAACGTGACAACTAGAGTTTGAATCTATCATGAGTTAGGAGAAAGTTAGCATGCAATCATCCAGCTTAAACAAGATATATAATAATAATAAAATACTATGCGGCTATTTTATTAGTCTCCTTAAGCGAGATGTAGCTGACCACGTATTTTTATATATGGAGCTAAAGTACGCATGATAGTGACCATATGACAAGGGATATATATTGATAGTTTTATAAACTTAATGCAGCATGCGTTATTTATTTTTGAAAAAGTTTTGATAATTTTAAAAAATACTTTCTAAAAGGTAAATATTTGGTAACAATGTCCAAAACGTGTTTTCATAAGTGAAGAATAAAGTCCAAACAGGTATTTCTTAAAATGCTAAAATAATCTAATCTAATTACTCTCTTCTTCTTCTTCTTCTTCTTCTTCTAATAAAAGAATTTTTAAAGAGCGCAAGCAACGCCACTAGTTTGATACGGGCGAAGGTTCAAAGGAATTTACGACATTGCAAGGGAAAACTGCGAAAGATATGGTTTGAAAGGAAAAGGAAATGAGTGAAACTGAGCGAAAGCCAAGAGTAAAATTCCCCGTACTTTCCGTAAAAAATTAACCAGGCTCACGGATCCAACGCACCGGCAGCTGGTTAAAGAGGCGAGCTTCAAAAAATTTCAATGCAGCGTCCAAAAGTTCACATTCCCAACGTAGAAGCCAAGCAACAAAGTATCTCTTCTCTAGATATCTTCCGCTAAGAAGGTGGCGTGCTCACAGAGGAAATAGCTAGGCCTAGCTGGGCAGCAGAAGAAATGAAAAAGAAAAAGAAATTTGTTGGACATGCATCCTTTAATTCATTCGCTCTTTACAAAAACCGGCTTTGAAGAATTATTTTCGTAGATCTTAATTTGTTATATTATATATGCCAAAGAATATGAAATAAAAAAATAAAATAAAGTAATGACTACCTTATTACCTATTCAAGTCCCAGCGAAACAACCGCGAAGTTTCCCTTCGTTCAACCCCCAACGTAAGCCGCCACGCCCTGCAGCTTCCACGCAGCTGCCGTCGCTTTTTATAGCTCTTTATCGCCCCACGTCGGTTTCATCTTCTTGCCTGTCACCACCGCCTCCACTCAGTCTCTCGCTATATATCAATAGCTTGCTGCCATTAATTTGCCTACTAAACTCGAGAGAGAGAGAGAGAGAGAGCACCAGATTAAAATGGCCAACGTAGCTATCTCTAAACCTTCCAAAAGGTCCTCTCGCAAGAGCTTCAAGCTCAACCTCCCCTTCCTCTGCCGCGAAGCCGATGTCTTGGCCCCCGCCGCCGTCCCGTCTCCCTCGTCCCGACGCAGGGATCGAACCGACGAACTTCGCGACGTGTTTCGACACTTCGATCAAGACAGGGACGGGAAGATATCAGGCAGAGAATTGAGAGCCTTTTTCATGTCCGTAGGGGAGGAGATTCCGGTAGAGGAGGCGGAGGCGGTGATCGCTGAACTTGACTCGGACGGTGACCGGCTTTTGGACTTTGGAGACTTTGTGGGGTTGATGGAGAGGGAGGGGGGAAAGGAAGAGGAAGAGGACGAGGACTTGAGGAAGGCGTTTGAAATGTTTGAGGTGGAGAAAGGGTCGGGGAGGATCACGCCAAGGGGAGTGCAGAGAATCCTGAGCCAGCTTGGCGACGAGCGGTCGTTCGAGGAGTGCGAAGCCATGATACGGCCTTATGACCTTGACGGCAACGGCGAGATCGACTTCCATGAGTTCCACCAGATGATGAGCTAGAGTGAAAGGGAGCCATATATTAATTTCTAGTATAGCTGCTGATCGATCAGGCCGATCAATGAATATACAATAATAATAATAATATATATACATATATAACCTTGATTGGCATGATCTACGAGCTATCTGAAGATCGAATTTATCCAAAACTCTAGCTCTGGATCGAGGGAGAGTGTGAGTTTGTGTATGAAAGGCCACCTCTTTAGTGTTTCTATGTATTTTAATATTATAGTGTCTTCTTGTGTTGTAATGTCTGGAGTGCGAAGTTGAAATTTGCGAAAGTGATAGGTCATGTGGTTTGAGATGCAACCATGCGCATGTATTGGCTACAATAAGTAATATATATGCCTTCTAAAATTCGGAATCATATATGTCATGCAATATCGTAGCAGAATTAGCATGTATATATATATATATATATATATATATATATATATATATATATATATATATATGTTGATTGCATTCAAATATAGTAAGACGGGTTAATGATAATAAAATCCATGGGTGAAATTTTTCCATGAAGAAAGATGATAATGATTATAATGGAAGACGCGATGAATTAGAAAGACCATGCATGGTGAAGGAATTAATACAAAAGACTAGATCTCAAGTGCCATTTTGTTCTCTTAATTTATCTTTGCTTTTTTTTTAAAAAAAAAACTTTATCTTCATTTCTCTACAAGTTATTGTTAACGTTCGGCCGTTTTCACGCCAACGTTATTAAAAAATATATATATAAAAAATGTTTGCTCAAACGTTCGGCCGTTTGAAAACAAAACGGCCGAATGTTCGGCTGTTTTAAATAAAAAAATAAATAAATTCCTAGCAATTAAAAATAAATGTTTTGACCGTTTAAAAAAAAAATCTATAAATAGGGTTTCAAAGGTTAAAAATTTTTTAAGGTAGAACCACAACAAGTTTTTTGTTTCTTCGAATTGTGTTGAAGATAGCTGATTGACGTTCGTTGAGATCGTGCCACCGGCGAACGTAGGAGTTCAGGCTCTCGGGTTGTACCTTGGAGGAGGGTTGAGGTCCAAAGTTCTTCGCACGAGAAGCGGCCGGTTCTCCTTTAGGGCTGTGGTTGAAACCGCCTCACAGGCCTGACTTTTAACTCATTCTTATTTTGAGTTTTCATTTTCTACTTAATATAATCAGCCACTCACACACTACTGATTTATTTTCATATATATAAATATGCATTGATATATTGCAAGGATGAAGAAATAAATTTATTTTTATTTTTAAAATTTACTTTTATTTTTTAAAAAATTAACAATCTAAAGGAGAACCGTTTGCAAATTAATTATAATTTATTTACATTGCATATTTAATACATATTTAATTTTCTTTCACTTGTAGCAAAATATCTTGTTCTCTTGTTGTAAAAAAAAAAAATGTTTGAATTATTCAAACAACTTTGTAACAAAATCATTTTCATTTTTCAGATCATCCTCTCTGAATCTAGTTTGGACCATATGGCAACCCTTAGGGATGATATCGTTAGTATTAGACCAAAAAAATTTGATGGATCCCATTTTAGGAGGTGGCAAAGCCAAATGAAATTTTGGCTAACTACCTTAGGTCTTTCGTCAGTGATTGACAAATCATCTACCAGTTCCTCTAGCACAATATCAACCACTACCCCTGAAGAGGATTATCTATGTAAAGGTAGAATCCTTAGTGCCCTGTCCAACTCTCTCTATGACATTTATCTATCGGCTAAAAATTCAAAGGAATTATGGGATAACCTTGAGTCTGAATATGGACTTGATGATGCTGGAGTAGAACGATTTAATACCGCATCATTCCTCAGATTCAATATGGTAGATGACATGCCTATCAATGACCAAATTCATAAATTCCAAGAATACCTTAGGAAACTTCAAGCCAATGAAGGCAAATTTTCTGAAGGTTGTAAAGTTTCTAGCCTCTTAGATAAAATGCCTCCTTCTTGGAATGGCTTTGTCAAAAGTCAGCTTCAAAAACAAGGAGAGCTAACCTTGGCTCAACTTCTAAACTCAATCAGGATAGAAGACCAACATAGGTCTAAAACCCTTCAAAATAAAACTCCAAGTGTCCAAGCCAATCTAACCGAAAAACACCAAACCAACAATAATTCTAAACGAAGGTCAAAGCCTAAATTTCGATCGAACCTCCAAAAACAATCGAACCAACCCTACCATCCTAAAACAAACATGTTCAAACCCAAGGGTGAAACCTTTAAAACACACAATACTAGACCTAGCCAGCCAACCCAAGGTCCAAGTAAAAGATTCTGTTTCATGTGTGGGAGGACAAATCATCTTGCTAGAGACTGCTTTTATCGGAAAAGGGAGCCCTTTCACAAACCTTCTGCTTCCTCTGGACCCCAAGCTCACGTAGTTGAAGGACAAGATGATTCCATCCTTAGGTTAGTAAACTTGAACCCTGAATTAAATCTTGCTTATTCCAACCTTGACTGATGGTTGGATTCAGGAGCTAATGTTAATATTTGTGTTGATCGCTCCTGGTTCACTACTTTTCAGGACTCAAGTAGAGGAAGTGTGACTCTAGGGAACAACACAGCCGCCAGGGTCGAAGGACAAGGTCGAGTGAACCTGAAAATGTCATCGAGAAAAGTTCTCACCTTGACGGATGTGCTTTATGTTCTGATCTTAGGAAGAACCTTGTCAGTGGATCTCAGCTAGTTCAGAGAGGATACAAAATTGTTCTTGATTGTAATAAAGTTGTAATAACTAAGAATAATGCCTTCATAGGAAAAGGATATGTAAGTGAAGGCTTATTTAAATTGAATGTAATAAATCCTTTTATTAGTAAAGTTGAGAATCAATCTTATCTTGTGAATAAATCTAATCAAATTCAGTGGCATGCCAGGTTGGGTCATGTACACCTAAGAAAGGTCGAACATATGATGAATTTAAAACTAATTCCTAAATCGAATCTAGATATGTCTAAATGTGAAATATGTGCTGAATCTAAATAACCAAGAAAGCCATTCAAATCAGTAAAAAGAAATTCATCAATTTTGGAGTTAATACATAGTGATGTTTGTGACTCAACTAAGACTGCAACTCGTGGTGGCAATAGGTACTTAGTGACCTTCATAGATGATTTTTCTAGATATTGTTACTGTTATCTAATTAAATCTAAAGATGAAACCTTCAATAAATTTAAAATTTATAAGAGTGAGGTAGAAAATTAACAAGAAAGGAAAATTAAAATTCTTAGATCTGATAGAGGAGGGGAGTATACCTCGAATGAATTTGCTCAATTTTATCAAGAACATGGGATAATTCATCAACTGACTGCTCCCTACTCTCCACAGTCCAACGGTGTAGCTGAGCGTAAGAACCGTACCCTTATGGATATGGTAAATTCTATGCTTATTAGTTCTGGCTTACCTGAGAACTTGTGGGGGGAAGCTCTTTTGACTTCTTGTTTCATCCTAAATAGAATACCTACTAAGGATAGTGGTAAGACTCCCTATGAACTTTGGAAAGGAAGAACACCTAACCTTGACTTTCTCAAAGTGTGGGGGTGTCTAGCTAAGGTTAATATTCCTGAACCCAAAAAGAGAAAACTAGGATCCAAAACCTTAGATGCTGTATTTATAGGCTATGCCCAAAATAGCAATGCCTACAGATTTTTAGTAATTAAATCAGAGATTAATAACATATCTGATAACACAATCATAGAAGCTAGAGATGCCTCTTTCTTTGAAGATATAATGCCATTCAAGACTAAAATATCTAGACCTCTGGAATTTGAACCATCATCCTCTAAAGCCATAGGACCAGAACTAGAAATTGAACCAGAACTAAGAAGAAGCAAAAGGAAAAGAATTGAAAAAGATTTTGGTGAAGATTTTTTTACATTCTTAATAGAAGGTGATCCTTCCACATACGATGAGGCAATGACATCATCAGAATCATCATATTGGAAAGAAGCTATAGATAGTGAAATTAAATCAATCATAGAAAATAAAACGTGGATTTTAACTGATTTACCTCCTGGAAACAAACCTATAGGAACAAAATGGATTTTTAAAAGAAAATTAAGACCGGATGGATCAATAGAAAGATATAAAGCTAGGTTAGTAGTAAAGGGATTTAATCAAAAGAAGGACATAGATTATTTTGATACTTATGCTCTTGTAGCAAGAATAACAACCCTGAGAACTCTAATTGCCTTAGCCTCAATCCATAAATTAATAATTCATCAAATAGACGTAAAAACTGCATTTTTAAATGGAGAATTGGAAGAAGAAATTTACATAAATCAACCTCAAGGATTTGAAGTAAAAGGATAAGAATATAAAGTATATAAATTAATCAAATCTCTTTATGGATTAAAACAAGCTCCTAGACAGTGGCACATTAAGTTTGATAAAATTATTTTAAAAAATAGCTTTAAAATAAATGAATATGATAAATGTGTATACTATAAAAGATAGGACACTGATTTTATAATACTATGCTTATATGTAGATGATATATTACTCTTAGGAACATCATTGAAATTAATTCAAGAAACTAAAAGCTACTTATCAAGTAAGTTTGATATGAAAGACCTAGGAGAAGCCGATGTAATTCTAGGAATAAAACTTAACAGAATAGATAATGGAATAGCAATAAGTCTGGCACACTCAATAAAGAAAATGCTTCAAAAGTTTGAATATTATGATTTAAATCCTATTTCTACTCCCTATGATCATAACTCTCATTTAATTAAAAATTTAGGAGAACCTATTAATCAATTAGGATATTCTCAAAGAATAGGATCCCTATTGTATATTTCAAATAGAACTCGTCCAGACATAGCTTATGCAGTAGGCAGATTGAGTAGGTATACTAGCAATCCTAGTAAAGAATATTGGAAAGCCCTAGAAAGAATTTTTAGATATCTTAAAGGAACCATAAATTATTCTCTAGTGTATTCTGGTTATCCTGAAGTGATTGAGGGATATAGTGATGCTAATTGGGTAACAGATAAATTCGATGTTAAGTCCACCACTGGGTATCTCTTCCTTTTAGGAGGAGCTGCAGTATCTTGGGGCTCATATAAACAAACTATAATCACTAGAAGTACTCTAGAGTCTGAGCTAACAGCTCTTGACACTACTTGCTCCGAAGCACAATGGCTGAAAGATTTAATAAATGATATAGATATTCTTTCACCAAATATTTCTCGAATTTGTTTAAATTGTGATTGTAGAGCTCTGATTGATCTGTTAAATCAACATACATCCAATAAAAAGATGAATAATCATATCCTGATCAGGTATAAATCTATAAGAAATAAAATGAAAGAATCAATATCACTGCAGTTTGTAAGATCTAAACATAATTTGGCAGATCTTTTAACCAAAGGCCTTTCGAAGGCTGCGGTGTTTGAGACATCGAGGGGGATGGGGCTTAAGCCCATATATTAGTCACTAGAGTGGACCCCTACCATCATGGCAACCCCATGGTTAAGGTTCAAAGGGAAACGATCTCTGAGGTGATATCTGGAAGCATCGCTTTAGGAATCTGTCTCCATCCCATCCCTATGGTGTGGTGCTTTATTGTGACGGTTAGGTTGAGCATAGCTCTTAATAGATCCAAGGCTGTAAATTCAGCAAGGTATGATTCCGTTGCACATACCCTTGGAGGATTTACCTTAGTGAGAGTAGTCGTGAGGCCGCGACTATGGGACCGGGGCGAATCCCTAGTAACTCTCATGAAAATCAAGGCAAGCGCATGACCTAGATAGCGCTAACCCGCATTATGATCAGCTCATCTTCATACTGTGTGTATTTTATACTAAATGCAAGTTCAAACCTAAAAGGTACTTGCACTAAGCACAGTAAATTTTAAAGTTTTGAAATTGCTTATTGAATTTAATTTATTTGGTTATTATTCCTTTGTTTTTATTTTATTTTTTTTTGTGGGGGATTGTTAACGTTCGACCGTTTCCACGCCAACATTATTAAAAAAAAAAACGTAAAAAATGTTTGCTCAAACGTTCGGCCGTTTGAAAACAAAACGGTCGAACGTTCGGCTGTTTTAAATAAAATAAATAAATAAATTCCCTAGCAATTAAAAAAAAATGTTTTGACCGTTTTAAAAAAAAAATCTATAAATAGGGTTTCAAAGGTTAAAATTTTTTTAAGGTAGAACCACAACAAGTTTTTTGTTTCTACATTTCAGTTTTTTGTTTCTTCGAATTGTGTTGAAGATAGCTGATTGACGTTCGTTGAGATCGTGCCGCCGGCGAACGTAGGAGTTCAGGCTCTCGGTTGAGGTCCAAAGTTCTTCGCACGAGAAGCGGGCCGGTTCTCCTTTACGGCTGTGGTTGAAACCGCCTCCCAGGCCTGACTTTTAACTCATTCTTATTTTGAGTTTTCATTTTCTATTGAATATAATCAGTCACTCACACACTATTGATTTATTTTCATATATATAAATATGATATATTGCAAGGATGAAGAAATAAATTTATTTTTACTTTTAAAATTTACTTTTAGTTTTTAAGAAATTTAACAGTTATTTGCTGATCTTTATTCTTAATTACTGTAGTCGGCTAAAAATGAGAGAGGTACGTTGCAGCACAGTGAAAAAAGCTCTGGATTCCATAGAGACAGTGGAAGAGCGTGACAAGTGTTAGGCACTTTCGGGTAAAGGGCCTTCAACATTCTAAGTATGTCTTTTGTCTAAAGAAATGCGTTGAGAAACGGCAGATCGATATGTATAGAATCTTCAAACTGTTTCTTTTTAAGAATTAAAAAAAAAATTGTGCGAAAATAACAGATGGAAAAATAGAGCTAGCCCTGTTGAGAGGAGAAAATAGAAATTAAAGATACGGTAGAGAGAGTCTCTTGGGGGAGGATGTTTAGTCTTATTTAAGTTTTGAGGTTCAGTGCAAAAGATCGAGAAATTAAGATCTCTTCTTAGCTTAAGACAAAGCTTCCATCCTTTATATATCCGATAGTACGTAGGTTGTCCAAATTGTGTGCAATATACTTTATCACGATGAGTCTATCTTCTGCACTACGTATTTGCTGTCATGAGCTGCATTCTCTGTACGAAAAAATAACTGGCTTTACCAGCTTATTATATATTGCAGGGCATGTGAATCCTACTAATTGGTTAGCCATGCATTACCTACTGACCAACCAGCTGCGGGCTTCCATATTTTAAGAGTTCGATCAACGGCCCGCTGTCGAATGGGTAATCTTGTGAGATGCTTCAGTGGGATTTAGGTGGAGGCTAATAAATTATGCTTAATTAGATATCATATTTAGTATTCAAATCCTAGCTAGTTCTCTTCCAGGTAGAGCTGAAGCTGGTATAGGTAGGACTAATTAAATAAATCTAAATCATGCAAGCAGCAGCAGGGATATTGTGGTTTAGATTTTTCAAATGAATTAAGTTGCAGCAGTTGATCAACAACAGCAAGGAGCTGAGGAAATCGTGGTTGACCATCTTCTTCTCTCTTTTGGCCTTTCTTAATTTGTGATGATTTACTAATGGTAGAAGTATGTGGGATAATTTTAGATATATCCCACAAAACGGCCGATCGAATAGATAAAGAAAGACGCCAGTTAATAATTTAGTAACCTGAGCAGGAGTGGGATGGGGCTCCTACAATATTAATAATACTAATGGAGGGCAAGCAGTGGCTGCAGCCTCGATCCTCTTGTTGTTAACGGTACTATAAGGATAATTAACAAGTCGTTGCATTAAGCCATATCAGACAAGCCGCAAGCAAACAAATTAATATCAGGCCACCGTCTTGACGTGGAGAAGAGGCAGGAAGGAGATCGAAGAGGTTGAGCTTCAAGTATACGTAATAGCGTCGATCGGAAAAGATTCGTGCATTTTTTTTTTTTTAAGAGGATATGAAGGGCTTTGATGTTGTCACCTATATATGACTTGGCTTGATGTCAGCCATGCATGACTTGGCTGGCTTCTTCTTTCAACCCACTTTCAGAGTTATGCTGCTCTAGATATGGTAGCGGTCTCTATCTACCCCTCCACGCTGCTGTGCCATGTTCCTTGGTTAATTATTAATTTAGGCACATGGGTGTAGTGGGTACTGTATATAATTTAAGCATCTCATACTGGCCTGATGGATATATATATATAGCATTAATTATTGGCTAATTAGAAGCTTTTTTTTTTTTGTACACCTTAAACTCAAGGTATGGCAGATACTTCACCGAATGGAACTGGAGATGATTTTAATATGCTAAAATTTCATTGGCAAGGTGTGTTCACTCCTCGAGATATGATTCAAGATCAAAATTGATTTATAGCGGATCATCGATCAGGAGAGAACTCCTCAAGCAAAAATCTCTTTTAATTTGCTTGTTGTATTATGTAAATTGATTCTATTCATCACATGCATAATATATTTTATTTTATGCAATTTTGTATAAAATTCTATTATGATAGAATATATATATATATATATGTTGTATGTATGCATGCATGTATATGTATATGTGTATTATATATATATATATATGTGTGTGTGTGTGTGTGTGTGTATGTATGCATGTATTTAGTGAAATCAGTAATGTTAGACTATTCATATATTCTAATTATTTCAAAGGTAGGCCTAGCTTGATTATTCTAGCTGTCTTAAAAGTAATCTTAGTTATTCTAGTTATTCTTGAGACATGTTTGATTAGTCTAGTTATCTTAGAGGTGGATTTGATTCTTCTGATTATTTTTGGGATAGGCTTGATTATATCCTATTTGTCTCATAAGCAAATTTGGATCATATTTTGACTATTTCTGAGACATGTTTAATTATTCTAACTATCTCAAAGCAAGCCATGGCTATTCTGACCATTCCTCTAGTAGGTCTAATTATTTTGGTTGTCTCGGAGGCAAGCCTAATTATTCTGGTTATTTCTCAGGCAGATCTGGTTATTTTGGCTATTGTTGGGATAAGTCTAGTTATTATAGCCATCTTAAAAGCAGGCCCATTTATTCCAACTATTTTGGAAGTAAGCTTGATTATTTAGGCTATTCTTTTAACAAGCTTGTTGTTTTAATTGTCTTATAGAGGCAACTTGTTTGCCTGTTATGGGTTAATGCATGACTATGACTAATTTAGTATTTTTCTCAAATATAAGTTGTGAAACAGCCATTCGTAATTTGATAAAATGGGGATATTATAAGATGGTTAGTGTGATGGTTTGTTTACTGTGGACCAAGTATATTGTAGTTTACTTGCAAAATGATAATTGATGAATTGTTTGTTATTGATTTAAATTTATTTTGGCTAGATTATACTGAGCTATGCTGAAACATAATGTTCATCTTCACTCGGGTCATATGATGAGCATGGCCTTGGATAAAATAATCTTGGATAAATTACTTTTGAAAATAATACGGACCGTATTGAGATGGGATTTTAGTATTACATTAAATTGTTGTGTGATATGACTGACTCGATACATTTGTATATGTTTACATGTGGGTGCATGAATGGGGATTCCCATTGGTCTTATGCTTGTTCTTTTTTTTTTTCTATTTCTTTTAGAGCTTCATGATGCTTAAGTTCGGTTCTTATGGTCAAGATGGAGTTAGCCCTTTTGTAACAAAATAAATTTAAATTTAAATTTATTATAAAAATATATATGCAAACCTTTAAATTTATCTTTGAATATAAAAATTTGGATAAATGATCACGATAGCAATCAACTTGCATAATTCCTAAGATTACATTTAAAGGTTATACAGTCCGCTGGGGCATGACATTTCTAATAAAATATATCTCACCATCTTAGATAATAATTTTTAACTAAATACTCCATTCTGTTATCAAAATAGATATTGCATCATAGTTTAATGACATTTAGCCTAACAAGTTCTCTTTGGACATGGTATTCTCTTAAGATGTTCCTCTTCAGCTAGATACTATAAAAGAAAAGCGAATCCACAAAGCTTTCAAGAGCCATATATGAAGAAATGCTTGCGACCACGTTTGCCAAAATAAGACAAGATTTAGATGAATAGAATGGAATTATCTTCAACGCGTGGGCGTACAACTTGGCCTGGGTCAGCATCAGCCGCAAGTTCGTTTAAAAGTTGAATCCATAAAATAATTGATTTTTTCAATCTAAAAAGCAGGTACTCGCACAATTTTACATGGTTAAACCCCTTCTTGAAACAATTTGATGGCATTTGATGCCCTCTGGGTGCAATTCATCTGACTTTGGATCTGTGATAGCCAATATATATTTAACCTATGCTCTTTTTTTTTTTTTGGCGCAATAAACAACAAAACAAAAGGTCACAGGAGATTAGGAATGGAGGCACAACAATGGAGACTGCCAATATTCTAACAGTCGACCATGCCTTGCCAAGGATCTTCATAATCTTAGCAGCTCATTTCAATCTGAACAATACTCCATGTATTAATGTATGTTTAGTGCACATATACATACTAAAAAAAATGTAGCTATAGATGGTTAATTACTTCAAAGATCATTCATTAAAAACTGAACTTTGAGGATATAGATGGTGAAGTGAATCTATAAAAACAATTCCCAAATTAATTTGAACTGAAGAGTATTGCAGAGGTTTAAAACTAGATAAAAAAAAAAGAAGGAACAAGTAGTCTTCAGGACACTGTCAACTAGATTATTTGTGCAAGCGACTCCATTATCATGCCGAAAGGTGTCCTACCAAGGAATTACAACTTGACAGGTATGGCAACTCCTGTGTGTTATCATTTTTCCATAGATTAATTTTTCTTTCAGTGTATATATAGTTTTGGCAATGTGCAAGTGCAGAGAAATAAACATCATCTAAGTTTCAGAATGGGAAAGTCCCTGTCAATCTAATATGGTCGAGAGTGCTTCTGAGACCATACCGAAGAACTGCCTCGTTAGCAACTCTGAAGCCATCACCATACGCTGGTGAAGAATCTGACTCAATCTGGTGCTTGAAGAACTCTCCAAGTCTTCTCTCAAACTGAGACCTTGGGCCTTTTTTGCTCGATGTTGAGGACGAAGAGGATGACGAGCTGGATGCAATGTTACTGCCACTTCCTGAGATGATTTCCGAGTCCAGCCACATATGAGCCAGCACTTGGCAGATGCCTTCTTCAACTGGTAGGCTCAGGCCTCGAAATCCTGTAAGCATAATATGTAGAAACTAAGAACAATTTTGTCTACTGGATTAATTATGGTGGAAGACTATGGAGACATAGAGATATAGCATTCCACTTGAAGGGCAATTCCTTTGTTGAATGGTTGGAGGTTACAAACAGAAAGGAAACCAGATACATTATAGCAAAAAATAATACATCTTTATATGGAACACAGTCAATTACAATGTCAGTACATTTCTGCTTTCAATGCCTTGTTCTCATTTTAGTCACAAGTTTTAAAAAGTAATAATAAGATTTAAATATTTCATAAGATGTCAAATAAATAATAATGAAAAGGATATAGAATTTGAAAGAATAAATTTATGGTTATATGGAATATCTCTCTCTCTCTCTCTCTCTCTCATCCAGCCATGTGTAGGTCAATCAACCAGTCTACATGGTTGACCAGTGCTCTCAATAAATCTCACTTAGTGCATCCAGAAACTTCTGTCAAGGACATGATCTTCACATTAGACAATTTCAAGTTTTCTGCAGTAATAACACCAGGAGCAAGAGTAGATAAAAGGCAAAATGATATTGAAGATACTTCCATCTCACAAGACTTTGTAGCCTCTTGACCTGTACTACAACTCAACTCAAGTCAACTCATCTAAGCCTTTTCCCAACTACTTAAGGGATCTGACAGAATTTTACGTTGGCTGTTAGCTACCTAATGCAACTTTTCTTTTTGACCCGGGCTTGGAACCGGCCTTGGCGGAGTTCCTCTTGACATCTAATAGCATCAAATCAGATACTTGTAGGCTTACGGCCATCCTTCACATCCTTAACAACATGAGCTACCAAAGGACTCTGCAGCATTAATTTTTCTTTTCTTAGGTAAACAAATCCACTCTAGTAAACTTTATATCGATAACAAGAGCTACTTCTACTGGAAAAAGGACAAGCTATCTCTTCAAGACTATTCATGAGAAACCAAGCAGACAAATCATTGTCTTGTCTTGTTCAATGCACAAAAAGACATTGATCTTACAGCAAGTCAGCAAAGACTGTTTATACACATCATAGAAATACTAGGATTCAAGAACCTCTCACAATATATTTAAAAGATCAGATTCTTTTTTTTTAATAATAAACTATTAAGTTGAACCATCTTACAATTAATTGGAGCCCTTGTCTTACAGTCTTGCTTCCCAAAGGCAGGTGAAATGGTAGAAATGCAAAACTCTTGAAGGGAGATTACCCACAGATATAACTCATCTTATTTGGAAGTGGGGAAAATTTATTTAAGGAATCTTCGTCACTTCTCAAAGAAATAAAAGAGTACAGAGAGAGAGAGAGAGAGAGAGAGAGAGAGAGAATTTAATAGTTAAATTGCTGGTCAACAGTGGATCAACTGGTTACCTCTAAAAGGTCAAGCCAAAAGATAAGACCGAACCCTTCCATCAGGGATAAATACATGTTTGATTCAGTTTGCATGAGCAGCTACTCGTTATGGATAATTTTTTCTTGTCCTGATGACTATTGGGTTTCTAGAAAAAGTGTTAGTTCATGACATCTGAAGTCTCCTTGGTTAATGATGTTCCAAACCATGTAGTAGGTTGGCAAGATAAGTTCAAGAAAGCCAGATACTACGCAAATTTCTTCCTCACTTGAGCTGAAGTGAAGTCAGGTAGCTCTAATGCATTGGAGAATGGCTCTAACACTTTTTTTATTTAATTCTCCAAAAAATCCGAGCTACATCAGGTCTCACATCAAGGATAAGAGGAACACCAAGTAGATATCCCCTCCCTGGATGATCCCATTCTCATGCATGAATGTTTTCAATTAGTAATCTCAACAAAACTGGCCCAAGTTGTTTTGCACTAAGGATCAACTAGAGCAAAAAGAGATTGAATGGAAACAGAAACCAATGGATATGGGATGAGGTTACCTTTAAGCCGAAGCCATGCATGCATCATCTCATGAGCCAGTATTGACCCTGTTAGTAATCTGCAAACAGAAACTCATATTACAGCAAAATTTGCAAAAGAAGATTTTTTTGGATGCTCTTCTATTTGATAATTGAAATTAGAAGTATAAGGCATATGTCAAATGATAATCTGCCCCTCAAACCTCTTGCTGAAGGATGTCAAGCCAGCATTCAGTTAAAACAACATATTTTGGTGTTAAATATGTAAGAATCCTTTGAAAAAATTGGATGAAACATCAAAAAACACAAATTGAAATAGAGCCATAATGGAACTGGATGGCACAAGTGAAAGTTGATGAACAATACCTTGGTAGCCCATACAATACAATAATGGCAGTTACATCACAACGCCGAATCAGTCTGTATGGTCCCGTTATCATATCTATAATTCTGTTTCCAGGCCCAAATATTGGCCTTCTTAAAATCTGATTGAAAATTTTCTCATCAGTGATTCTGAATAAAGCAAATACAAAACTATCTTATTTCTTTCAATAATCACTATAACACTTTTAAAATGATAATGCTAAAAAAAAAAAAAAATCTTACAGTGCTAACTGTCTGCTCTTCAGAAAGACAGAGACCTCTGGTTTCAGGGATGTGGTGATTACCCTGTTCTCAAGAGTAGAAAAAGAGGAAGAAGAAATTAAAAGCAGTATGTGATAAATAAATTTTAAGCCAAGCATGTTACATGTTTTTTGATTAATTATAAAATGCCTCACATTCTTTTCTCCTTCCATGGCTTCATTCAGAGCTTGTCTCTCAACCAGAAGCAATGGAATCTGCTGTTCCACTTTCATATTTAAACCTTCATAAAATTCTTGTATATCAAGGTAAAGAGGTTGGCACTCGTTGTTATCCATTATTGCAGAATTCAGACATTCCAGGCATAGTTTTCGCCCATCATCCAGAGTCACATATTTTGTGTCTATTAGCTGCAATGTTGAAAAATGAGGAAAGTGGAGAAAATGAGCAGAATATACATCACCAAACACAAGATGAAATAAGCAATATGAATGAGAGCCAGTTCGGCAGTGAAAGCTGACACAGTTAAGGCAAAAAGTTACAAGAAAATTATTCAGAATAGTAATTCTATACAAAACCAATTACAAAAATCATTATATAACTTTATATTAATGATATCAATCATCTAAGGCGTAAAAAGTTGTTTCCCGAATCAGTACCAACCTCCATTCGTTCACAACTGCAACACCTAGGAGTGCCATCAGACTCATGTGAGGGACAATACTTTTGCAGCCAGAAAGGGTGAGCCCGGTATTCAATTTGGCCATTTCTATTTGTTGGAATCTGCAAGAAAATTCATGATTACAGCCCAGTAAAACACAAATTTTAAGGAGTGAAATGAAACTATGATGCCAATAAGTGATATCAGTCAAATTTTAGAAGCATGCAATCAATAATACAAGAAAACATTTGAATAATGTGGATGTGTTAGAGTTTGTCTTGAAATTCATAAGTTCAATAAGAAAAGGTTCTCTATATTCAAGTAGAACTTCAGTCTTAGTCTGTGTAGGCTTGAAATTCAGAAGATAAAGGACATGTTTCCATATCTTTATAGAACTCTAGTCCTAGTCCATATAGGATATTGTATGTTCCTCTTCTATATAAGTACATGTAGCCCCAACTTCAGAGCAATCCTGGGTAACTTAGAGAATTTTGTAAGAGTTCAAGAAAGGATCCTGTTAGGTGTATGCAAGTCTAGGGATTTAAGAGAGTCTCTAGTGGGAAAAAAATCCTAGTAATTCCAAAGTTTGATGAGGAACGGTCTTTGTAATCTTCAATTTTTCTTAATAATAAAATTCTCTGCTTGCCTTTGCTCGTGGATGTAGGCCAATGAGCTGAACCACGAAAATCCCTATGTATTTTTCTCTCTTGTTTGATTTTTCTTTCTTATCTTTCTCATTGATCATTTGTTCCCTGAGTACCATTGTCATAACACGTGGTATCAAAGCTTCCACCGTTGCAACAGCATGCAATCTCAAAAGATTATGCAAAGCATATCATTGATATGCAGATTACAATGACAAGTGGGAACAAAGATTGAGAATAGAACTCCTTTTAACTAATAATAGAAAATAAGTTATAGAAAAGTCTAATGGACGATGCAAGACTTGTAAAATTTGTAATATTTCTATCATATGATAAAAACAGAAGCAACACAAGCCAGACAATTACTTAATATGGTTACAGAAAAATAATACTAAAGCAATTGTCCAAATGGGTTGACCCATAACCGAATAACATAGACCATACCCATGGCATAGTTCAATAACAATGTTAATTGCCACCTTCAGATCTTTGCATTTTCCCTTTTTCACATTAGAAATTACAAATCACATGAATAAAAAAAAATCACTAAGGTGGTACAAACACCATGGAGGACTTCTGTGTCTCAGATTTTGAAATATTAGTCCATTCAGGGGCGCTTATATTTAAAATTAAATAGATGGATACATATATTTAGGGTCTACAACAGAGATGGATGGAAAGTGCTGCATTTTAGTAATCTGTAGAGAAAATATAAATTTGGAAGGATAAAGTACTTACATATTGATTGCAAACATCACATTTTGGGTGAAAAAGTTCCCTGTAGCAAGACTTGTGATATGGGAAATCGTCATGCATAGAAAACTGTGACCAAAAAAATGAAACAATAAGCTTGAAGCTTTTCAAGGATGGCAATCATTGTGTACTAGCTTACCTCATAATCAGCTATTGGTTGATTGCAAGCATGGCAACGAAAACATTCTGGGTGCCAAATAGCACCCATACAACTGAGATAGCGTCCATGACCAATTTCATTTTTGCATCCAGCACATATCCTACACCATAATTTTATTTCAATGAAGTCCAATATTATTCTTCTCATTTGTTACAAGAAATAAGAAACATTATAACATTGAGTGAGAAAAAAAATCTTTTTTCTTTCTTGTTGGGCTACCAGCATATAAGATTCAATCCAAAATGAGATTTCAGTTTTTCTAATATGACACCAGAATTCAAAGAGTATATAAATTGAAAGCTACTTCTTTGGCTCATAGTAGGAACCAAGCTCATACAATGCACAATGTATGGAAGAGAGAAGAGAAAGGGAAAGAGCACAACCTGTTTAGGAGTTGAATCAAAGAGTCCAATGTACATGAAAGTTGAACTAAAGAAAGATAACTCTGCCTATGTATGAGTTTTTTATATATAGCTGGTCTCAAGTCCGGATAAAGGAGAGTTGCGGTAGGTTGACGACTAGCGTAAAACTATAATCGCACCTTATAATCAAAAATTCAATAGAGAAAATCGATAAAGATAAAGCATTCTCTAGAAGCGATGCACTACGTTGAAAGAAAGATATAGTGAAAATGGCAAGGGTGGCTAAGGCGGCCTCAAAAACAATGTGTCACATTGGTGCTTAAGTGTGATGAAAAATAAGCAAGGGTTCGCACACCTTTATAGACTGGTATGACTAAAGAAGTTAATCCAAGAAAATAAAAATAAAAATAAAAATAAAAATAAAAATAAAAAGCATATTTAGCAACTTGAAATATAGGGTCATTAATAGAAAATTTAATGGAACTAACGGATACAATGATTAGAAGGAGAACTAATGTTGCTTGCTTGCAGGGTACCAAGTGGATAGGTGAAAAAGCAGAAGCGATCGATGATTTTAAACTTTGCTATACAACAAAGATAGAAATAAAAATGAAGTATAAATTATTATAGATAAAAGTTTAAAAGATGAAATTGTAGACATTAACATAATAAAACATAGAATAATTTTAATTAGATTAGTAATAGATGAGGAGTTAATAGATATTATTACTACTTTATGCTCCTCAAGTAGGTTTAGATAGTGTGACAAAGCAAAGTTTTTGGGAATATATGAATTGACTAATTCAAGAAATTCCTACTATAGAAAAAAATTTATTGGAGGAAATTTGAATGGACATGTAAGAAAGTATAATGTAGGTTTTGAAAGAGTATATGAAAGTTATAGATTTGAAAATAAAAAATAACAAGAAAATGTCATTTTAGAGTTTGCAATGGCATATGATTTAGTATTAGCCAATACATATTTTTTAAAAAGATCTCTTATTTGATAACTTTTAAAAGTGGATATAACACAAGTTAAATAGGTTTCTTCCTTACTAGAAAAATTGATCAAGTGTTTTATAAATATTGCAAGGTTATACTAGGTGAGAGTCTAACTACACAACAAACATTAATAGCTATGGATATATGTATTTAAAAATGAAAGAGAAAGACTATAAGGTATAAGAATCCAAATATTAGGAAGTAGAATTTGAAAGGAGAAACTAATAACTTTTAAAGATAAAGTGATGAAGGAAGGAAAATGGAGTATAGATGGAGAGATTAATATCATATAGAAAAAGATAGCCAAGAGTATTAAAAAGTAGCTATTTCTATTAGGAGAGAAAAGGAAAAGAACCATATGATAATTTGATGGTAGAATGAGAAAGTTCAATTAGCAGTTAAGGCTAAAAGAGAGTATTATAGAAAAAGTTAAAATGATAATACAGAAGGCTAAAGGTAAGGCATATTAAGGAATTATATCATAAGCTAGAAACTAAAGATGGAGAGAAAGACGAATATAGAATTGCAAGAGTAAGAGACAGAAGCTAACGATATGTTTCAGGTTAAATGCATTAAAAATGATGATTAAAAATTTTAATTAAGAAAAAAAATATCAAAAAAAGATGAAGAAGTTATTTTAATAAATTATTAAATAAAAATTATGTAGATAATTTAGGATGCCCTATTAGCTACATTTAGGATAAAGTTATGGTATATATACTTGTAAAATTAGGACAAGTAAATGAGGCTATAAAAAAGATAAAAGTAGAAAAAATTATGGAACTAATAAGATTCCTATAGAAGTTTGAAAATATTTAGGTGATGCTAGAGTAAAATGGGTGATAAATATATTTAATAGGATCTTAAAAATTAAAAAGATGCCTAATGAATAAAAAAATAATATTATAATACCAATTTATAAAAATAAAAAATATTCAAAGCTACTCTAATTATTATGGTATCAAACTCATGAGTCATAACTATGAAACTTTAAGAGAGAGTAATCAAACATAAGTTAAAGTGTACTACAAAAATATCAGAAAATCAATTTGGTTTTGTGCCAAGAAGATCAACCATAAAAGCTGTTTTCCTTCTTAGGAGGTTAACGGAGATATATAAAGTAAAGAAACAAGGTCTTCATATGGTTTTCATTGATTTAGAGAAAGCATATGATATGATTCCTAAAAAAATATTATGATGAATGCTAGAAATAAAAGGAGTACCTATTAAGTATATTAATATAATAAAGAATATGTATGATGAGGCAATTATTAATGTAAGAACTATTGATGATAATTGCTAGCAAATTTTCTATTACAGTAGGCTTACATCAAAGATCTGCTCTTAGTTCCTATCTTTTTGATTTAGTTATAAATGAGCTTATCAGACATATTTCATAGTACATGTTATTTGTAAATGATATAGTACTAGTATATAAAAATAAGGCTGAAGTTAATCGTATGTTAAATTTTATGGCAAAATGCATTAGAATTTAAAGGTTTTAGGTTAAGTAGGACAAAGACAAAATACATAGAATGCAATTTTAATATAATTAGAAATGAAGATGAATATAGAGTACAAATTGGGAACCATGAAGTTAATAAAAATGATCATATTCAGTATTTAGAATGTTGTTCATAGGATTGAAGAAGAGATTGAAGATGATGTTGTTCATAGGATTAAAACAGGTTGGATAAAATGAAGAAGAGCAATTGAAATATTATGTGATCATAGAGTACATACCAAGTTGAAGGAAAAGTTTTATAGGACAACCATAAGATCATCTACGCTTTATGACATAAAATTATGGGCAATTAGAAAAAACACGTACATAAAATAAATGTGGTGGAAATAAAAATGTTAAGATAGATGTGCAGTAATATAAGAAAAGATAGAATAAGAAATGAAACTATTTGTAAAAAGATAGAGATAGCTCCAATCAAGGATAATTAAGAGAATGATAACTTAGATGGTTTAGACATGTACAATGTAAATCTGAAGATGCATATGTGCGAAAGAGTGACTTGAGATATGGAGAGAAAAAGAGGTAACAGTAGATCGAAAATCATATGGAAGGATTCAGAATAGAGCTGAAAGGAGAAAAATAATTCATGTAGCTGATCCCAACTAGTTTGGGATCCAATCTGTTTGAGTTCATTAAAGGGTCTGACTTGATTAGAAAAGAAGGAAAGAGCACATAATAAGTGGGATAATTAACGTATTTCATAAGAAAAATAGAAACGGTAGTCTTGGGTACAAAATGTGATGGAATCAATGAGCATTCCTTGATTTCAAAAATATTATTTTTACATATAATATAGATATTGTATCTCAAATATGAATGTGGTTCTTTACTACAATCCTTGCCTTTTTTTTTTTTTGCAGAATCACTAATGGACATTTTTGGCTTGGCCATGAATTTGACAATATCAAAGGTTTGATATCCTTCACTGGACATATAACAGTCCTAAATTTTGATGAATCATGTTTTGATCCATAAAGCATGCTCTATATACAAAACCTTAGCCTTGTTGGTTAATTTTAAGGTTTAGAATAAAATCACTTCGTTGAGTTAACAGGGTTTGCATTAATAATTTGAATTTGCTCCTTGTTTTTTTCCTCCTTTCCCTTTTGATGATACAAATGATGTATTATGAGATCACATCCCGCCATGTATTTGTACTTGGGTGGCCATAACTTGATTAGGAATCACCATGACAGGGTCATTGTTGCTGAAATCAATACCTACTGTGGTTTTCCTAAACAATAGGAGTCAAACTTAAGATGTTCACTTAATTTCTCACAATTAAATTTCAAAATAGGATTAATATAAGATCCAGCAGTGATATCAATGGTTATTAACATTTGTTGTTTTGAGCAAAATAGTTAGGAACATTTGTTCTGTAGATTTTGTCAACTTGGCAATTTTTATGTCAACCAATGAAACAACAATGGAGACCTCAGAGAAACAAAATCATGACTGAAAAATTAAAATCACATTCAACAACAATGTATCATGGCTAACACATTGTTTTGCATTGAGGACTATGAATTAACTAATTAGACATCCACTTTGTGCCCTGGCCATCAAAATTTTCAGAGGTTTTAAAGCTCAGTCAATCCTTATCTTTCATTTATTTGCACATATAGCTTATTAGGCACCATATCCATTTCTAAAAACACAAGAAACAAAGCAAGAACATCTACTTCATTAATGCATCTTGGTTTCTGATCAGAGTATACATATCACAGGTATTAAGTATAGAACAAAACAGAGTGTGCCAACTAACTCCCAAAAAAAATACCTGAAGCCCGAGGGAAAAAGAAATGGCAGTGGTTGAGAAATGTAGCCATTGTAACGGGGAGGAGAGTCAACACTCAAACTTCTTGCAAAGCCCTAGCGAGTTGTTCATCTTCCTCCACATAAGATTTGTTGTCTAAGGCAAAGTAACAAACCAGTTAATGAAAAAAAAAATATGAGGCACATAAAGTCCATACATCAGGTGTATCGTCAATGGAAAGGTTGATTAATTTTTACACTCAATTTATTTGCCAGCATGATGGAGGTCCAGTTAAAGCTTTTATAAGAACTTATTTTAGGTGCAATTTTTGAAAGCTAAGAATTATGTATTAGAATTTATATATGTATTTTTTCCATGAAACTTGGAACTTGTTTCATATTTCAGTTGCTTTACATTTGGAACAATGGTTAGTTTTCTTAATCTTTATTTAAGGGTGAATCACAAGAAAAAGAAGAATAAGAATTAAACATTTCACATATTTATTTTTTTCTGATTATTATTTCTTTTACTTGTTATTTTCTTCTGGATTTCATTTGCAATTTGGTTTTAGACCATTAAAACACAGAACAAATCTCTAAAACCGATACATCAACTATAATAGAGAATTTTCCACTCTTAACATATTGATTTCGAAGATGGAGATGGGTTAGTTTTTTGACAAGGACTTTCCACCCTTGACATTGGGTTCAACCTTAGATTGCCTGTCACTGGATGCCTTCAATTTTATCATAAAAGATTTTTCAAATATTTGTTTCTTGGAAGGATGTATCGAATTAACAATCACTATTGTTGTACATATGTCATGGAGAGTAGTGTTTCAAGTCCCGATGAGATGGGGGTTGAGATGATCAAGACGTTTCATCCCAAAGAGATTTCAAGATCAATCTCGGTTGTCCTGTCGCATTTTGTTTCGGCAATAATAAATTATAGTACCAATTTTAAATATATATGATTTATCATAAATATATAACTTTTAAAATTCAAATATGTTTAAAAATTGAATAAAATACTAAATCTTCACAAATAATTTTTTAAGAAAAAAAAAAAAGCATCCCAAGAAAGTATTGGGATGTCTAAAACGATTGAGACGAGATGAGACGGGACGGGAAATAGGGTGTCTCATTCCGTGAAAAAAATCAAGACACCTTTATCCTATAAGATTTAAAACCTTGATGGAGAACAGTTGTTAGATATAATTATCAGGCCATGTTAAAAGTGATATTGTAATACAAAAAGGCTACTGATTAGTGAAAAAATTATTATCAAGGTTCTCTGAGAAAGTTGAACATGCCTACAAAATGATTAAGGATGACATTTATGGAAGGTCCTTTAGACCACTTTCTTATAGTTTTGTTGTACGGTATATCTTTTTGCTAGTGAACCAATACAATTTTAAAATTTCGAAGTGTTGCATTAGCTCACGATGAACTTAGCAAATGTATTATCACAAAGGGTTAATGTAAGTGCATCAAAGCAACTCTTTCTTTGGTTTCATCTCCATTCTCAAAGATATAGATTTTTGATGAACCAAAATTGTGTCACTTTGAACGATGTCACAAAAACTTGTTGCTTAAAGCTGTTGTTGACAAAGTTCACAAAACTGGCAACAAGACCCGTATCGGTATATTATCAACTTGATACGGTATGGCATGTACCCATATTAAGATAGGATGCCTTTTTTTTTCTCTTAGCTATAATACCACTTAGTATGGGATAGTATAAAGTGGTTCAGTTTGATTTAGACCAGTTGGATTCATACCGAATCAAAACTCAGTACAATATTAGTATCTTATCAATATACGGTACAAATGGTATGGGTTGGTACGGATTGGTAGAGCAGACCTTGGTTGTTAGAGCCATATTCTTGATGAAGCTACAAGAGTTGGTTAACAGCTAGGCTTCAGCATTTCATCATATTAACAGCTGATTCTTGCTCCTGGCCTCTGTGTTGCTGATAGGACACCACAGGCCAATATCTTTTCATAGTTGTTATCTTTTTTTCTTTTCCCCTTGTTTTGGTATCCTGATTTCTATGTGCTCTTTTTAATGTTGGTTTAAGGTTTCTTCCGTCTTTTATTTATCAATAACACTACAGACATTGAGCTCCCACCAGAGGCCAATGGTGAGAAATAATTTTATAAATAATGCATACAATACATGTCAGCCAACAATTAAAATAATTAAAAATGAGCACTTATTTTGTGATTCTGGATGCCTGTATAAATCAGTCACATCATAAACTATTTCAAAGAATGAAAGAATTGACAGAATAATCACAACTTCACAGTCACATGAGAAAACAATTTGAATGAAGTTATAAAGAAGGCAGCAAGACAAAACTAACCAATCGCTTTTCCTTTTTTCTGTTCTTCTTCTGATAGAGAAAGTGCAATAGCATGATCTACATCTTCATTTTCAGACTCTGGCTGGACATCCTACATCCATAGTTCCCCATGATATGAAATTTGCAAGAACAAGACACAACACAAATGTGTTGCATGTAATAGACCACAAATATGACATATTTCACAGTAAAGGAAAATGATGCCAAAAGTATGACTTCATATCTAATAGAAATTGAGAAATTGCATAAGATACTATTTTTGACACAAGAGACTATGTTGGCATATGAAAGATCTAATGCCTTCCAGTTGATGTGAAAAGGATCAATACCATGTCCTTCAGCACATTTTCATGGTTTAGATGGAACACTATTTCTTGTAATATGATCCAGATTTTGATGTGTTATGGTTATTTGGATTTGAGGGGAAAACAGAATTTTGTGACAAATGAGGAACTTAGCAGGGTGACCAGAATGAAAGCATATCATAAAATTGCAATATACATATTACTGCCACTTCAGGCAAAAAGCAACAAAAGTAGCTACTTTCACTAAAATCTAGCTAGGGTGTGCAAGAAAACCAACCAAACCACAAAAGCAATCTGAACCATGATTTTGGTTTGATTTGAATTGGCATTTTTAATCTCTCGGTTTGGTTTCAATTAAAAAAATTCTGAAACCAAAAAAGTTGGTTCAGTTTCGGTTTGAATTTTTGAAAAACCGATATAAATAAAACGAATCGTGTGTATATATTATATAGGTTCACATTTGTATTATAGTTAAAACCGATCTACTACAAACACGTTTGAATAATTGTACTATGTAAAAGCCATGTTCTTTTTCATTGTAAATAACTAGGCTGCCATTTAACCATATAAAATTTGCTATGAAAATGGTCATTTAAAGTAGGTACATGCAAACCAATAAACTGAACCCAAACCAAGCCGAATTTCTTGGTTTGGTTTGGTTCGGTTTACTAGAACAATCGGTTCGGTTTTGGTTTCAGCTTTAAAAAACCGATTCAAATCAGTTTGGTTCTAAAAATATTTTGAAACCGACCCAACCTGACCCAACCTGACCATGCATACCCCTAGATCTCTAGCATCTATAATATATAGCCTTCTTATCAGCATTAGTATGATAAGCTCCCATCCAGAAATCTACAATTGAATATAATGATAAGCTTATAAAGGTTGATAAATCTTACCCTAAAACAGTTATTTGAGGACTTATTGATGCCAAAGATGAAAAGTAATCAGCTTCCATTCTTCATGTAATTATTGTAATACCGCAAGGGTATGATAGAAAAAAGATGGTCAAGGAGAACTGACTTTGCTGTACATTGTCTGTTGCTCTTGTATATATAATTAGAATAATAGTTACTATTGTTATCAACAGATTAAAAAATTGTTTGGAGATCATCAGACTGTCAATGTAAACTGCAGATGCAACTATAATCAAGACTGCAGTATAAGAAAGATTAAAATTCAGATGAAAAGCAATACAGTGGCAGTTTCAACACCACATAAGAAAGATGATGAATGGAAGAAATAAGATGGATGAAATGAAGAATATCACCTTTAATTTTTTGTAGGAATCCTTCCCTTGCTAATCCCAAATTAATGATGAAACAACATGTCGCACCAACGACCTCTTAGCATCAATTCAACAATATGATTGGAAAAATGACTTAAATGTTATCCATCTCATCTCAATAAAACCTATGTTTTATATAAGAAGATCAGACTTCAACTTATATTGGAAATTTGGAATATTTCTTGCAAGTCAAGGATAGGGTAGCTGATCTAGGTCATCTGAATTTGAACAGAAATATCTTACTCGCAAGGCTATATGGTCATAGAATTTTAATTCCTGTTGATCAATATAAAAGAACACAAAGACAGGCTAAACACTAGGGCTCCTTTTAAAGCAATACTGACACTATTGCTTGACAACACATTTTCAAAACACATAAGTGGAAGCACACAACACCATCACACATGGTTGCCATTCGTCTATATAGTTAACATAATATCCAAATGAATAAAATATGCATGGTCAGTCCTATGTAATTTGAATGAGTTCTCTGCAGAGGATGAAAAGGAGAAAAAAAAAACAAAAAACAAAAGTACATTACTGTGTAGGATAGGAAGATTAAAAGGTCACAAAAGAGGTTCACAAAAACTTGTTTGTGCTGAGAAATCTGAAAGAGATTCTCCTAGGTCTCACTCATTCATTAAAAATTGATCACATCTCTCATGGAGAATACAAGAGGAGTTCTAGTTTCTTTAACAATTCTAGGTCACTTGATTAAGGCAGTTCTGTACAAAAATTATCAAAATTTTCTTAAAATTGGCTTCTTTATTCTATTTCCCATCTTGGGAGATGAATTATAATAAGCATTTGTCTAACATAATTATTTAGGGGATTAAAAAATGCCAAAAAGTAGAAAGAAAAAAATTCAGGCAAATGTGATTACCAATGAACTAGAAGGCTCATTCCAAAAGCCATAATCTCCAGATTTTCCATGGTATTGGCCTCCTGAAATTTTATGGCTGGAACCTTTCAAAATATTTTTCAGCCAACCCATAATGCTAGGGATGTTACCTGAATAGGGCTGCAAAACTTTTTCCTGCACTGGAAAAAAGGGGAAAAAAGGCATACTTCAACAATTAAAACATATGAGAGGCAGTGCCAGAACAATATCACATACAAGATATATGACAGTTTGTATGATTATATGCTAAATTATGATTGACTAGTCTTAAGAATTAAACATTGAAATGTAAGACTTAATTTAAACATATTGATCACGATATCAATATATTATTATGATCGATAATTACCTCCAGCCATTATTATTAATGGTCTATCCGATGAGGGTAAGGAATTCGATCTTCCTAGAATCAGCTGCACGGGATCTTGATCTTCCTTTCTTTAGGGATCTCGATTGATCTTCCTCCTCCTCTCGATGGATCTTGATTGAGGTCTCTAAAGAAAGGAAGATCAAGATCCCGTGCAGCTGATTCTAGGAAGATCGAATTCCTTACCCTCATCGGATAAACCATTAATAATAATGGCTGGAGGTAATTATCGATCATAATAATATATTGATATCGTGATCAATATGTTTAAATTAAGTCTTATATTTGGTATCAGAGCTTTTATTAAAATTAAAGGAGTATCCTGCTGATAAAAGGTCATTGACACAACATTAAGAAGATCAACTAGAATAAAGAAATCAGCAATTCCTAGTGATTATGTTGTGTATCTACATGAATCTGACTATAACATTGGAGCCGAAAATGATCCTGAAACGTTTTCACAAGCCATGAGTTCTAAGGAATCAAACTTGTGGTTCAATGCCATGAAGGACGAGATGGAATCTATGCATCTAATCGAGTCTGGGATCTTGTTGAGTTGCCTGATGGTGTAAAAGCCATTGGATGTAGATGGATCTTCAAAATAAAGAAAGACTCACAAGGCAACATTGAGAGATATAAAGCAAGACTCGTTGCCAAAGGATTCACTCAGAGGGAAGGAATCGACTACACGGAGACATTTTCTCCTGTATCAAGAAAGACTCTCTCCGAATAATTATGGCATTGGTAGCTCATTTTGATTTTGAGTTACATCAAATGGATGTGAAGACCGCATTCCTTAATGGAGATCTAGAGGAAGAGGTTTACATGAAACAGCCTGAAGGATTTTCCTCTAGTGATGGTGAGCATTTGGTTTGCAAGCTTAAGAAATCCATATATGGATTGAAACAAGCCTCACGTCAGTGGTATTTAAAATTTCATGATGTGATCTCTTCCTTTGGTTTTGAAGAGAACATCATGGATCAATGTATATACCAGAAGGTTAGTGGGAGCAAAATTTGTTTCTTGGTCCTATATGTGGATGACATTCTACTTGCAACCAATGATAAAGGGTTGCTATATGAGGTGAAACAATTTCTCTCCAAAAATTTTGATATGAAAGATATGAGTGAGGCATCTTATGTCATTGGCATTAAGATCCATAGAGAAAGATCTCGAGGCATTTTGGGATTGTCTCAAGAAACTTATATCAATAAAGTCTTGGAGAGATTTCAGATGAAAAATTGTTCACCAAGTGTTGCACCTATAGTGAAGGGTGACAAGTTCGCTTTGAACCAGTGCCCTAAAAATGAACTTGAACAGGAACAGATGCACAACATTCCATATGCTTCAGCTGTTGGAAGCCTAATGTATGCTCAGGTTTGCACAAGACCTGACATTGCATTTGCAGTAGGAATGTTGGGAAAGATATCAGAGTAATCCAGGTTTAGACCACTGGAGAGCTGCTAAAAAGGTCATGAGGTATCTTCAAGGGACCAAGGACTACATGCTCATGTATAGACAAACTGATCATTTGGAGATAGAGGGCTACTCAGATTCGGACTTTGCTGGCTGCGTTGATTCTCGGAAATCAACATCAGGATTTATATTTATGTTAGCTGGTGGAGCCATATCATGGAGGAGTGCAAAGCAGACTTTGACTGCTACCTCTACTATGGAAGCGGAGTTCGTTGCTTGTTTTGAGGCTACATCGCAAGGTGTATGGTTGAAGAGTTTCATCTCAGGGCTTAGAATTGTTGACTCTATTACTAGGCCAATTAAACTGTACTGTGACAATTCAGCTGCTGTATTTTTGGCTAAAAACCATAAGAGTGGTAGTCGAAGTAAACATATCGACATTAAGTATTTAGCCATAAGAGAACGTGTTAAAGAAAATAAAGTGGTCATAGAACACGTTAGCACTGAATTGATGATAGCTGATCCTTTGACTAAAGGCATGCCAATTAAGAATTTTAAGGATCATGTGATAAGAATGGGAGTTGGTTCCATGATATAATTGTATGGATAACAATTTGTACAAAGAAACTCTTATTTCAATCATTTGTTATTTCTCATTCAGGTGTACACGTTATATGACTTTTGAGAAATGACAAACTTTTCTTTTGGACTCTGAATAAACATATGGTTTATTCATTATGTTATGTTGTCACATTTGGAATAGTGGTAAAGAAATTGAATGCATTGTAATACATAGAAGATAATACTCAATTATAGAGGACCTATCGCTATGATTCATGTATTTAGTTTCTTGTTCAGTGTTGATAAAATATACGGACCAAGTGGGAGAATGTAATAACCCGTCGCCCTTTAATGGTCCTTATTTTATTAACCAGCGTTTCTCCAATTAAGAAGTGATAACAGCCCTCCCTTTAATATTTGAACGCTTGCTTGATGGGAGCATGCGGTGAAGGAATTGAGTATAAAAAGGGACCCTTCCTAAAGTTTGAAAACATGGTTATCGAAAGAGAAACCTAATAAGCGAGGCATTGGCATTGAGTCCCTGATCAAGAGCACATCCTGAAGGCATACACCGTCAGAATGCGATGGCTCGTTGATTAGAAATGTAGAAGCCACGTTTCCGCTGCATTTCTTTTCTTTAGTTTTTCTTTTCTTTAATGCTACGTTTCTTTTCTTTTTCTTTCTTTAATGCTATCTCTTTAATACCAAAAGAAATTTGGGAAACCTTTAATGCTAGAAAGAAATCTTTAATAGAAAAGAAAGAGGCCACGTTTTGTTTCTGCAAAAATCGGAATCTGAAACAGGTTTAATGGTTTCTGTCAATTCCGTGAACAAAGATCAGAACTGATCGAAACCTGAGATCCGAAAAACTGAAAACGGAAAACACGCGGCATAAATTGCTTGAAAAGAGAAACTTGGATAGAAATCCTCACAAAATAAGGCAGAGGTTTTAAAAAGCTCTGATACCAAATGTAGAAGCCACGTTTCCGCTGCATTCTTTTCTTTAGTTTTTCTTTTCTTTAATGCTACGTTTCTTTTCTTTTTCTTTCTTTAATGCTATCTCTTTAATACCAAAAGAAATTTGGGAAATCTCTAAAGAAAGGAAGATCAAGATCCCATGCAGCTGATTCTAGGAAGATCGAATTCCTTACCTCATCGGATAGACCATTAATAATAATGGCTGGAGGTAATTATCGATCATAATAATATATTGATATCGTGATCAATATGTTTAAATTAAGTCTTACATTTGGTATCAGAGCTTTTATTAAAATTAAAGGTTTTCCAAATTTCTTTTGGTATTAAAGAGATAGCATTAAAGAAAGAAAAAGAAAGAAAACGTAGCATTAAAGAAAAGAAAAACTAAAGAAAAGAAATACAGCGGAAACGTGGCTTCTTACATTTGGTATCAGAGCTTTTTAAAACCTCTGCCTTATTTTGTGAGGATTTCTATCCAAGTTTCTCTTTTCAAGCAATTTATGCCGCGTGTTTTCCGTTTTCAGTTTTTCGGATCTCAGGTTTCGATCAGTTTGATCTTTGTTCACGGAATTGACAGAAACCATTAAACCTGTTTCAGATTCCGATTTTTGCGGAAACAAAACGTGGCCTCTTTCTTTTCTATTAAAGATTTCTTTCTGGCATTAAAGGTTTCCAAATTTTTTTGATATTAAAGAGATAGCATTAAAGAAAGAAAAAGAAAAGAAACGTAGCATTAAAGAAAAGAAAAACTAAAGAAAAGAAATGCAGCGGAAACGTGGCTTCTACATGAAAAGCCTTCATTGATTATAGAGGATAAAGAACTTCATGCTTTGCATGCAGGAGGAGGAGGGTGGGAGGTGTATGTTGAAGATCTTGCACCAAAGTAATATTACTAATAGTTGTCGAGCCCATTCTTCCACACCTCAAAGCCTAGATGTAGGAAAGCTTTGTACTTCATCCACTTTATGCAATTAGATGTTTGAGGAGTTTTGCTCACTTCATTATTTTTCGCATTTGACATGCCATTCTCAAAATTTTGCAACTTTGTTGTGAGCAATTTGGTTAAGAGTATACAGTATCAGAAATCAGAATTCTACTCTCTAGCAGATGACTGGAAATGTTATGCAGGATAAGCAGCACATGTTCTTTTCTGGCTAGTTAAACAAAAAGATCTGTTGGAGTTGTATAATATAAAAAATAGAGGTCTGGATATTAAAATTTAATTTCAAGGTCCATGCCTATACGAGGTGGAAGAATGTCCAAGACTGATTTGCATATCAGGGCAGAAAACAATTTTGCATTCAGATAAGATAAATTGAAGGTGCAGCATAACTGCTTGCCTTGGAACTATGAAGAAGATCACTTAAGTAGTTAGCCAGCAAAGAAGCTCATCAATATCTTGCAAATTCATGGAAATGATCATTAAGTTACAAATCTTAGGTATAGTATATAATAAAATTGATTTCAGATGGTTTTCAAGAAATAAGAAAAGGTTAACCATTTTTTTTCTAAGAAAATTAGCTCCTAAGTCAGAAGCCGACCCATCAAAAGTAGATAATTGTGACATAACTGAACCAGTTTGCAGTTAGCAGAGGAAGCTCTTTTTGACACCCTCACTACTAAGCCACCTATGCTCAGATTTATACCAACTGCCAAAGATAAGTTTGGCTATTGGAGAATATACTACAAGAAAATATTAAGGCATTGAGAGTTCAGTTATGAACTTGTATTTGAGAAACTAGAACAGTTGAAATAAATGCTAGATGAGTATTACCTATATAAGATATCCAACATGTTATTGATTTAATCCCAGGTGCAATATTACCAGTTCTACCAGCTAATCCCATTAATCATACGAAACATGGTGAGATCAAGCCACAGGTAGATATGAGTTCATAGAATTTTCATTTGGGAATGCATGTGCCATTTTATTGCCCCTATAATCATTACTGCATGTGAAAGTCAAAAGTTTAAAATTTGTGTATATCAATCCATTCATTTATTTTATATAATAATGAAGTCCATGATTTTTCTGGGTCAAACTCTCCTCTATCTCAACATTGGGCACGCCCTTGAGGCCAAAAACTTCTAAATGGGGTACACACGTCTTTAGGAGAAAGGATTGATATACACAAATTTGGGTAAAAGCTTCTCAATATCCATAGACAAAGATGAAGGGTGGTAAGAAAGATTGGCTAAAAAGGAAGAAGGAATAGAATCGAAATAGCGCACGTGTGGAGCTTCAGAATTAACAAGATAAACCATCATTCGTGGCTTCCAATATCATGGCAAGAAGATTACACCCTAAACAAAAAGATAGGAAGCAGTCTATCAAAGGTTAGCTTGGCCTCTGGTTGCACATAGTCAAACCGTCCTACCATATTTTCCATCCCTTTGTATCTTAAAGGGAGAGAGAGAAATTTCATCTTAAAATATGAAATAGTTGGCAACTATCCCCCATCCAAAATCAAATTAAAAATTGGAAAGAAAAAAAAGTGTGCTGTTAAAAGTTGCATAAGAAGCAAAATATATCAGACTTTTGGCACATTGAACCAGCCAGGTAAACATTTGTTGTTTCATAATTGGTTTGCAATTAAACTGGTCCAAGTTTATCTGAAACCGATAAAAAAATGACACATTTATGTGCTTTCACCTGAAAAAATGTGTTTTGCATGAGAACAGTTGGATTTTTTCATCTGAAGTCACATTGACAAAGGAAATTAAAGATCACTACACGAATTGATTAGTCTGTTATGTTGAAAGGTTCACATTTAAGCAAAGTTGGTGGTTGAACTTGACAGTAATGAGGTAAAATAGAAGAAATAATCAACAATTTGACAACTTGCAGTTTCTTGATGAGAGGAGAGGAGGACAAGGATCAAGGGATGATCCTTCAGCGATAAATCATAAATAATAATAGATATAATGTCAAAATAACGAAAATAGATTTAAAAGATTGGCACTAAATGAAGAACATTCAGAGAAACTGATGTTAAAATATTAACAATAGAAAAGACAAAGTATGGATGCTAACAGCTTTTTTCCTGATACGACTCAATTGACTTGCATTCAGGGGAAACTCATGTGCACACACAAGAAACACCAAAGAGTAATAGATCTGGTACGGATGGCTATCATCAACCTAGTAAAAGAGCTATGAACGATGAATTCATCTTTACAATTCCTCATCACTTTATGTCCAACTTCTTCAATTCCAAAGGTTTCCTTACCTTTGACTATTCTTTCATGGCAATTTCCAATTTTCCCGCTTGAAACTTCAAAATCCATCAGATTGCTGCTTTCATTTTCAAAAGACCATGTGCAGTGATCAATAATATCATAGCTAATTTAATTGTTTCCTTGGAACACTCATGAAACTGACTATCATGTACATGTGACAATCACACAACAATCTAAAAGGCACATCTGTAAGAGAAGCTAAATATCAAAACTAAAATAGCTTTGAATAGAAAATTAGTTCAAGATAAAGGATACACTCATATATGCACTATGGATTCACAATAAACAAATAGAATGGGACTTCTATATCATAAGATCAACAAGGAAGTACTTTGTGGTTGCAGGTGTACAAAAAGAGACTGTGTACTGAGTCAAGTTGCTTGCGTGTCATGAGGAATACAAGTAGACATAATTTCTTGGATTGGCCAAGTCTTACATCTCTATCCGTAGAAAAGAAAACCAAAATTGACAGTTACCAAAGAATTCCAAATCCCATTCCACTCTGCCAACTCTTTTGTGATGGACATAACAATGAACAAACAGAGCCACCAATGCTAGTTGATATTTAAATTGCATCAAAAGAATTTGATAACAGAAAGAAGCATCACCACGATCTACAGCCACTGAAAACAGAAAGAGGAAGCAAGCTAGAGAACTTTTATGCAGCACACTCTGACATCCCAGTGAAGGGCCAAAACTACACTGGATTTTTTTTTTTTTTTTTTGAAAAAAAAATCATATAATTAAACAAACTTCAGAATAAGAAGATTTCAGTCCTGTATCAGGAGGATAATCCGGAAAAATAACCATCCATGCATCAAACTCAATAAATCCAAGCAACAGATTCCATCCCAGCATCAATTACCATAAGCAAAATCATCAGAAAGTAGGAACACCAAGGTTCCTAGCATGGACTCAGGTGGTCTAAATTCAAAGCAACTTACAAACAATTCTTAAAAGATTTTTGAGTATCCAGTAGTACCATGTCAGTTGGTCTCTTACCTCAAAGCAGAGTGAAAATTTGCCACAAAATCAAGGCCCCATTCAGACAAATCAGCCGGCGATCACCAGAGGCAATCCCAGGCCACAGCTGAACTCTACTTCCCTTTCCTCTCTTCTATTCAGGCTGGGCTCTCTGGAAGTCTTTAAGGAAGAAGAAAAGTTTTCAGATAGACTCATCCATTTTTGACACATGGAAAGGCAACCCAGAGTATAAAAACAAAAAAAACTTTGTACAAAGAAAATCCCGGATATCTACCCAAGCTGCTGCTGCTGCTGCTGCTACAATTATTGTCAAAAAGGGGGAGGGCCTGGAACCTCTTTATTCTTCCATCCCGGTCTTTCCTTTCCTTACCAACGTCACTTCAGCGAGAACCAATAATAAAAGATTCGGTTAGCAGTGGGAGCACGCTTGCGGGTGCCGGGTCTTCGTCACCAGAGTTTGGAGCTATGCGGCGAGTGGGTCCGCCCCACTTTCTGACCGCAAGGCCCCTAAAAAAGCCATTGGCAAAGCGTGGGGAGGATGGAGAGGCGGAGGTTGTTGGTGTTGATTTGGATTGCGTGGCGGCCTTGCAAGAGACCTGCGGTTATTCTTATTAGATCGACTGGGACGCTGGCGACGCCTTGTCCAATCAAGGAGTTATTTTGAGTCAATGCGGATAGTTGAAGGAATTTTCACAATATTTTGTCAATAAATATTTGATTCATCAAAATGATATAATGAAGAATTATTAATGGAAGAGATCCAGGACTATTTATAGATAACAAGTTTTATAAGTTAATAGATTTTCAGTAGGTTACGTACTTTTCTATAAAAAAATATATATACTTCTAAAAATAGGTTTTTAACATTTTTGAACCCATAATTTCTAAAATAAATAAACATAAAATTTGAATAAAACAAAATAAAAAAATCATCCTTTCAATGTTATTTATGTAATTTTTTTGAAAGTTTGCCAGGTTATCCGGTCAGCAGACCAAATGTATAAAAAGAAATCTCTTTTCTTTTCTTTTCTTTTCTTTTCTTTTTAGGAATTTAAAAATTTTTGAAAGGAAAAATAATTTGGATATATTGATGTCCATTCTGTAATTCTTTGCCTACCCCTTTTGGTGTTGAAATTGCAACATTAGATTGGCTGTTTGTACTTTTTTGTCAAAAAGCAAATGAAAATCATCTAGCTCATTCACTAGGAATCAGCCTATAAAAACTTTTCTAAAAATAAATACGATTTTATAGTTATCATCCCAGATGTTGAGGTGAAATGCAGAATGACTGAAAGCAAAGTTTGCATCCTTTATTTTCCTTTATAGGTCCATCTTTTCTCTTTTTCTTAACCTTGACACACTAATTTTTCTAGATCCACTGAATCCATTTTTCTTAATGGTAGTGTATATTTCTAAACCTATTGATTCTTTACCTAACATTGTTATATACTTGCCAATCATTAACAAAATTCTTAACAAATCTAGTATTAGTGAAAAGTCTTAGACTTTTTTTTCTCTTTTTTTATATATTATTTCTTTGTAAATCTATTGGATCGTTTCTTAATAATAGTGTATAAACTAACAATCATTATTAAACTTGACGATTATTAAGTTTATTAACAATATGATCTATCTAAACTTCTTTACAAACTTGTTGTTAGAGAAAGAATCTCAATTTTTTTATTTTTTTTTTCTTTTATCCACCACTCCTTTGAGATCCTCTGAATCTTTCTTAATAATAATGTACAACCTTGATAATTTTTATCAAACTCCATGATCATTAAGTATGTTAACAATATGCTTCTTCTAAACTTCTTTAAAAAATTGATGTTAATTAAAGAGTCTCTATTTTTTCTTCCTTTTTTTCTTTTATGTATTATTCCATTTTCCAATCCCATTATACAATCTAACAATCATTAATCTCTTTAAGAAAATTCTCTAGACTCCTCACTCTAACATTTTAATAGCAACCATACCTTCATTAGGAAAGTCATCTCTTCCCTTATCAGTAATTTTGATATAAAAAAGATTATAGTAAGAATTCCTTACAAATTAGTAATCATGAGATCATCAAGAGACCTTTAGGAGATATTAAGATCATTAAGAGTAACATAAAAAAAAAGGAGTTAAACATGATCAAATTTGCATCATCCAAATTCATGTTAGCAAAATTATTCAAAAGCAAATAGCATAACCAATGCAATCCAAACCTAAAAACTAAAACTAAGTTATAAGATAGGCTCTATAATTGTCAAATTAACACAACTGAGTCGAATGTTGCTCAAGTATTGTTCAATTTTTAACTCAACAAAATGTCATAGATAATGGCTTCACCATTGTAAGCCAATTATGGATGTGCAGTTTACAATTTTTACAGTAAAACTAATTATTTCTTTGTATGTTTGCAGAGTTTTTTTAAATAAATTACTTATAACTTCTTCATTTAATTTTGTTTTGGGTGATTCAAGATGTATTGAAAAAATAACTTGATGTATGAAAATAGATTTACTTAAAAATTTTGGCCATATTGATTTTAGTAAAACTTTCTTTAGTAACATACACTGAATTACTTTTCTAATATGGATAGGGATGAACTTTAAAATTTAAATTCACTGGTCATCTATAAGTTAAATATTATATTGTGTTTTTTTTAAGAAGTGTGTATCAATCTAGTGGTCTTTAAAATATATTCCATCCATTGTTTTAACTTATATGATTTTCAAGACACCAATCTATAAAATCGTTCAAATATAATTTTCGGTGTAGCTTTATTTACTTTGTAAACTTTGCCAACCTTCTACTACATTAGTTTTTTTCAATGAATCCTCATTCTAGGTTTTAATATTTTTTTATTAGATAACTAACAGATATGAAGATCTTTGATGATATGATATGGATACAAAGTCACATGACCAATTAGGTAGCGATTTTGAAATTTTCTTTTGAGAAGGCTTAATTTGAACTATGTGTTTTATGTCTTAGCATGCATGAATCACTTTGTAGAGGAGGTCTTAAGGCTCTTGCCATGGGTTCAATGACCTTTATTTTTAAGTTTTCGGATTTAGCATTCTTTTCTATTGTGATGTCATTACTTGGAAGCTTTTTTTTTTCCTAAGTAAAAAGAAGTGGGTGCTTCTGGTAACACATATATGAATACAATTTGCATGAAGAATTGCTTGATATTTATGAGTGAGATAGCTCGGCCAAGAGGGATCCCATCATTATTAGTACAACCATTATTTGCTTAAGTTTCGTAAAAATCCTTTGCATGCGATGCATTATAGAACTAAATTGAACATCATAATAATATTTTGGAGGAATTTCATAGATTTTTATTTTTGATGAAAATATACTTTTGGTCCTCAAACTTTTACTCAAAATTTATTTTGATCCTCAAGCTTTCAATTGTTATAGTTTAATCCTTCATATTTTTAGAATATTACATTTCTAGCAAGCGCATTACCTTGTTAATTAGTTCATATGTTTGCATTAAAGTGGCATACTAGTTATTATATTAATTTAAGCTAATTCTATGCAATGGAACATTATAAATGTAATATTCTTAAAATATAAAGGGCTAAACTATATTAATTAAAATTTGATGATCAACATGAATTTTCATTCAGATTATTTACTTTACTTTATCATAAAGTGAAGGACTAAAGCCAGTATAAATCCAATAAAATGATTTCGATCGAGCTATAACAATTAGAGCCATTATTTAATATTAAAATAATATCTATTGTAATTTTTGTTACAATGGTTTTGTAATAGAAAATAAAGGGTATGAAATGTAATGATATTACTTTCTAGATCATTATTTACTTCAATGTTTTTCAATTATATGAACTTCTTTAGCTAATGATTACAACAAAATATACCCATGCACTTATCAAATAATGGTCATTATCTGTATTCTATCAAGCCATTATGATACTAAATAATTTGCTATAATAGCCATTAGATTTTTTATTAATTATTGTACAAATATACAACATAATAAAGGTCTAATAATATAAATCTAAAAGTTGTTATTTAAGCCTTGCTATATTTTATTGTATCTCATTAATTATCCATGAAATGTGAATCTAAGTGGAAGCTCATAGTCCTCCATGGGGTAGCTGCATGTTATGAAAGTATTGAGAAAAAATAAAATATTTGAAGCATGAAGTTATTTAATTATTTTTTACCATATATTATATTAATTTTTAAGATATCATTTTTATTAATGAATTTTTAAAATTAACAAAGAAGGAATGTTCTTTACACTAAAATATAGCATATGATATTATAAGCAAGCAAGAGTGATTGGCTATAAATAAGGCCCTGGCCGCAACCATAAAGGGCCCACACATATAATCATTTAATCTAAATTACATACTCAATTGACTAATATTATTTGATTATAAAATTCATACGTCACGAGTTATGAAAAGCATTATTTTGCTCCTATATGTGCATATTTTAGTACTAGATCAATTATATATCAACTATGCTAACAGTAAGCCATGGTTTTATAAGAGACCCATTACTTAAGGACATTAGCACTATTGGAGGTTTAAGTATTGACCCTTGCAATGGATACTTTATTTATTATATTATCAAATTTATCAATTTATTTAAATACTAAATATTTTTAAATTTATATGTACTTTGAAATCTCTTTTTTTTTTAATTTAAGTGTACTAAATATCTGGTCAAAATTATAGATTCAACTGGCCAACCTAATTTCAATTCAAATACACATATTTTGAGCTAGATCTGGGTCAATTCTTGATCTTAACTTAACATGAATAGATTATTAGATCTAATTTTGTTTCTATGGGCCTAACCCATGTTGACCTATCTTCAAATCATGTGTTGAGCTTATATAAAATCATGACCAAGAATATAATCTTATTGAATCCAGATTAAGCATGCCCTGAATCCTAACTTAATCATAGCCCTACATATGTTTGTCCCATTAAAATTTATTCATATTTAAAAAAATAAATAGAGATGTATATGATAACAAATAATTAATGACATATGATTCTTTATAATGAAAGAAACAATTATAATATATGAAAACAAATAAGAGATAAATGATATTGCATAGTTATCATATCACTATAATTTTACCTCTCTAGCAAAGCTTCTCTCTCTCTCTCTCTTATATATATATATATATATATTATGCCTATGCATAATTTCATCCCATGAGTGTGATACCCTTAATATATTTTATATTTTCTTTCTTATTAAGTATTTAATTTGTTTAATATATATACTATTATTGATTTTCATTGCAATCGTTAAAAAATTTAAGTATTGGTAAATTTTTTAATTGATTATTTTTTAAAATTTTAATAATTTTATGTGGACTATTTTTTTTTTTACTATGAGCAAAAGAGGCTAGCTCTCCAATTTATTAAGATAGGAAGAATTGAGAATGTATAAAAAGAGCATGATCAATTTGTGCCTAATAAAGATTTTAGGAGGCTATAGGCATTCTCAGCCTTGCCCAGGGAGATTTTTATATAAACTTATTGCTGCAGAATTTTGTTCTCTGGCTTGAGGGCGGCGCATATCAGAATTCAGATGTGATCTTTCATTCGGTAAGACCTACAAAACAATCTTCAGCAGAAGCACAGAGGGTGATCCCTGCGGAAAACCTCTGACGCCTAAGTCAGTGGAGATTCTTAGCAAACAAATGAGAGGAGAAGGCTCCAACAGAAGGATCTCTCAAGGATGGCCTTTCGAGAACTATAAACTCTGCTAGAGTTTCTAGAGTTAATTTTTTACATACTTGAAAGGATCTTAGGATAGGGTATTTATAGACCGTTGGAATGATGATGGGTAGTTACCTGATTTCTTGGATGCATGTTAGAAAATCAAAAGCCGATATGCGAATCTAATTAGTTATGGGATTGTTATGATTCGAATCTTGGCGGTTAGAGGATCGGCGGCTGATTGGTGCTCTATGATTTAGTCATTCATGGGCGTTCAGCCATATTTAATTTTTGTTTCCTGTTCGAGTATTGGGAGCCGATATGATTAAAATCCTGTCAGTCATCTAGGGATTTAAAATCTTGTTGATTATGGTCGAAGGGTCATTTTGGCTCTTTGTTTCCATTTTAGAAAGATTGTTAGGAGATTCGTGTGATTAGGATAATTTATCTTCCGCAATCCTTGGTGTAGCTCAAGGCAATGAGGGTGCCTAAGCCAAAAAGTTTCTCAATCTCGTCAAAGTATAGAGATAGCTCGGGCTCGGTCATGCCGAGGCATAAAGGTAGCTCAGTCCTATCAGATATGAAGATGGCTCGGTCATGCCGAGGTACGAAGATGGCTCGGTCATGCCGAGACATGAAGATAGTTTGGCTCTGCCGAGGTATGAAGGTAGCTCGGTTCTGAGGTATGGAGACAATTAGCTATCGAAGCACCATGGTAGATCGGTCATATTTTGCCTTCTTTTGGGTGTGGCTATTAGTGGGTCAAAAGTTAAAAATGGCCCTACCCATCTGCCACGTACGCTAATATCGATGCGGTGACTACTTACCCCGCATCACATGCCCCCCACTTCCTACTCTGAAGCGTAGGTTCGGATGTAGGGAGTAGAGTTTCAGACGGCTTGATTTAGTTGGAGGGATTTGAATTTGTAGACGCACATCAGATGGCTTAATAAATGTTACATCGTCCCATCTTTTCTTTTAGGCGGATGAGGCGGAACCCTTCATTCTCTATGAATGACGGTTGGTTGACCTTTCAGCGCCGATGCTTTCCTTTTCCTTTTTGTCGGCATGGAAGATTTTCGACCAATCTTAACTTTCTTTGTCCCCCTCGAGCTCGACTCAAGGAGGCGGGGTTTCTTCTCAAGCTTGCGCCTTTCCTAGGAACCATGCTTCCTAGGATGCTTGCCCGACACATCCCTTAACTAGGCTCCATACCTTGACCTTTCGGCTGCAAACGCAATAGAAAGATATCAATCAAATAGAGACCCTCATGATCTATTCAACATAGAGAAGAAATGAAAATGAAACTCACCTCCAAGGTCAAGAGGGCTGAGCCCAGCTTTGTACAAGGCATCATCAGCCAAGAGAGCACCAATGGGCAACACTTGGCCACTATGGAGAATAGTGAGGTCTTCTTCCTCTGTCTTGTTAACTCTGAGCGTTCATTCAGATCCTTGAGGTAGTTCACCCAAATCCAAGGAAAATCATACCCAACATTCCCCTCAGTAATGAAAATCAGAACTTCCATCCCTTTATATAGATGGAGTCTCTGATATCATCTTAAAAGATCTCTGGGTCCAATGAAGGGCCACTTCGAGTTCTTTCCAAAGATGAGGTTGTAACCGACCCGAAACATGGAAAGCATCACCATCACCCCAATAAGAGTACACATGGAGATGAACCCAATGATGTTACGCCAGCCATTCGGAGCTACCACCGTTGGACAAATTCTATAGAACCTCATTATTTCTCCCACCAATGGATGAATGGAGAACCTAAGACCCGTCCGTAAACTTTCTTCGTAGAAGAAGACCCCAGACTCCAACTGCTCCGTGACCCTCTGCTCAGGCTTGGAACTCATAGCTAAACATCCTGAGGAATTCAATACCTTGACGGACCTTCTCCAAATCCTCCGAGGTCATTATTGAAGTGAATCACTTGGGCATTCCATATTCCTGAAGTGAACAAAGGAGACTCTAACCAGAAGCATAGGGTTTCTGATAGAGAGATCTGAGGGAAAAACAAGAAGAAAGCGCAGCAGGAAAAGGGCCGCCCCCGACTCCTTTTTAAGCTGCCTCGATAGAAAGATGGGATATGGCCAGCGAGAATCCCTAGATATCTAGACTATTAAGCGAGCACAAAAGCTTTCCATGCGTCATTCCACCAACCGTTGTTCATAGAGAATGAAGGGTTCCGCCTCATCCACCTAAATGAAATGATGGGACGATGATGTGGCATTTATTAAGCCATCATGATGCACCTCTACAAATTCAAATCCCTCCAACCGAATCAATCGTCTAGAACTCTACTCCTTACGTTCGAACCTACACTTCAGACTAGAAAGTGAAGGCATGTGATGCAGGATAAGATAGTCACCGCATCGATATTAGCGCACGTGGCAGATGAAAAGGGCCATATTCAACTTTTGACCCGCTAACAGCCACACCTAGAAGAAGGCAAAATATTACCGATCTGTCACGGTGCTTCAACAGAGCTAAATTGTCTCCATACTTTGATAGGACCAAGTTATCTTCATACCTCGACAGGACCAAGCCACCTTTATACCTCGGTATAATAGAGCTGTCTCCATACCTCAGCAGGATCGAGCTATTTCTATACTTCGACGAGATTGAGAAACTTTCAGCTTAGGCACCCTCATCGCTTTGAGCTACGCCAAGGATTGCAGAAGATAAATCACCCCAATCACATGAATCTCCTAACAATCTTCCTAAAATGGGAATAAGGAGCCAAACATGACCTTTGACCATAATCAAAAGATTTTGAATCCCCAAATGACTGGCGAGATTTTAATCATATTGGCTCCCAATACCCCGAACAAGAAACAAAAATTAAATATGGCCGAATGCCCATGAATGACTGAATCATGGAGCGCCAATCAGCTACTGATCCTCCTAACCGCCAAGATTCAAATCATACAATCCCATAACTAATTAGATTCAAATCATACTGGCTTTTGATTTCCTAACATGCGCCAGAAATCAGGTAACCATCCACCGTCATTTCAATGGTCTATAAATACCCTGTCCTAAGATCCTTTCAGGTATGCAAAAAACTAACTCTAGAAACTCTAGCAAGTTCATAGCTCTCGGAAGGCCATCCTTGAGAGATCCTTTGCTGAACCTTCTTCTCTCATCTGTTTTTTAAGAATCTTTACTGACTTTGGCATTGGAGGGTCTTCCACAGGGACCACCCTGTGCTTTCTATGCGGGACTGGCTTGCAGGTCTTACCGGATGGAAGATCACCATCCGGATCCTGACGTGCATCGCCCTCAAGCTAGAGAACGAAATTCTGCAGCAACAAAACCTATGAAAGCTATTTGAACACAGATGTATATAGTAAGAATAAAGTTCACTGGAGTATGCCTCCCACCCAATGAAAGAAATTTTTTTCTCATGATGCTAACCTTGGTTTCATTTTTCTACAAGGAGGAGCCAAGCTCACTTGGGTAACGTCTGGTAATAGAAAGGGAGGTGAACGGTAGGATATCTTTTCTACAATTCAAAATTCTTCCTTACATTGCTAGTTTTGAGGAGTACTACAAAGTTATTAAAAAGTGCCCTTTGAGACCTGATAAACCATCAAAACCTAATATAATAGCCTTAAGAGGTACTAAGAAAATCTCTATTGCAACAAAGAAAATAAGGGTGTGATTGAAATAAAAAATAAGGAGGATATCCTCTGGATATTTCTCTTTATTTTAAAAGTCATAACTATGAAGGATAGCTAAAAAAAAAAGTTAACCAAAGGGAATAACCCATGTTTAACCATGGGTTATCCCCTGAACTTATTCCTTAGGGAATGGAGGAATAGTTATTTTTTCTGAACTTATCCTTTGAGGGAAAAACTATTATTATAAAAAACTGGTTATTCCCTCAACTATCCCTGGATAAACTCTATTCTGTATACTTATCCAGGGATAGCTATTTTTCTATCAAATACTACCTAAGAGTATCATCATAAAATGAAGACTAGAGATATATTTGAAACTTGGCTGGTGATGCCTAATTTCTTCAATAAAATTACAACATAAAGATTTTTCAATAATCTTTAAAAAAACATAATAAAGAGAGGAGAGAGAGGATTGCCTTGTCCGAAGTATTTCTTCAGCTAGTCCATTGTGTGGCTTGACACTCATTAGTGATGGAAGATGAAGATAAAAGAGTCTTAACCCAGCCAATTCATTTGTGAAAAAAAAAAAAAAAAAACCTTTCCTGATCAACATTATCAAAAGCTTCCTTAAAAGTCAATCTCATAATTTACTCCTTTTATATCAGTTTTCCTGCAATGAACTGAACAAATAAAGTTTTCACAACCAATCCATATCTTTAATGAATGCAGATGGTGAGTCCTTGACTAAGGGGGGAAAATGCACACATTTGAGCCCATTGAGATTCCTGAGAAGGTATGGAGGGAAGTCGGGAAGCCCTTGCTGTTGACTCAAAAGCACTCAATTCAACAATTCAAATACGACAGGCAGACAAGCATCCACATTAGTGGAGGTCTAAAACTTGAGATCCGTGTTCTGCTCAGCTGGAGAAAATAGAGTCACTTCCTCACAATAGCCAATAAACCCTCTTGGCATCTAATCAATTATGTGCTAATATAAAATTGGTGCCAAAATATTTAACCCGAGTCCCACCCTTTGCCTTAGATGGTGTACCCATCGTACCAACTAATTTGTTAGCAAACTGAAACCATATGAACTAAAAAAATTAAGTAAAAATTAATTGATAATAAGTAAACTTAAGTTATAATCATATAATTTTTTTTATTTGATATAAAACTATTTTTGAGGTATTTAGTTTGGTTAGTAATTTTTTAAAAAAATTCCTTGTACTCAATGTCAAAAATAAGTATCGATGTTTAATGATAACAGCTAAACCGATCTTGATGAGTTCTTCCTAAAAATCTTAGAAGATCCCAAACACCCATCAATATCAACATGACAGGCTAGAGCGGGTGAACCCTGAATTCTAAATTGATGGCTTGAATGCGACATGTTTGTAAGTTTTACAGAATGAAAAAGAAAGGGTATATGGCACATGGTCAAACTATATATGGAGAACCCAGCACACATAGATTAAATTAAAAAAGGATTATATTGAATTTGGTCTATAAATTACTCGATTCCATATTTTTTAGACTAAGGCTCAAAACCTCAGGTCACTGGTGATCATGGCTCATGATATTTTATCAACTAAATCAATTAATATCGTTCACTTAAATTATGCGAAGCCTAATGGCACATGCTTGTTTCTAATTGCCAGTCCCACTCTCCCACCATGTGGAAGAAATGACACTCGGCTTTCCCTACCGGCAGAAGCAAGAGGAGGGATATATTGTTCCTTGCCTTCAAGTTTCGACTCTCTCATATTCTTCTTCATCATGACAACACTTGACAGCAAGTAAACACTGGCTGAATGCTTTATTAATTAGTAGATATATAGATAGATACATACATACATTTAACGATTTAAACTTTTAACACACCAAAACTGGTGCTGCCACTCTCTAGATTCGATGTCTTTGGTCTCTTTGGTTTTCCTTCAAGCAGCCATTGACACACCACGCCTAGCTAGAAACAAATGAAGCTTCTCTTACACCATATATATATCATGCCTTAGTTTTGCATTGCTGTAACAAGATGCTGGGATAAAGGTGATGCTGATGTGAATGATACCGATGGTGAAGGAGTGGGATGATGGTGTTGTGGTGGTCCTCCTCCCTTGGCCATCTTCTTGTGAGGAAGGAAAGGTGAGGTTCACCAGACAACAGCATCAAAAGTTGCAATTGAGAAGGAGTGGTAGCTAGGCGGCCAAGTACCAGTCTAGATAGGCCTGGCATGGACCCACTTAATTAGGACACTAACTTGGACCTTGGTTTAACGCTTAGAATTCCGAATGCGTTTAGCGTGACCGAATGCAAATTCAAATGATCTTAAAGTTTTATATTTATTTTTTTGGCAATATATCACTGCAAAAGATGGGGTCCAGCTGTCCATGGCGTCAAACCTCGTCAAAGATGCAGATTTTTTAATTTAAAAAAAAAAAAAGTGAGGAATTGGTGAGGGAATTGAACTTTCCCTATAAGTTTTATTAAATTAGCATAAATTAATTACAAGTTGGTCAAGATGATTGATATGGACAGAAGAATATTATAAAAGACTTAGATACAAATTGATCCCTTTTTTTGGATAGAGATTACCGCATACACTAAAAGTAGAAACAATTTTATGAAGGATGATATACTTGAAAAAAGATCTATCTATGGTGCCTGATATTTTTTACAGCCAGCCATCAAGCTTATCGATCGCATTTGTTTTACACATTTAATAATAGTTGTATATAAAAATTGACATAATTGAGCTGTTAATATTGAACTTTTGCCCTGATCTTAGCTAAAGTGACAAGCAATTTGAGTGTCACTAAGCCCATTTGTTCACGTTTAGAATTCGAACATAAATTTCATACAAAAAATTAAGATAATAGAAGATATGTGGCATAAAGTTGCCCTTATATACTTTGTTTTTTTTACTATGACGAAATTGTCATTTCCGGCAAATCATAATTGCTCCAATCTAAGCCATGTTAGACTCTCAAATTTTATTAAACCAATATATATCATGCCATTTTATTTGGAGCAAATTTTAAACCTTTTGCTAATTAATAAATTGAGCAACTATTATGTATTTGATTAAATTGAAGACCTAATGAAATGACTAAGCTCATTAGTTTTTCATCACCAAATTTAGAGCCCCATGATACTCAGATAGGATATTCAAACATGGTATCTCTTTTCATAGGAGAAATGATAAAAAGAGGGTTTACTATTAGGCTCTATTTGAATGGAGAGAAAAGTAGGAAGAAAAGAAAATGAAGGAAGAGAAAATTGAAAGAAGAGAAAAGTGGAAATAAAATATTTTCTCTCCTTCTGTTTGAATGAATGGAAGGAAAATAAAGAGAAAAAGAAAAGTTGATAATTTACAATAATAATAATGCCTTTATTACAAATGATTAAAAATACATCAGTTTTTTTGGAAGGATCAATAACGAATTTTTTTTTTTTTTGGAAGGATCAATATCGGAATGAAAAAAAATGAAAGAGGAGTTTTTTTTTTTCAAAATCTCTCTAATTTCGGAGAGAAAACTTTTAGGTAGGATCCATCACTTTTTTTTCCTATTTTTTTCTCTAGTTTTCTTTCTTTCCTACTTTTCTCTCCATCCTAACAAGATAAATTTTATTTTTCCTTCTGCTTTTTTCTCTAATTTTTTTTCTTCCTATTTTTTCTTTCCATCCAAACACAGGCTTACATTGGCATCTATATTCTCTCTCATAGTCTCATGTGGCTTGACCTATGATAATCAAAATATCTATCACATCATACCTATTGGATGGTTTTGAGTCTACCATTGGATTTTGGATGCAAGTCCTTTTATTTTATTTTATTTTTAAATTAATAGTGAGGAAAAAGAAATTCACATAAGATTTTATTCAATTTATAAAATTATAATGAGTTAGAAGTTAAAGAAATTGAAGAAAATAGAAAAAAAAAATTCAATAAAAGTCCAAATACTTGTCGGGATAGAGCCTCCAAGTCAGAGATCCTTCTTTACTTTGCTTATGGGGCTAATTACACTTAGCTCAATCAATTTGCCTGGGTTTTGGGTTCAAAAATAAGTGTGAGAGTATCCCAATTGCATTCCTTCAAAGGGCATGAGAGATGAAAATCCAATTTTGGGCTTTCTGCACATCGATTGATATAGTGATAAAAATATCAACAGCCAAATTAACCTTGAGTTTAGTTCCAGGCTTGTAAATGTTTTAATGATTTATAAAATTATTTATACCATAAATATGGAAGAAAAATTAAGTTTGATATCCACTAATACGAGAAGAAAGAATTCATTATCAACCTCAACCAGAATTTTGGCTAAGATATTGATGTTGCTGGTTAGCTAGCACACTCTTTCACGTAATGCATATTGTTTTTTAAAGAAATAAAGTGGTATGCTATTTTTGGAGTGCTAACCTAAATTGTCTTCCCAAGTTATGGGTAGGGTAATTCCAAAAGATGCCGATTGGCAAAACTATTTTTCTTTGACAATGTGTAATAAAAACATCATGTCTTATTTTTTTTAAAAAAAAAAAGCAAAATACATAAACTAATATCTAGATATCTGAGTACCGATTTCCAACTAATAATACACATGTCCTTCATTGAATTTTGAATTAAATAAGTACTCCTTAAAAACGTAAGTATTCATAAAAAAAGTATCCTCTATTTTTTTATGATTTACTAAGATTTTAAAATCTAATTATTCGCAAACCAGCAATGCAATCAATTGATTTGAAATAAATTGGTCCATCTATTTAATTTAACCTAATTTGATCCAATTTGTTAAACAAATTATACAAATTGTGTCAGATTAAAGAATTATTTATTTAATAAAAAATTAGATTTAATCTGAATTTCTAATTCATTTAATAAAAATAATATATTTAAGCTAACATTTTTAAAAAAGAAAAAAAAAAAAAAAAAAAAAAAGAAAAGATGAAGCCTTTCTTGCCTGCTTGATCTAAATTATCCTCCTCCGATGTAATTGCCACCTTTTTTTTTTTTTTTTGATAAAGACGAGTGATCACACTAGTCTAGTATGAGTCAGCCCAGATACATCAGATTGCAAAATTTGTAATAACACAGGAGGACATGGTTCACCCATCGTCCATATCCTATATCCTACATACTGAGCCACGGCCGTCGCTGCCCAGTCAGCAGCCGTGTTGGCTTCACGGAAGACATGACAAATCTGGGCAGTAGCCACCTCCTGAAGCATGGTCCAAATATCTCTTAAGATCGGATTGGTGGATACATCAGGAGCACTCTCTTTCCGCATCTACTGTATGACAGTCATAGAGTCTCCCTCAATAACAAGCCTCTGAGCTCGAAGAGTCTGTACCACATAAGAAATACCAGCCCATGCAGCGCAAAGCTCAGCCATGGGAACAGAGAAGTCCAGAGACCCAAATCCATCCGTCGCTATCATATTGCCCTATGGACCGCATATGATGAAGGCCGAACCGGCTAATCTGCCGCGAACACTCCCATCAAAGTTGATTTTGACAAACCCTGGAGGAGGGGGCTCCCAGGAAATAAATACCGTACGATGGTTCGCTGCCGAAGCAGCAGGGGAACCCTAGAGGCCAGAGGTGTCAAAACCAACAGAATGAAGAGCACGAGCACAATCCGCGGACAATGATCTGATTTTCCTCATTAGCTGATGTGAAGAAATGCAATCCTCCGAAAAGATAATCTGGTTCCTTGATAGCCAAATCTGGTATGCCGTGATCGCCCAAAGACCACGTAGGTGCTGAGGAGCCATCCGGAGATCCTGGAGAAAGATAGGACGAGGAGAACCGTAGACATCCACTCTGTACTCATAGCCCATCAAATGCCAGATCCATCTAGCTCTAGGGCATTTGAATATAGCATGATCGGTAGTCTCGTCCTCCATACCGCACAAGGGACAGGTCGACTGGATAGGGAGACCCCTACGGGAGAGCATAGCACTCGTCGATAGGCAGTCCCAAAGAAGCTTCCAGATAAAAAGCTGAACCCTAGGAAGAGTGGGAAGCTTCCATATCCACGCAGCATCCTTTGTATTCTAAGCCCGAGGCCTAAATATCTTGACAATATCCCTGAGAGGGGCCCTACGGAGGGAGGATCTCTGCTAAAGCCTCACATCTGCGGAGGGACAAGAGATAAGAGGGATCGATAGAATCCGCTGAGATAGATCCTCGCCAAATAGACTAGTCACCTTGGGGGTATTCCAGGAAGGGGGGACTGATAAAATCAAATCCTTAACCCTCGTATCAGTAGGAATATCAGTGCTAAAGAATGAGGGCCACTGAGACAGAGGAAGCTCTAAAATCTACGTATCCTGAATGACATCTATAGAGTGACCATCACCAATCATCCAAGAGATATTCATCCGAATAGAGTCGCCAACCTGGCACACCTCCTTCCAAAAGGAGGAACTACCCCTGGGCGACGAAATGAGCTCATCTGGCTTCCAATCACCATATCTTGCACGCATGATCGAGCTCCAGAGACAGTGCGGCTCCAGAAGGAAGCGAGAAGCATGTCTGGCCAGTAAAGCTTAGCGCCTAACCACCAAGGATTGGATCCCGAGACCACCTTCATGAATAGGCATACATATCTTGTCCCAGGAAAGAAGATGAATACCATGCCCGTCTTGCATAGAAGCCCATAAAAAATCTCTGAACCATCTCTCAAACCTCCTCAAACAAGTAGTCGGGATGACCGTATTCGATAACATATAGAGCGGAAGGGAAGAGAGAACCGACCGAATAATGGTGATCCGAGCCATCATAGAAAGATCAGTGACATGCCAACCGTCGATACGCTGACGGACCCGCCTCTCGAGGTCCACAAAATCAGAGCATCGAGGACGTCTGCCAGTCATGGGGATCCCCAAATACATAAAACGATCAGTCTGAGTAGTGATACCCAACCGATCAATGATAGCTTCACTGGTAAGTCTGGAAGTCTTCGGACTGAAGCAGATAGAAGACTTCTGAAGATTGACCTTCTGGCCCGAAGCCTGATAATAGCACTGAATAATGGAATCAAAGGAAGCCGCATTTTCAGTAGAGGCCTGGCCCAGAAGAATACAGTCATCCGCAAACAAAAGATGGAGATGAAAAGACCCGCATCCCCCATGCTAAAAGGGATAATCCTCTGGTTGTACTGAGCCTGATGTAGAGCTCGAGAGAGATCATCCGCAGCCAAGATGAACAAAAGGGGAGATAAAGGGCATCCCTGACGTAATCCAACCGAAGACTGAAAAAACTCAGTAGGGCTCCCATTGATGATCAATGAAAAGGAAGGCCTCTGGATGCAAGCCATAACCCATTCAGTAAAGCTCTCATCAAAACCAAAACCCTGAAGAGAACGATATAAGAAGTTCCAACTCAGTCTATCATAAGCCCTTTCCATATCAAGCTTAATGGTCATAAGACACCGTCTCGCAGGGGCTCTATGAAGGTCATGCATAAACTCCTGAGTGATAAGGACATTATCCGAGATAGATCGTCCTCTGATAAACGCCCCTTGTTCCTCAGAAATAATATGGGGGATCACAGCACGGAGACGAGAAGCTAGGAGATGGGCGCAAACCTTGTACATAGTAGTACATAGGCTAATCGGTCTAAAGTGCTGCGGTAGAGAAGCATCCGGGCGTTTAGGCACAAGGGTAATAAGTGTGCGATTCCAATCCTCAGGAATATGCTTAGATTGGAAAACATTTTGGATAGCCTGAACCATTTCCTGCCCAACGATATCCCAAAATGATGGAAAAAGAAGGGCGGAAACCCATCCGGCCCAGGAGCCTTATCCGGACCAAGTTCCCAAAGAGCCTGACGAACCTCCTCCGCACAAATAGGCCTGACTAGTAGGGCGTTATCCGACGAGGATACCTTCCGGGTATCAGAAACCCGAGTAACCGGAACCCCATTGCCCAAACTTTCAGACCATCTTGATTGGAAGAAATGAAGAAGTGAGAACGAATATGGTGAATATCCTCCTGATAATTCCCCTCAACATCCACTAACCGCCGGATTCTGTTGGCTGCCCGCCGCTTCAGAGTAGCCTGATGGAAGAATCTGGTATTACGATCTCCTTCACGGATCCACTGAACTCTGGATCGCTGCCTCCAATATAACTCTTGCTGTCGAAGAAGGAAGTGATGACGAGCAAGATTCTCTCGCAACAGGGAGAGATCAGAGTCCAATAGAAATCTGTCGAGGTCCTCCTTCGACTGAATGGCACAAATAACAGATTCAGCCTTCTCCACTTGCCTAACCAGATCCCCAACCTCCAGTCTATTCCATCTGGAAAGTTTGCGGCTGGCCAAAATAAGACGACGGAAAATCTGATAGGCTGCATTACCCCTGATAGGAAGGTGCCAGATCTGGGAAATGATAGTCCGAGCAGTAGAGTGGACCGTCCAGAACCATTCAAATCTAAACTGTTTCCTCAGTTGAAGATCAGCCTCTAAGGAAATCAGAATAGGACAGTGATCCGAGGCAATCCTAGGAAGGTGAGTAACAGTAATAGCAGGGTATTTTTGGAGCCACTGAGGAGTAGCCAGAGCTCTGTCAATTCTCTCCCAGATGCGAGCTGTCCCCTGTCGGTTATTGCACCAAGTAAATTGAGGCCCCGAGTACCCCAAATCCATCAGCCCAGTAGATCCAATGAATGATCTAAATTCATTAATATCAGCTGAATTGGTAACTGGCCTACCCCCTCTCTTCTCATTAGCTTCGGTAATACAGTTGAAATCACCAGCAATAATGGAAGGAATCCCTTGAGCTAGGAGGGAAGTCAAATCGAACCAAAGAGTACGATGCTCATGGTAATCCGTACTGGCGTAGACTGCCGATATGATCCAGGGATCAGAAGTCCCTTCTGAGACAGCAAGATCTATTTGTTGATTACTTTGATGGAAAGCATCAATCGTGACGGCAGAGTCACGCCCAACAGCCAAAATACCTCCAGACTGCCCCACAGCCTCCACCGCATATGAAGATCAGGACCGGGCAATCTGCCTCTGAAATCGCACCAGACTTTCTCCTGACAGCCTGGTTTCTAAAAGGACACATATATCAAAGTTATGTATCTGGATCAATCTATCAAAAGAGGAACGGAAAGAAGGCTTATTAGCTCCTCTAACATTCCAAATTAAGATCTTCATAGATTAACTGGAAATAGCTAGGACCACCTCCTGGTCCTCTACCATCTCACTATCAGTAGTATGAAGAGAGCTGTCCTGCAGGACATCAGAATCTGCCTCATTGGGATATGAACCCAGGCCCATAAGGTTTACATCATTACCGTGACCCTCCTGGTCTGCAGGCCTATCAGGATTACTACAATGCAGCTCCTGATTCGGTTCCAAGCAGCAAAGAGGCTGGGGCAATTTTTGTAGGCACGGAATGATTTCCACTCTACATTTGGCCATATTTCCCTTGTCTTTTCCTTTTTTCTTATCTGATTTAGAAATAGATCTGGGGGGCAGACCTTCAACAGTTCGCGCCCGCTTAAGAGGCCCCGAACCCTTTACCCTATTTTCCACCTGGCCATCAACTAGAGGATCCAAAGCCAAGGAAGCAAAAGGATTAACTGATATTAGGGATTGGGAAGAAAATGATTTAGAGAGACCACTGTGATCCACCTTGATCTTTTCCTTAACTGACTCTATTGAAACGGCACGCTGAAGGGAAACCGGCACGGCCACCAGAGACTTAGGATTCTGCTTCCCTCCCTTAGCCAGCGTCTTCTTCCTCTGAATAATGACATTAGAAACATCATTCACCAGGGGAATCGGCACTGCCACTGAGGCTGAAGCAGGGCAATCCATCTTCCCTCCCGGCTTACTACAAACAGGAGCCAAATTCCCTGACCCAGGAAAACTTCTTCGTCCCACCTTCGATGGGGTCTTCCAGCCATCCTTCATACTCGTCTCCAAAGAACCAAGCAGAGGAGAAGAGCGGGGACCAGAGGCAGCATACTGTGACTGCAGCAGGGGATCATCAGCATGCCTCCGTTGACGGACTGCAACCAACCATGGCCCGAAGACGAAGCTGCTGACAGAGACCTCCGAATCAGCCTTGGCCTCAGGCGCACAGGGACCCTCCAGATGCAAAGACCCACACTTAGGACAGAAGCCTTCCAAGGATTCGAAGATGAAAGGCTGCCAGAAGGGACCTTTCAACCCCTGAACCCTAGTCCCTGGACGGAGGGGACGACACAGGTTAACACGCAACGCCACCCTAGCATACCCTCCCCTGTTCCTTGACGCCGTCGCAGCATCAACACAGCAGAAAGATCCAGCTTGCTCCGAGATGGACCTGAGGAATTCCTCCTTCCAGAACTCCATAGGGAGGCTAGGCAACCTCATCCAGACCAACGCAGAGGAGATGGATTGCTCGGTTGGGAAGAAATTCGGACGCCATGCTTCAGTACCGATAATCTGGCCATTTATCACCCACAGACGATTAAGAACTAAATCAACAGCCTTTGGATCTTCAAACCGGAATAGGTGACAGCGAAACGCCAAGGAGACCGGGACGATGCCACCTGAGATCCCAGCTCGCCTGAATTCCCGGATATACGCTTCAGCCGGCACCCATCGAGAGAAAGAACGGGCCATTACTGCAAAATGCTTCCATCCCGCTGCCTCCTCTTCCAGCAGAGGAACCGGGATCTGAACAACTTCTGGGAAAATGGACTTCAGCATCACCATGTCCGATGGAGAGGGAGAAGAAGAGACCCATTTGAAGCCGAAAATCGGAACAGATCTCGGGGAAAACGAACCTCCTCAGCCGAATCAGGAGCCATGGGAAGGAGGAGGAAGGTAAAACGACAGATGGAGGAGAGGCTCACACCCAGCCGACGAAGATCGCCGGAGATCAAGGAAGAAGAAAACCAGAGCACGAATCTAAAAGCAGAGCAAGCGAACGAACCAGGGAACCTCGCGCACAATTCTTAAAGCAAAACCTACAAAATCAACTCAATTCAATTGCCACCTTTATATCTTGTATCTTTGATCGAAATAAATTGATCTGAAGTCCGGTGGGACCATGTAATGAAATGATTAAAGTAGCTCTACCATTCTCCAGTTGGTGCGAAGTCCAAATCACAGCTGTTCGATGATTGATTAAGACGCAATTAAGAATGGGCCCCTACCTGATTCTAACCGACAAAATCTCACGATCTCCATTGCATCACTTCGATGTATGACTTCTGCTAGCCAACTGATACAACGAAGTAAACATCTTCTTCAAGTCATCACCGCACCAAAACCAAAAGCCCTTTTTTATGGTCGGTTGTTTGGTTTGACACCATCATGCCATCATTTTTCTTCTTATCTAAGTTGCACCTTTCACACTGGGGAAAAATATATAGTGGAAAATAATGTATAATAATAATAATAATTAGTTCATAAACTAGACCCATATATCCGAAGAACTAGATGCTAGACCTGAAATGTGGACCCATATGTTTCATTTTTAGGTCCTAAAACTGTGTTGGTTCTCCAATTAACTTGAGTGGTACAAGTCTTCAAACCCCCTGGCCATAACTCGAACTCATGTACCAAACCTAAAAGCCTGTCCCTTTGCACCTAAAAGAATCTTGACCCCACCTGCTAATGGTATAGCTAGCTTAGGGATTTACTGCTTCATCGATCTCCTTAGCATGTAGAGCAATTAATTAAAAAAGATATGCGAAAGAGATCTTTTCTCAGAATGATATATATATATATATATATATATATATATATCAAGGCACTCTTGCTTGCTTAAGTTGTTTCATTAGGATCAGTGGTTGGTGTTTGGAAGAAAAGTAAGAGACCGCCCACCCGGGTTTTAGTAGAGGCTAAAAGGAGGAGAGAGATGGCCCACCTCTTTTTGGTTATCAAGGTGCTCACAGACTGTTGGCAGTCAATTGTTGAACAGGAAAGAGGTTTCCTCTTTTTATTTCTTCTCCAGTTCTCTTTCCCAGGGCTTCTCCTCCCACTACAGTGACAGATAATGTTCTAAGTTAGAAGTACTTCTTTTGCTTCAGTGGTGTGTCAGGCTCCATTCCATCCTTTTCGTTTTCCTTTTTTTTTTTTTTTCTTGTTTTGCTCTTCATCTCTTAATTTCAGAAGGTGACTGCACCGAAGCAAGTTCACGAGAAAGAGATAAGAGGAGAAAAAAGACACAAGAGAGGAGGGAGAGGAGGAATTGGGGAGAAGCTTTCACTCCCACTGGAAGACAATGGTCGATCGATATCACTAACCTCTAGCGCATACATATATGTCCCATGGTCTCCACCAAGGCATAACGACGTGCGAAGAACATCAGATGCAGCACCACGTAGCTCAACAGAGCCGGAGGGACAGGCTAAGGGTGCAAGGATTTGAAGCCGCCACCCTGCACCCGCTTGACCAGATTGAAGACAAGAGATTAGATCTAGGCACCTACGAGCATGCTAGGTCTGGTAACGTGCTATCCGAGATGTTCAGTTTTCCGGTTCCCGGACTGGCCAACCAGATCTCCGGCGTCGACCGCCTGCCGCCGAAGCCGGTAGCCGGGTTCTCCGGCGAGTGGTATGGGGATAAAGGGGAGGTGATGGGTGGTAGTTTTGGTTCTTTGGGTGATACCGTGTCCGATTCTGCGACGATGCAACTTTTATTAATGAACATGCCATCTCATCAGGAACCACAGCTGAGATCTACTACCTTTGGAAATGGTTCATTTGGTGGAGGAGTGGTGGAGAACCGAGGGCTATCTCTATCGCTCTCTTCGTCTCTTCACCAACTGGAAATGGGTGGAGTGAGCTTGATGAGAAATTCAAGGTTTGTGAGGGCTGCTACAGAGCTGCTGGAAGAGGTCTGCAGCGTGTGGAGGGAGGAATTGAAGGAGAGAAGATCAAGAAGGCAACTTATAAGCTCTTTAAACCCTAATCAAAACTCTAGCTTCGCAGGTGCTAATGGTGCCTCTTCTAGTTCTCTTGGTGGATCTTCTTCCTCTCCCAAGGATCTGCCATCCTTGTCTTCCGCTGACAAGTTTGAACACCAAAGGAAGAAGGACAAGCTCTTGTCCATGCTTGATGAGGCATGCATTAACCACCCTCTCCCTCTTTTCTCTCCCTTTAAATTTTTACTGTTTCTCCCCTTACACTTGCAATTATTTCTCTATTTATCTCTCTAAATCCTTTTAAATGCATTCGTGATGGTTTATTTGATCTCATGTTTCTTTTGTCTATATATGTGCTGTGCTTGTTGTACTTTTCATCTTCCTATGTGGTAGTTAAATTACTATTAAAGGAACCTGAAATGGGGGGAAAAAAAGAAGAAGAAGAAGAAGAAGAAGAAGAAGACATGCTTTGGGTTTGGGAAATTGCCTCTCCTTTTCATTACGTGTTGCTAATTCTGGCCAAGAGATTTCATTGCCGATCGCATGGTAAATCTGAATAACAGCCAATTAATTAGGTTTTATCAAGTGAATAAATCGGTGGCTATTGTTTTTTTTTTTTTTTTAAGTTAATAAAAGCTCAAAAGAAAAAAAAAATGGTCACGCTTATATATGGAACTATTACATAATCGTTTTGTAACACAAAATTATTATTACATTCAACTTATTTGGATCTTGTGAACTCATTAACTTAAAGTGAAGAGTTGCCTTGTTTTTGGATTTTTCTTCTCTAGCTTGTTTTCTTTTTAATTCCATAAATGAAGCTATTACGCAAAACAATTGAACCTAAAGCGACTACTGGATAGGATTGGTACAAGTCACTTCATTTGGTTGCGCAGTAATTCTCTCATCTACTCCTTTCTTCCATCTTACACTAATGAAATAGTTAGCCTCTCGATGAGCTGGTGTCTTCTTTTATTCCCTTGCTCGATCACAGGTGGATAAGAGATACAATCACTACTGTAACCAGATGCAGATGGTAATGAACTCCTTTGATTCTGTGATGGGCTTTGGAGCTGCAACACCGTACACAGTCCTTGCTCACAAGGCCATGTCGCGGCACTTCCGGTGCCTCAAAGATGCGATCAATAAGCAATTGAAGCAAGTGCATGAACTCCTCGGAGAGAAGGAAGTGGGTCGCACTTCAGGGATCTCCAAGGGGGAGACACCAAGGCTTAAGTTGCTTGAACAAAGCCTAAGGCAGCGGCGACCATATCACCAGATTGGAATGATGGAGCCTGAAGCTTGGAGGCCTCAGCGAGGGTTACCCGAACGTTCAGTGAATATTTTGAGATCATGGCTTTTTGAGCACTTCCTCCACCCGTATGTATATCTTAATTCCATCTCTCCACGACATATCCATCCCCTTGCATGTTATGATTTTTTCTCGAGAGAGTTCTTGCATGTCAGTCATAACCTGCACATTTTCTCCTCCTTTTGGGACATGGAAATCATTAATTAGAAACTGCTTGCACGCACTGTTTAAGTTGTTCTTCTTCATGGCATATTATATATGCTAATGTCTATGTTGACACTAAAGAAGCAATATTGGTATTCTCTCATTCTTCAACTTGAAAATAGATGATCTCTTACAGCAACTTTAGTTTTCATTAGCAATATTGTAGTGATGGTAATCCATCTCTCCCTATCTATCCATCTCTCTGTAGTCAGTGCGTGCGTGACATCAAAGACCAGCTGAGAATTGTCCTTAATTAGGTGATTGCTTTGCCACAAAAAGCTGAGCAAATTGCTTGCTGCTTTGTTTCATCTATTGATGCAGCAACAACTAAAACTGTTAATTAGGGCAGCATTTAAGGGGCTTATGTTATTTCTTTTCATGAGACTGTTGATATGTACTTGGTGCGTACGTACGTGAATAGCTGCGAGCACTGTGTTCGTTGGATTTTGGGGACACTGATGTCATTTTTTGCCTTTCCTTCTTTAAATTCTTCAGGTATCCAACTGATGCAGATAAACAGCGACTGGCAAGACAGACAGGTTTATCCAGGAACCAGGTTAGTTTTCCTCCTTCGAGAAGATCAGAAGGAATTTTAGTTACGTTGAGAAAATCCAAATTTGATTACAGACATCTTTTTGTTGAGTTGAGTGGGGGATGGTCATGCATCACATCGACCCAATAGTAACACTATAAACATTGCTACATATATATTTGCACAACTTGGTACTTTCTGGGTACGTGATTGTGATTTTTTACAATTTTAATTTTAATTCTAGGACTTCCTTGTTCCATCTCATTTCGAAACCAATAGCAAGAGAAGACCAACCATTCATATAGAAATAGACAGAAGGCTAACCATTTCCTGAAAGAAAGAGAGAGAATTTTTAGTTGAACATTCAACTACCGGCTTTTTCAGGAGGATTTGCAGGCTGCGCACTCACCATTTCTTGATGATCGCAAGGCATCCTTCCAGTAATCGCAATAGTTCAATGTCAATTTTACCTTCCTTATTTTTTCTTGTATCCTGTTTAATGGGCTTGTTAATAACTAGTAATGCCTAAAGGTGGTAATATAATGCTAACGGACATAAAAGTAGCGCAGAATGTTGATCTTAGATGGCTTCTTACTTGAAATAACAAAAAAAAAAAGGGGGGGGGGGGGGGGAGGATCTTGTCTCTGTTGATGTATCCACAGTCTGGTTAATTTAATTACGTATTTAATTCATTCACTATACGTACATATTTATTTACATACTTACAGAGACTTCTTGTTAAAGAGAATTAGTGTAAGAACCTTCTCTTAAAAGCACATGGTGCAAGAAAGGACGCTCATCAAGTCCATTAAAAAACAAAAAGAAAAAGACAAGGATTTCTCATGGCTAATGCAACGCCATATATATAAACCAGCTGCCACAGTTACAATATGAGATGCACCAATCACAACTGCAGTTAAAAATATCTGGTTGTCAGGCAGAAAAGAGCAACACTAGGGCAATGCCTCATGCACTTCCATGTCTGAAAATTCTAAAGTTGCAATAGCTCTCAGATTGCCAAAGTCCTGTGTGTTGCTCTCTCTTGAGATCATAATTCAAATTAATATACTTTCACCAGTGGTTTCCTTTTTGATTTTTAGATGGTGCTCTTATTTTAACTAAGTCTGAGTTGATGGATCCTTTTTCTCATAGATGTTATATATATATACTTCTTTTTTGGATCAATAAGTGGGTTACCTACCACACAGAACCTCGATCATAGTTGTACTTTCTTTTCCATTCCTGGAATTACGATGCATGTCAATCTTGGCAGGTTCCAACTGGTTCATAAACGCAAGGGTCCGTCTGTGGAAGCCCATGGTGGAAGAGATGTATCAGCAGGAGAACAAAGAAAGGGCGGAAGGCAAGGAGGGGGAGAAAGCAAGCCATCGAAGGCCACAACCACCACCATCCCACCACAGCTCACCACAAGGCCAGGGACCAGAAGCCAACGCAACTGAAAGCCCTACGGTGGCCGCAACCCACCAATCCAATGATGACACCATCCTCATCGGTATCGACGCACCCACCTCTGCCGTGGACCTGTGCGGGGCTGACATGGAGCCCATGGATGACTTGTGTGGGGCTGCTGCAGCCACCACCCTGGGGTCCGGCATGCGTCTTGGCGCGACCGGAGACGTGTCGCTAACTCTGGGCTTACCACACGCCGGGAACTTTCCCGAAAAGAACTGGTTTTATGGTTAAGAGAGATGGAAAAGCAGTGGAAGACAAGGAAATATGGGTGGCAGATCGATTAGCCTTTGGTTGAGATAGAAACTTTTTGGAGGTTAAAAACGCATGGACAGCGTACGTAGTATTACAGCTTGCTCGGAAGGGAAGGAAATCGCATGCCGCTGTCTCTCTTTTCCAGCTTCTTCAATTCAGTCATTTATTTGTTTATTCTTCTCCTTATCATTCTCTGTGAAATTAACCAGGCAATGAGGGAGGAGGCCGACCTCTGCTCTAACTGGGTTTGGAACTTAGTGATCATGATTGGTTTATGAATGCATTCAATAGTTGTTGGTGGTTGCTGGAAAACGACACTTAAAAAATAAATATATAGATGATGGTCTAGGGGTCAATCAAACGTCAGACAGCTATGTTCCTCTTACCTGGGGCCAGCTTGGCTTTCCAGTACTGGACTACAAATAAATCAGTACTAAGATGGCATGTTGATAGAGAAGCAACACCTTTGCACCCACTTTCGTGCAATCTAACAAGGGGTCAAAAAAAAAAAAAAAACGGAAAAACGTGATGTATTATATATTGGGCACGGCTTCGTACCCTGACTGGTCAAAGCGTCCGAGTCTGCCCGAGGTATCCTTTATTATTTACTCTCAGACCTTTGGGTGAAACGTACTATAACATTTCGTGCCCGTTGATCAACAGTAAAACATTCACTTCATCATATTATTTTTTTAAAAAATTCTAATTATTCTTACTGCATAATAATCATACGCATACCTATACTAGAAGTGGATCCTGATGACGCTAGATCACCGGATTTGAATGTAGGAAAGAAAAGTTTGGTTGCTTGCTAGGTCCTTGCCTAGCTGAATGACCTGTAAGAAGTCCCAAGATCAAAGGGGTGCTCCAGAATCCTTCGACGCCCAAGTTAGCAACTGAAATCACAGCTGAAGGAGAGCTTAAGGGAGCTCTTTAGAGCAGAGAAGGCTCCGATGGATGAAGTTTCTCTGGAATGATAGACTAAGAGAGGGTGTGTGTTTACCTACCTGAGTCTTCTTCAATGAACTTACCCTTTTATAGGCAGTTGAAACTTGCATGAAGATTAGCCACATGAAATTCCGTGAGGGAGAGATGTCTGCAAGACACGTGGGAGTTACGTGAATTTGGGTTGATTGATAGGTTATGTCCCTTCGGAGAAGGAGAAACTGGCGGTTGGTGGGCCAGGTCCCATCAGTCGGCGGAACCAGTTGATAGGTGGGCCTGGTCCCATCGACGGCGTGGTCAAACAGCAGGTGGACCTGACTGTGTCAGTCCGTGCGGGTCAGAGAGTTAATGGCCCTGGCAGACGTGGGGCCAACTTGAAGAAATCGGGGCCGTCCCGGCTTGCCTGGAGATGCCGGGGCCGACTTGAAGAAGTCGGGGCTGCCTCGGCTTGCATGGAGATGCTGGGGCCGACGGGGCCGACTTGAAAAAGTCGGGGCCGACTTGAAGAAGTCGGGGCCGCCTCGGCTTGCTTGGAGATGCCGGGGCCGACGGGACCGATTTGAAGAAGTCGGGGCCTCCTCGGCTTGCCTGGAGATGCCGGGGCCGATGGGGCCGACATGAAGAAGTCGGGGCCGCCTCGGCTTGCCTGAAGATGCCGGGGCCGATGGGGCCGACTTGAAGAAGTCGGGCCGCCTCGGCTTGCCTGAAGATGTCGGGGCCGACGTGTCCATGCCACGTAGTCGATTTTTTCATGATTGCCCATGTGGCTTCATCAGCCACATCAGATGCCCTTCCGCTCCTGAGCGTGAAGGATCATGTGCCCGTTGTCCTTTGGACGAAAGGGGCGCGAAAATTCAAAAAGGTGATTGCCGGTTGTGGGCACTTTTAATGGCGGGTAAGCTGGCGTGCTCTTCCGAAGCGATGTCGCTTCGAAAATCTTCCATAATCATACGGTAGGTGGGAGCTGACGTCAGCGCCGGGTGCCTCGAGAGGGCGCCTCTCGAAGGATGGAAAAAAGGTGGGTGCCATCATTGCCTCTCCATTTTTCATGCACCATCATTGGCCGGGGATCTCGCTCCTTAGCTGAACCAAGGCGGCGTGCCTCGTGCGTGGGCGAGATGACCGGCGCCTGAGCACTCGGCGCAATAGATGAGGGCCACGTGGCGAGTCCTCGAGCGATGTGATTTGAAGTTGGGGTATAAAAAGCACTCCATGGGTTCGGGGGAGAGATTTATACTGCAATTGCTTCCCCTGCTTTCTTCCTCGTTGAGCTCCTCTGCAACCCAAGACATTCAGCCTCCATCTTCTTACTAAATCCTAGGTCAGTTTCCCCTTTTACCTCTCCAACCTTGACCTATGGACCGCAGGGCCATTAGAGAGGGTAAGAGACCGATAGTAGAGTCGTCCCCTTCCCTTGGTGAGGACTATACTTCATTGGCCAGCCGAGTGCCCCAACTATTAGGTAGAATCACCATCCGCGACCGGCCGGCGGCGAGCAACCAACCACCTGCCCAAACCTCCCCAGTGAGAACAGCCCCTTCTTCCTCCCAGTGTCTGGTACCTCCTCCGACGACTGATCTTGATCTGACAGGGCCGGAGGGGATCGCCTCCACCATGACCTTCGAAGAGATAGAGGCCCTTAGGGTCATGTATAGGGTCCTCGACTTTATCCGCCTATCCGCGCCGGGACCCAAAAACAGAGTGAGCTCCATCCTCCCCGGTCGGGTTGCTATGTACGAGGAGTTCTTCCGGTGCGGGCTGCGGCTCCCCTTCCACCCCTTCTTTCTGAACCTGTTAAATAGGTATAGGTTAGTGCCGGCGTAGTTGACTCCAAACTCGATTCAAATCTTCTGTGCCTTCGTCATTCTTTATTTTTTCTAGGGCTCCGTAGCCAGTTTGTCTTTGTTCCGAGCTTTTTACAAGCTCCGCCGCTAAGGTGAGGGGGCCTGGTGGGTGTTTACCGCTAGGCCGGGTAGGGCCCTTCCCCTAGGTCTTCTATCCAAAATCAGGGGGTAGAAATCCTGATATCTTTTTGCCCATGTGGAGGGAGTGAGGACTCACTGGAGGGAACTGGATGTCAGCTCCAATGAAAATTTGGCCGTGAGAGATAGGGACGCGGAGCTCTTTTGCTGCCTTTCGTCCTGCCAGATCCCTACTACCTACAAGGATCTCCTGTCCGAGGGGAACTTGTATGAGGCCGAATTGGCCTCGACAGTCAGTGAGCACGGAAACCTGTTCTTCTCGCCCTTGGTCGGGCGTTGCCCTTGGTCATTCAATTTTTTTTGTACTAATATTTGTTTTTGGTGCAACAATGAAGATTCCCACCAAGAGGTTGGAGGCCGCCATGCACCAGAAGAGGCAGGTGGCGGGCAAGCAAGCGAGGCCAGCCAAGAGGGCACGGAGGAGGGCCTAGGCTGAGCCGGTCCAGACCTCGGACCCCACAGCTCAGGCGCCCGTGGAGGAGCCGGCTAGGGAAGTGCCGGCTGAAGGAGCGGTCCCCGACCCGGCCGGGGCTGAGATAGAAGAAGGGGAGATCTCGACCACCACTGAGGTAGCCGTGGTGGTTCTGGACCCCAAGGAGGAAACTCCTGCCGCTGCAGATCTAGCCGAGGTGGGGCAGGTTACAGTTGCTAGTGATCCTTCGGCTCTCGCCAAGCCGGAGGTGGAGAGGGCTACCCCGTCTGCCAGAGAGGGGGAGGCAGTTGCCAGAAGGTCTGATGCAGGGGCGAGGAGGCCCAGCAAGCACAGGGCCAAGCCAGGGAGCTCATCCCGGCAGTCCCCGCACCACCCAACTCGTCGGCCAATCGATGAGACACCGGAGGGGCCAGCGCGACCGGCACCCAAGCTCTCCTCCATGGGAGATGCTGGGCGGGCTGCCGTCCTCCTGTCAAGGGCGCAGTCTTCAGAGATCGACGAGGAGATGGGGCAACAGTCCCATGCCGTGATCCTTGATATGGTGCTGGTGTCCATGCTCCAGGTAGTTCTTCGAACCTAGTTTCCTTTTGATATATCTGTGTCGATCTATGGCTGACGAATTCTTTTGATGCAGCTGACCAATGGGGCCTTTGCTCTTCGCATGGTGATGACCCACTTGGGGGAGCTGCTCTCACGCACCATGGGGTGGGCCGATAAGTGCAAAAAACAAAGCCAAGTACTGTTCGAGAAGCTCACTCGGGCAACAAGAGGAGGCCAAGGCCCGGGAGGAGGACTTGGGTGGCCGAATAAAAGAAGCAGAGTGCTGGGCCGAAGTCGAAAGCGGCCGAGCCTCCGTGGCCGAGACCAAGTTGACACTGATATCGGCCAGGCTTGAGGTGGCCGACATGAGGATAGAGGAGCTGACCTGCCAGCTCCAGCAGTTGGAAGGTCAGGTTAAGGCGGCCACGAACGAGGTCCGGGCCGTGATGGAGAGGGCTGCCGCGGCAGAGAGGGCGGCGATTGATGCAAGCCATGAACGGGCTAGGGCGGTGGCCCATGCTCATGAAGCAAGCGTCCGCGCCGAGGAGGCCGAGAGCCGGGCCTGGGAGGCCGAAACGCGAGCCAGGGAAGCCAAGGCGCAAGCCAGGGAGGCCAAGGCTCGGGCCGAGACTGTCATTGCCAACTACAAAGCCTCAACGGAGTTTGAGCAGGAAGTCATTGAGGCCAGCCTCGATGCCTATACAAAGGGCTTCGACCTTTGCAAGGTGAAGGTATCTGCAGCCTTCAACATTAACAGCTCCGAACTTGAAGAGATCCAGCCCGAGGATCTTAGTGGTGAGGAACCGGCGGAGGAGGAGGAGGCCGAAGAAGAGCCAGGGCCGAGCGGGCCCTGAGTGTATTTTCTTTTTCTGCACTTTATACTTTCTTCTTTTTGTAACTGACCTCGAATCATGTTTTGTAACCCATTTAAAACTATCAATGAAAGAGACTTTTTCTTCAGAATATCTTCTGTGTCTTGTCCATTTTGCTTTGTCTCCCATTCCTTCAGTAGTCTTATGCACTTAGACTCGATAGCAATTCGAACAAGTCTGCGAAGATCCATGCCGCTAGCTAGGCTTTCGATCCATCAGGTCCCCGACCAGCTAAGTAGAACAGTTAATCGCTGGCCGTGAGGGAGAATCCTGGCAAACCTGAGCAGCTTTTGAGAGTATCTTAGGAACTTGCGTACAAACTTAAGGAAATAGCCTGAATAGGCGCAAAGCTGTTAAACTCATGGAGACGCCTTGGAGGTTGACTCCGAAGGCTATTCCGGCGGACAGGGTCTGTTGGGGACGGCGCAGAATCGGGCAATGCCTTATTAGTCATAGTGCCAACGAGCCCTGACCTTGAACCACCTCAGAGGTTTGTGTGCCGCCCGAGGGGCGACTCGACCGGGTATGGACCTTTAGGTCTTGAACCACTCAGGAGCACCACCGTGCCAGGGCCGAGTGGTGTCCCATGGGTCACGATGCCAGCGAGCTTCTTTTGAACTACCTTGGGGGTTTGTGTGCCGTCGGAGGGGTGACTCGACCGAGTACGGTGCCTTTAGGATCTTGAACCACTCGGAGGCACCGTCGTGCCGAGACTGAGTGGTGTCTTATGGCCGCGATGCTGACGAGCTCCTTTTGAATCACCTCAAAGGTTTATGTCCCGTCCGAGGGGCAACTCGACCGGGTACGAAGCCTTTAGGGTCTTGAGCCACTCGAGGGCATCATCGTGCCGGGGCCAAGTGGTGTCCTGTGGCCCGCAATGCCGGTGAGCTCCTTTTGAACCGCCTCGAGGGTTTGTGTGCTGCCCGAGGGGTGATTCGATCGGTACGAAGCCTTTAGGGTCTCGAACCACTCGGGAGCATCGCCGTGCCGAGGCCGAGTGGTGTCCCATGGGCCGCAATGCCGACGAGCTCCTTTTGAACCGCCTCGGGGGTTTGTACGCCGTCCGAGGGGTGACTCGACCGAGTACGGAGCCTTTAGGATCTTGAACCACTTGGGGGCACCGCCGTGCCAGGGCCGAGTGATGTCCCGTGGGCCGCGATGCTGGCGAGCTCCTTTTGAACCGCCTTGGGGGTTTGTGTGCCATTCGAGGGGCGACTCGACCGGGTACAGAGCCTTTAGGGTTTTGAACCACTTAGGGGCACCGCAGTGCCAAGGCCGAGTGGTGTCCCATGGGCTGCGATGCTGGCGAGCTCCTTTTGAACTGCCTTGGGGGTTTGTGTGCCGTCTGAAGAGCGACTCGATCGGGTACGGAGCCTTTAGGGTCTTGAACCACTCGGGGGCACCGCCGTCGTGCCGGGGCCGAGTGGTGTCCCATGGGCCACAATGCCGGCGAGCTCCTTTTGTAAGATCTGGTTCTTGGGTGCAAGGAAGAATTGACCGAGGTGCCGAAGGAGGCCTTTTATTACTCATAATGTAAGGAGATACATCATTGATAATATCAGCGAAGATTGTCAGCATTCCAGGTACGTGGAATAGGTTGGCCATTGAGCTCCTCGATTTGGTACACTCCTCGGTGGAGCGTCTCGGCGACCCGATGAGGACCTTCCCAATTGGCGGACAGTTTGCCCCCCTCCATAGGCTTGGACACCTCGGCCTTCCTCAGAACCATATCTCTATGATGAAATACTTTGGGACGGACCCAGGCATTGCAATACTTGGCCGCCCGCTGGTGGAAAGTTGCCATACGCAGCTGTGCTCGATCGTGTACTTCGTTGATGAAGTCGAGGTTGGCTCTTATCAGGGCAGAGTTATCTTCTTCGTTCTAAGACTCCACACGTGGGCTAGGCTGGCCGATCTCGATGGGGATAATCGCCTCGGACCCGAAGACGAGACTAAAGGGGGTCTCGCCCGTCGGGGCCCTTGGGGTTGTATGGTAAGCCCATAGCACACTGGGAAGCTCTTCTACCCACCGACCCTTGGATCCATCCAGCCAAGTTATGAGTCCTCTAAGGATGGTGTAGTTCATGACCTCGGCCTCCCCATTAGTCCGTGGGTGGCCGACGGAGGTGAATCGGTGGTGGATGCCCAGTTCATCGCAGAAAGTCTTGAACGTGGCGTTATTGAACTGGCGGCCATTGTCGGTGATGAGAGCGTGAGGCAGGCCAAAGCAGGATATTATCGACTTCCAGAAGAAGGCTTTGACCTTACTCTCAGTGATCTTAGCCAGTGCCTCGACCTCGACCCACTTGGTGAAATAGTCGATGGCGACGAGCAAGAATCTCCGCTATCCTAAAGCTGGAGGGAATGGTCCAAGGATGTCCATTCCCCACTGAGCGAAGGGCCAAGGGCCGAGAGCGGATTCAAAGGGACAGATTGCTGGTGTTGGATGTACGCATGGCGCTGGTAGTCGTCACACTTTTGGACTAACTTAGCGGCATCCTCCCTCATGGTGAGCCAGAAGTACCCCTGGCGGAGAGCCTTTTGAGCTAGGGATCTGCCCCTCAAGTGGTTCCCGCAGATGCCTTCATGAATTTCTCTGAGGATGTAGTCAGCGTCGGCAGGTCCTACACATTTGAGCAGGGGGTAGGAGAATGACCTCATGTACAGACGCTCGTCCAGGAGAGTGAATTTGGAGGCTCTCCATTTGAGCAACCTAGCTTCATCACGATCGTCAGGGAGAGTGCCGTCCATGAGGTACCAGATGTAAGCATCCATCCAAATCAGCTCTTGGGTGAGTGGGAGGACTTCTTCTTTGTCTTCTATGCTGGGCCTCTCTAGATGCTCGATGTAGACATCTCTGGTGATGCTGTCAGTGGAGGTGGCCAACCGAGAAAGGGTGTCGACCTTGGCATTCTCACTCTGAAGTATATAGCTGATGCTGAAATAAGTTAGTGGAGAGACCAAAGTCGAACCTTGCCCAGATATTGGGCCATGGTGGGGTCATGCACCTCGTACTCTCCGTTGATTTGCCCAGGATGAGTTGCGAATCAGTGAAAGCTCTGAGACGCCTCACTTCAAATTCTTGGGCCAGTCTCAACCCCGCCAGTAGGGCTTCGTACTCGGTCTGATTGTTCGTGGCTTCGAATAAAAACTAAAGGGCGCACTCCACCTTCTCTCCGCTTGGGCCCATGAGGATGAGTCCGGCGCCATTTCCTTGGGAGTTCGAAGCACCATCTACGTGGAGGATCCAGGACTCCCCGCCACCATCCGATTCGGCATCGGGCTGCTTCATGGGAACCTCCTCGGTCGGCTCCTCTGCCCAAGTGCACTCGACCAAGAAGTCGGCTAGGACTTGGGACTTCAGAGCTGGCCGTGCCTGGAAGAGAGATCAAACTCTCCCAACTTGATAGCCTATTTAGTAAGTCGGCCTGAGGTGTCCGGGCAAGCCAAGATGGCTCAAAGAGGCTGGTCCATGAGCACCACGATGGGGTGAGCTTGAAAATATGGGCGGAGACGCCGGACAGAGACGCCGAGCTGAGACGATTAAGGCGAAGATGATCTTTTATGTCTTGGAATATCTAACTTCAGCATCGTGAAGCACCTTGATCACATAGTAGACAGGTCTCTCGGTCCCGTCAGCATTAAGACGCACCAGGACAGAACTAACAACTTCTGGAGAGGCGGCAAGGCAGAGAAAGAGACTCTCCCCATCCTTTGGCTTCAACAGGAGCGGTGGGGAGGATAGGAACGCCTTCAAGCCGTCGAAAGCTTTTTGACAATCATCCGTCCATTCAAAACTGTTCACCTTTCGCAGGGCTTTGAAGAAGGGCAAACAGCTCTCAGCTGACTTAGAGAGGAAATGACTTAGAGCTGCCACCCCCCCGTGAGCCGCTGAACTTCCTTCTTGCTAGACGGCGACCTCATATCGAGGATGGCGCTGATCTTCTCTGGGTTTGCCTCGATCTCTCGCTGGGTCACCATAAAGCCTAAGAACTTGCCCGCCATGATGCTGAAGGCACACTTCTTAGGATTCAACTTGACTTGAAAACGACGGAGGTTGTTGAAAGTTTTCTCTAGGTCGAAGACATGGTCGGAAGCACGGGTGCTCTTTGTCAACATGTCATCTACGTAGACTTCCATGTTCCAGCCCAGTTGGTAGTTTTCTCTTGGAAGACTTTGTTCATCAATCTTTGATAGGTCGCCCCCCACGTTCTTGAGGCCAAAAAGCATTACTTTGTAACAATAAATGCCTTTCTTTGTTATGAAGGATGTGTGCTCTTCATCATCTGGGTCTATCTTTATTTGGTTGTACCCAGAGAAAGCATCCATGAAGCTGAGAAGCTCATGGCCGGAGGTAAAGTCCACTAGCTGGTCGATCCTGGGCAGAGGAAAACTATCCATTGGGCACGCCTTGTTCAGGTCGGTGAAGTCGATACAGATCCTCCAGCTCCCATTTACCTTTCGCACCATGACCACGTTAGCTAGCCAGCTGGGGTAATGTGCTTCTTGGATATGGCCAGCGCCAAGCAGCTTGTTGACCTCTTCATTGCCTTTTGCTGCTCGGGAGCAAAGCTTCTCTTCCTTTGGCAAACCGGGCAGTACTTTGGGTCAATATTGAGCTTGTGGGTAATTACTTCCGGGGGGATATCAGGCATGTCGGATGTCGACCAGGTAAATATATCCGAGTTGGCCCGCAGGAAAATAAGGAGACAATTGTGGTCCTCCGAAGGGAGGAGCCCTCCGATGCGCACAGTCTTTGCCGGGTCGTCTCCAAGGGAAAAAGTTAAGAGCTGCTTGGCCGGTTCTCCTCCTTTGCTGGACTCCCTAGGGTCAGGTGCTTCTGAGGCCGGCTCGGCCTCCTAAGGACTCGATGCTGCATGGTAGCAAGGCAGGACCGGACTGACCTTGCCTTGCATTTTGCTGATTCCGCTGCCGATGGGGAACTGCACGAGCAGCCGTCGGGTGGAGATGACCGTGTCCAACAGATTGAGACCTGGTCGTCTGAGAATGGCATTGTACGCTAGGGGACTCGCATTACCAGGAACTTCATGATGACTGTGCTTTGGCGTGGCAGAGTTCGGCCGTCACAGGCAAAGAGATCTCACCCTCGACCCTTACCGAGTCTCCTATGAATCCAACTAGGGGAGCCACTATGGGCTAGAGAGAGTCAGCAGATAGACCCATCCGAACAAATGCATCGTAAGTAAGGATGCCAGCTGAGCTGCCACTATCAACTAAGATCCTTTTTACAGGGTGTTTGGCTATCTTCATTGAGATGACGACACCTTCATTATTTACATTTTCTACAACTGCTGACCCCTTCTCGGGGACTACATCATCATGTGCCTCCTCCCCTCTCGGCCGCTTGGACGAAGAAGCTGCCCCCCAGGACACCATTCCAACTGTCCGCTCCGTAGGGGTGTTATCGATGGCAGCTTGAGTAGGCGAGGGTCCCATGAGAGCTGGCACCGATGGAAGCACTTTCTGAACATATTTCTCGAGGTAGCCCCGTTGGATGAGCTCCTCGATAGCACGCTTCAAGCTATAGCAGCTATCGGTGTCGTGGACGTAGTCCCGGTGGAAACGGCAATAATGGCTTTTGTCATGAGGGAGGCCCTTCTTCATGGGAGGAGGTCGCTGGAGGTAGGGCTCGCCCTCAATCTCCATAAGGATATGAGAGCGAGGGGTGAGGAGAGATGTGAGCTCGCTCTCAAGAGGGGCAAGGCTCCGACGCCTGTTGTCCGATCGGTGGGGCGGCTCGAGCCGCCGGGGGCAAGAGGATCCGCTCGGCTCGGGACGGGCAAGCTTACGGCTAAACCCTCTTGTGGACTCTCGGCGGGTGAGGTCAGCCTCATCTGCGTAGATGTACTTCTGGGCTCGGAGGAGGAGGTCGGAGTAGGAGCCGGAGGGCTTCCTATCCAGGGAGAAGGTGAAGCGGGACGATAGGAGTCCCCACTTCAAAGCTAACGTCGTCACCGCATCATCCAAATGATAGACTTCGAGGGCGGTGGTCTTGAATCGGGCCACAAAGTCCTGAAGTGACTGCCCCTCCTTTGACATACAGAGAAGAGGCTGTCAGCGACTCTTGGGATCCTTCGATAGGCATCGAAATGCGCCAAAAAAGCCCTTTCCATCTCCCGGAAAGAATTGATGCTGTGAGGGGACAGACGTGTGTGCCAGGCGCAGGCGGCTTTCCATAGAGTGGCGGGGAAAGCCTTGCATAAAAGGGTGTCCGTAGCACCTTGGACCTGCATCATGGCTTTGTAACTCTTGAGGTGGTCGAGAGGATCCGTTGTACCATCGTACGAATCTATCTAAGGGAAGCAAAATTTGAAGGGTACGGGCTCCTCCAATATCCGACGGGTGTAAGGAGGACGAGTGTCGTACTCCTCCTTCGGTTGGTTGTTGATCTTCCTGGCGAGCTCGTCCAGCCACCGGTGGTACTCATTCATGCGCTTCTCCGCCTGGCGGCTGATCACTGGGGTCCTCTTGGATGGCTCAAAGGATGAAGAAGAGGAAAATGGAGAAGGGCGCGGGAGGTAAGACCTCTGTTTTGGTTCCTCCTGGCACCGTGGCTCCGGAGGGAACTTGCTCGGGCCACAGTTGGGACATCGTGGCCTCTTGAGGGGCTCACGTCGGGGCTTCCTAGGGGAAGCTTGGCGATGGCCGGCCTTTCGTTGAGGAGAGCCTCCCCTTGCAACTGCTGACTAGCAGGGGGAGCGATCTGATGTTGGGTAGCCACGGACTGTTGCTCTTGGAGTCCGTGAACTATGGCGGTGAGGGCTTGGACCTGTTGGGTAAGGGCTGCCAGTTGATCAGCTAGGGCAGCTGCGTCGGATGGCGGACAAATGGTGGGAGGATCAGTAGAAGGAAGATCAGCTTTCTGCTGCCTAGCCGGTGGGGGATGCCCCCTAGGATAATTGGTGGAAGTGTCCTGAGCTCGCATCACCACCATGGCTTTGTGAAGAAAAGAGGAGGGAATGCTTGCGAGTGAAGACTGTAGGGTTCGCGTCTTCCTTCTTCTCCCCCCTTCCTGGCACGCCAATTTAATGATGCTCAATCACCGGACTTGAATGTAGGGAAGAAAAGTCTGGTCACTTGCTGGGCCCTCGCCTAGCTGGATGACCTGCAAAAAGTTTCAAGATCGGAGGGGTGCTCCGGTAGGAACCCTCCGATGCCCAAGTTAGCAACTGAGGTCACAGCTGAAGGAGAGCTTGAGGGAGCTCTTTAGGGCAGAGAAGGCTCCGAGGGATGAAGTATCTCTAGAATGATAGAGTGAGAGAGGGCGTGTGTTTGCCTACCTGAGTCTTCAGTGGACTTACCCTTTTATAGGCAGTTGAAACTTGCATGAAGATTAGCCACATGAAATTCCATGACGGAGAGATGTCTGCGAGACACGTGGAAGTTACGTGAATTTGGGCTGATCGGTAGGTCATATCCCTTCGGAGAGGGAGAAACTGGCGGTTGGTGGGCCAGGTCCCATCAGTCGGTGGAACCAGTTGGTAGATGGGCCTGGTCCTATCAACGGCGTGGTCATGCGGCAAGTGGACCTAGCTGTATCAGTCCGTGCAGGTCAGAGAGTTGATGGCCCTAGCAGACGCGGGGCCGACTTGAAGAAGTCGGGGCCGCCCCGGCTTGCCTGGAGATGCCGAGGCCAACGGGGCCGACTTGAAGAAGTCAGGGCCGCCTCGGCTTGCCTGAAGATGTCGGGGCCGACGGAGCCAACCTGAAGAAGTCGGGGCCGCCTCGGCTTGCCTGAAGATGCCGGGGCCAATGGGGCCGACTTGAAGAAGTCGGGGCTGCCTCTGCTTGCCTGGAGATGCTAGGGCCGACGTGTCCATGCCACATAGTCGATTTTGCCATGATTGCCCATGTGGCTTCATCAGCCACATCAGATCCTAATCAATTCAAGGTTAATTGGATCAGACAAGCTTTAGTCAGGCTCGGATTGAGCTTAGCGTCAAAGTTAAGGTTCATATTAATTTCAATCTGAGCTCGAATAAATGATTGGCTTGGCCTAAGCTCGATGCAAACCCAAGCCCAATCTAAACCCGAAGCTTGAATCAGGTCCTATTATGAGGTTCTTTTTGAATTAATTGGATTTTCATTTAGTTTTACTTTATATAATTGAATCCATTTATTTATTATCTTAGTAAGCAATCATTTTATATACGCTTTAACTTAATCTAAACAAATAAATTGTATGTTTGAGCAATATAGATTTATAAAAAAATGATAAAATTGAATCAAAATTAGGCCAAAATTGGGCTAATCTAATGCTTTGATCCTAATGAGCTAATTTGGGTCAGCCCAATGAGTTTTGGCCAAGCTTAGACCTAAATTTGGCAAAACTTTTAGGCCTTGGCTTGGTCTACTCAACGCATCTAAGCCTTTTCCCAACTATATAGGGTTGGTTACATAAATCTGCTTCCTCTACTCTGTCTTATTCAGAAACAAATCGATATTCAAATTATAAATAATTATTTTGTTAATTATTTTTATCCATATTAATTTAGGTCTATCTCTACCTCTATCTTTATCATAAATTATTAAAAGATCATTCTTTTTAACTGCAGCATCTAAAAATTCAAAAAAAAAAAAGGTTGAACTTGGGCAAGGATCTAACACCACTCAGTTCAGCCCACTTTTAGTCCTAGTATAATATGAAAATAATGATATGCAGTAAGAAATAATTGTGTGCAATATAGATATAATCATATGCATATATATAGTTATTTTCTTACCATGTGCAATAAGAAGAATTAAAAATTAAAAAAATTGGTATGGTGGACCGAACATTACGCTGTTTGTTAATAGGGGCCAATGACATTACATGGTTGTTATTTTCTTACAAAATTAAATTGGTATGGTGAATCACTTTCTAGTCCAAGCATGACACAGATTCTAAAAGTTCACAAAAATGACCATTCCAGTTCTCCTGTACTTTTTTTCTCACCAACACAAAAGGAAGTATCTGTTTCTAAATGTTGGAATTGATAGAATTTCTTCTGCCCCCTGTTTTGATATGAACCTCGCCAACAAGATGATGAAATCCGATACCAAATATGGAATCAAATCCTAGAATTTTCAAAGCACAAGCTTGTTGAGCCTTGATACCTAGCAAGTAAGAACCAAGGACTACGAATAGGAAGATGCCATATCTAGAATCTCAAGAATGCTCAAGAACTCTAGATGATAAGTCGGTTGTTTGAACGCCATAAGAATTAACTTAACAAGTTCAAAAGTCTTCTCAAGAAAATAAGAACATAAAAACCTCAAAACACTACATCTTTAATAATCTCTATAAATAAAACCCAAGGGTTTACAATATATAGGAGTCGAGCATGCTAACTTAGAAAATCCATAATGGCATTTTTCAAACTAAAATTAATCCCCAAAATCGCTGAAAATATTAAGAAATAATAAATAAGGTATCTAGAAATGTCATCCCTCAAAAGGTGCTCACAAATTACATATATGACGCCAACAAATAGGAAAGTATGCCAAAATTATGAATTTGACAAGTTGGCCTCCAAGAATGGCTAGAAATCATGCGCTCGTAAATAGCAAAATATGTCGAAATTACGAATCTGACAAGTTGACCTGCTTGCAAGAGATAAATGATCATAAGAATGCCTGCTTGAGTGTAGCTTTGTTTGCATCATTCTCACCTTCTTGGAAAGGATTTGACCTCAAATCCTTCTATTTTGATGTTCTCATTACTCTTGCCTTTTTTTTTTTTTGTTACCCAAATTCTTCTTTGAGTTCTTTTAAAATTAGCCAAACACAATAAAAAGGAATTCAAGTAGCAAATCTAGAAACTAAACAAATCAGACGAATCAAATTTGTAGTGGAATCTGATGGTTTTTTTTTTTGACACTCAAACATAGGGTTTTGACAAAAAAAGGTTCCAGGACACTTATGAACAAGTTTAGAAAAAATAATTTAAGGACTTCAAGACTTTTTTTTTCGGATATCAAGGAAACAAGAATTAAAGGGATAGACAAACTTGCCTTAGAACCTGACTCTGATACCAAATGATATGAACCTTGCCAACAAGGCGATGAAACCCGATACCAAATATGGAATCAAACTTCAGAATCTTCAAAACACAAGTTTGTTGAGCCAAACTTGCCTTAGAGCCAAAGCTCTGGTACCAAATAATATGAACCTCGCCGACAAGGCGATGAAACCCGATACCAAATCTGGAATCAAATCCCAAAATCTTCAAAGCATAAGTTTGTCGAGCCAAACTTGCCTAAAACCAAAGCTCTAATACCAAATGATATGAACCTCGCCGATAAGGCAACGAAACCCGATACCAAATATGGAATCGAACCCCAAAATCTTCAAAGCACAAGTTTGTTGAGCCAAACTTGCCTTAGAACCAAAGTTCTAATACGAAATGATATGAACCTCATCGACAAGGCGATAAAACACGATACCAAATATAGAATCAAAACCCAGAATCTTCAAAGCATAAGTTTGTTAAGCCAAACTTGCCTTAGAACCAAAGCTCTGATACCAAATGATATAAACCTCACCGATAAGGTGACAAAATCTGATACCAAATCTGAAATCGAACCCCAAGATCTTCAAAGCACAAGTTTGTTGAGCCAAACTTGCTTTAGAACCAAAGCTCTGATACCAAATGATATGAACTCCGCCGACAAGGCGACGAAATCCGATACCAAATATGGAATTGAACCCTAGAATCTTCAAAGCACAAGTTTGTTGAGACAAACTTGCCTTAGAAAAAATGAATATATGTTAGCATGTGATTTGAGTTTCCACAGGACTCGGATCATCCTTGCATGTTATCAAACTTTATCACTTTTGCTAATTTTGAGATGCAAATAAACTTGACTTACTTCTAATAATAACCGAAGTGCTAGCAACCTTGTTATGCAACTTAATTTTAATAATCCTTCTTGAGGTTTACCTACGAAAACCTTGTTATGACTTCTCCCTTCAAATGATAAGGTTCAATGGACTTCTTGTGATCGTAGATGCCAGACCATTCGCATCATCACGATCTGAGCACTTTACTGGACCATTCAATCGGTAGGAGTGATAGGGGACATGTACAAAGAGTAGAAACATAGTCAACGCGAGTTAATTACTCATGCTTAAGAATTCCTCATTGAAGACCAACAATTGCAATGATCTATCTCCATCATGATAAAATTTTTCAAAATTACTTAGGCCTACCAGCTAAGGCTACAGACTTGTTGAATATACCAATGTCGTGCGTATCTAGCTCAGAATATCTAATATCATAGACCTGTTATTACCTCAAACTTCCATGGCCTAAGCAGCCATGGTCGCTTTAAGAAGCTAGCCATGGAAGGATGGTTAGGGAAGAGCTAGTTAGTAGGCTAAGGTTTCATTCATTAACAAAATTAATCAAACAAATCGCTTCATCAACTAAGAACAGCCATGTACCACCACCAATAGAAATATGAAAGAACTCTTAGTTTGTCAATCCTTAATGTGTCTGGACTAGTCAGTCTCCCCTTGTTGACTCATTAAGCCACATGCTCTACTTTTGATAGTGCCCTTCCATTAATTCTTTTAAGTTTTTGCTTGCAACTATACTTCATCTAAAACCCAAAAACTTTGATTTTTCAAAAGGTGCCAACGGAATCCTAAAAGCAACATCCATCGATCTCTTATTGGCATCATTTATGGTTAAGGCTAGGGCGACATTTGATTATCTTCGAACCTTTAACTTTTGTTCTTGATTTATGAAAATATCCTTGGCAAATGCTTTCTCAGTGGTTCGTCTTTCATAAATTTAAGAATTTTATCTCTAACTATGAGATATGAATGCCCTTAACTATCTCTCTTTATCATTACTACGATCTTGAAGGCCAACAAAATAGGACCAAAATCTTACGATGTTATACCATACTTATGTATCCAGAGCATAAGCTTGCTTTAAACACTCTAATTTCTTTAAAGTAATGATGTCGATAGTAGAATTAAGGGTAGAAGCTTGTCGCTGGCCAAAAGGATGGAACAATCGATGCACAACATGAGGCAGACCGACCGATCTAACCTAAGGTTCAACTAGGAGTTTTTAACTATAACAACTTAAATATATGCTATTGAATCTGAAATTACCGCAGCTGCTACACCACGCTTGCCCTTTAATGGATTCCCGTTAAGGGATTTAAATTATACTTATTCCAACCAATAGTAAGGTATTAGTGCCATGACAGTTCCCTATAAACTCATATAACGGTTATTATCAGTGACTTTTTTTGATAAAATAATATTAATTCTCGTAATTCGAATTTTCCAGCCTAAATGGTTGCCAATCCCAAGTCTAGGACGCCAAAACACTGAAGCACTTTGAAGTTGCGAGATCTATCATACCTCATCTCACCCTCTGAAAGGATAAGGCGAGCGCTTAAAATTCGTCTCTGCCCTAAGCTGATTGCATTTCCTGCAAGATTGCAACAACACCTACCCAGCTTCTGTCCACTCCTGAAGAGATGGTGTATAGGCGCATTTGACCCTTGTTTATTTGATAAAAGGTAAATCAACATTGTGTGAATCTGTTGGCTGCTTGATCCATCAGCAATAAAAAAGATAAATGAAGAGTATTCTACTCAATTAGATTGGATAGATCAGATTCTATGATCCTATATCCTTGCAATGTCTCTACAACTCATAGTTCAAAGCAAGCAGAAGAGGATTGTTTCCCTGCAAAGCCTCCACAACGCCTCGTTATCAGAGGCCAGCAGAAAGAGGATTCTTTCCATACTCTGTTGACGTCACCAGCCATTGTAGTTTTAAGGGTGCTATTGGGTCAAATATGGTCCATTGAAGGATCTGGACAGGTCTGGGATTGGATGGGAATCGTATTCGTATCTGGATACTAATCACATATCAAATATTATATCTAAGCATCTTCTAATATATCGTTGTTTTTTATAATTAAAAATATAAAGAAAACTAATGCGCCTGCGCACAATTAAATATATCTGATAAGTATGCAAGTTTCGCTTGCTTAGGTATAAAAACAATCAAACCTAAACTCAATTAAAAAATCTCAAAGATTTGGACTTGATTTCACACCAAACCTACTCATCATCGGATTCAGGCCAAATCCAGTTGGGTTTTGATATGCAAGTCAGAATGACAGCTTCAGGCAGCACCCTCTTCTAGAAAGCCCATGGGACAATAAGGCCATACCCAGTATATTCATCATATCAAATTTGTTTGATTTACGTTTCTCAAAAAATCTATACTATTTGTTTCTAAATTTGCTCGGTTCATCTTGTCTCATGTTTATAAAAACTCAGTCATCCACTTCATGCTTTTAAACTTCTTTTCAGTCAATGTTTCAGAACAATCTGGTCATTGTTGTTTCTCAGAAAACTTCTCAAGAAATCTGGGCTGAAAAGATATGCCCATGCTACCACTGGTTTACATGCAACCAAAGATGTCTGCTGCAGATCGACTAAACAAATAACACAGCAGCTGCTATAAATTAACACTGAGAAAAAAACTACGAAAAAAAAAAATTGTCATTTGTTGCTAAAGCAATCATTTGCTTTGAAAATGGAATCAGATGGGCATAGTATTCTGACTCATTACAGCAAACGTCTTGAAGCAATACTAAAACATCGGCAGTACAGGATTCCATTCTTAATTTCACACTACTCTTGTTTATTTTAGCATCTGAGTGTATGTGACATCTCCATGGTTGGAGAAATTAAGCAAACAATATCAAATTCAGCTATCTCCAATCGTAGGCCTTCACCATTAACAATAGATTGGTGTCATAATTCATTCACTGTTGCTATGACAATCTTTATTTAAACTAGCCAGTATATCAAATTTTCGGAGACAAGTATCCAATATGCTTTCCTAATCCTGATCCTTCGGTTTATAAGATAAGCTCCAGCAGTAATCAAATCAGATAAAACTACCATGCAACCAAGATATTTTTCAAGCCCCAAATGGTTCCTTCAGCTTCCTGCTCTCATTCTTCTCATGCTTGCTCCACTGTTTAAGTCTCTTGGTAATCTAAGATTTGATGATAACCTTGTAAAATATACAAATTAAATGCAGCGAAGCTCTCAGCATAGCCACTTAAAAAGTTGCACCTACTCCAGATGATTGAATTGCATCAGAATTCTGATATCTTAAAACTCTTAAAAGTACAGTCTCTTCACAGCTATATTAACCTAGCACCAATCCAAATGACTCGGAGGTAATTAACAAAATGTTATAAATTCAATATTGTTTTTCCTCAGCACATTTCCATCACCACAAGGGTCAGCTGAACAGTAACTAAAGACTGTCCTATACTTCTCAAAAATCAAGATCCATCCTTCCTAACTTGCAATACATTGATTTTCAAATCTTGGAAAGAGAAATTCCTGAACAAGTTATTGGACAACAAAGCATAAGGCCTTGCAATAGTTTATAAGCAGGTAAAGATGATATCAATAGATTGAACAAATAATGCTGATTAGATTTGTCATGTTGGAGGGTTTCATCTTACAATATTTGAAGAACAACTAAATCTTTGCATCTTACAAAAAAAATATATAATTCAAAACAGAGCTGGATGAAGAAAAAGAAAATCATGCCCATGCTTTCAATATTTAGAGCACAAGCCACGATATCTGCAATTCTCAACGCTTAAATTTTTATTTCCTGTAATGTTTATAACACCATCAATTGCAGCCTATAGCAGGTAAGTAATCAAATCAAGAAAAATGAAATTAATTTGCTTTATCATATAAGTTAGCAATGAAAAGGAACAAGGAGCAAGACAAGTAGATGGTCTGTTTTGGCAGAAAATTGTGATAGAGATTTATTTAATCAAAACTTCAAGAGAGGAAAAAAAAAACCATCCGTTCATTTTAGAACATGTACAACATTGTTTACAAATGCAAATGAACAAGGAAAGCACCATGTTGAAAAGCATGCTTAGAACATATAACTCAGACCACAGGCATCTAGGAAAATGAATTCAAAATGAATTAACTCATCAAAGGACTAGATGAAGGGCACAAAGATTGACTGAAAATATTGGTATTGATCAAACAAAAGGAAGATCTAATGATTGATTAAATACCACAAAATGAAACATGGTATCACCAAGGGCATAGACAACATATATTTCCACTAACTCTCTCTCAAAAAGCATGCAATTCCATTAACAAACCTGAATATTAAATCTTTTGAATACCTGCTCATCTGACAAAACCAGCAGGCTAAGGAGCCTGCAACATGATATTAATTGCTGTTGCTCATGCAAGGCATACAAAAAATAAAAATAAAGTAAAATAAAAAAACCAACCTCCACCACATTCTGCCTATCCTCCAAAAACAAGACTACCTCAACAAGAGCACACACGAGTATAGAAGTATTGTAGCATATAAGTAATAGCTTCTCTTGCAACTAAAAAAGAAGTATCACATGGGAGAGTGGAAAAAAGCTTACAAGATCATAGAAAAGTACCAAGTGTCTATGCCAAAAATGTGAGCTGCATGCAAGACACATAACATACAGTGTTTTTTTTTTTTTTCCTAAAAAAAGTTATAAAAAAACTATCCGAAAACGTCCACTCAAGAACGGCATCAGGTGAAGCCTTTTGCACGCACAACAGTTCTTGTTGGAAGCGTGGAAATGAGGATTTCTCTTCTTCATTCAGAGTGTAATTGATACTCATCTTTTCCAGAGCACTTGCATTCATCAACAGAAATCTAGGAAAGCCAATGCAATAATCCTCCACAAAATTATCCTGGAAGTACAGAGTAATAGTTTTCAGCTGATTCCTCACACACTCAGAAGGTATCTGTCTATCCCAATAATCTTCCTCGACCATCTCTGAGTACATATGGAGATCATCTATCTGTCACATTATGAAGAGGCACAGAAGGACGTTACACCAAACAATGACGGAAATGTAATGAAGAAATTATTCTGGACGACTTACTCCAACTGTAAGCTCTTGCAAATTTGGAGAGCTACTAAAGATGCATGATAGTAATGAAGCAAGATAGACGTCATTGAAGTGCATTTGAGAAATAGCTTCTTCAACTGGATCATGTGACGTTCAGGCGCCAGACTAATTGGGATCACCTCTTGGAACGCCAAGCACTTGACAAAAGAAAAGAAAACACGTAACAAAAATAAATTGGATTATAATAATTAACTTATAACGGCGGAAGGAATCAAGAGACCAACCTCGGCAGCTTCAGTATCAAATTCCAGTTTAAGGGTTTTAACGTGGCTGAGCCCCACCAGCAACCATAGGAGCCTGCTGACCTCGCTCTCTTCTTCTTCATCCTCGCTGTCACTCTCCGCAATCTCACCCTTGGGACTGTAAAAATCGGTGTTGGCAACGTCCTCGGTGTATATGTCTGCCTCGCGGTGGCAGTGGGAAACAATGACCAAATCCAAGCACGGCGCCTCCTCTACGAAAATGCCGAGGCGCCTGTGGGTGGCGATCACCAACCTCGAGAGCCTCTTGGAACAAATCACCATGTTCTTAACTTGGAAGGCATTGAAAACAGTCAGACTCTCTAAGGCCACGCAGCCGGATACCATCGTTTCAAACTGCTCGTCGCTCACGACAACATCATTGAGCTCGAGGGTTCGGAGGCTCTGCAGGCCGGTGAACTCAGAGGGGACTGCTAAGTTGCAGTGGTAGAGATCCAGGGAGAGGATAGTTCCACAGGAGAAGACGTGGGAGGATATCTCGTAGGGGTCGTCTCTTCTGCACGACATGGACAGCTCTTCGACGCCGCCCTCGCAAAGGACTTGCATGATGCGATGCATATCTCCGTCATCTAGCTCAATGGTAATCACGCAGCGCTTGAGGGGGGTGCGGCGGGAGCGGAGGACATCGAGGATGGTGGCGAACTCGCGGGCATGGTTATCTCGTGACCCCCGCGAATGATCATGAAAGCCATAGAATTGGAGGGAGGGAAGGAAATAGAAGAGGTGTCTCCACCTCTTGGAGAGGACGGTGGTGGCGGCCGCGTTACTCATCGGCATACATGAGAGGATGAGGAGGAGGATTTCGTCCGGGAGCTGGCTGATTCGATCCTCTTCTTGGCATAGGGTGGTTCTCTTCTCCGGCGGCATCTCAACTGTGAGGGCCATCCTCTGTTTCTACCTCGAATCCGTGCCAAATCCAAGAGTAAAAAGAGGTGAAAAAGACTCCTTCAAATTTTTTTCAGGGACAATAATTGGCAAAAAAAAAAAAAAAAAGGGAGAAGAAGAGGAGGAAAGGAGAGACCTAAAAACTCTGGTCTCTCCGTCGGTGAAGAACGACGAGCAATGGAGCTCCACTTCAAACGCTTTGTGCCTTAGAAATGTTCATGTCCGATTGGCGAGACGAGAGAGAGAGAGAGAGAGAGAGAGAGAGAGGGATTTTTCCTAGTTATATGAAGAATGGAGTATAGGGTTTGGGGGCCAGGGAAGAGGGATTTGGAGCGTAGAGGGAGGCGTGGAGACGGTGGCTTGGTTGCATAATTATGGGCCGGTTTGGGGCCCCAAATTGATTTGCCGCCTCTTATTTTAATTTCAAGGATGCGGCACCCTCGGTCCCGCCAAATAATCTATCTTTTTTCGCCACCAGAATGAGTTTAATTACTATTATTTGTTTCTGAACCAACATCCTCTCCAGTTTGGGTTTGGCATGAAGAGGACTATGCAATCAATCATAACCATTCGTGTATAAAGTAATGATCATGATTGCGTAGACTCAGCATGACATGATATTAATGTGACGTATCTGGTTTACCCAATCACAACCATCCAGCCATATATGAAGGGCAGTTATCCATCTTAAGTCTAATTAAGCTTGGCTTGAAATTATATATATAAATCTTTTAAATAAAGCTTAATTAAGTTGAGTTAATTTTTGACTTGGCTTGAGATTGGTTTTGAGTTTGTTTACTATATCTTAATTTGATTAGTTTTAAATGAAGTTTGGTTTAAGCACTTTTCAAGCTAAGCTCGTGCCAAACTTCGATAAAAAAAAACTCAACTTTCTTTATTTATAAATAACCCTGTTGTCACCAAGATGCCTCCTCAATCGTTGGTGAGCATTCGATCGCCTTCTTCGGTTGTCCAGGGATCCACGGTGAGCGTCACTCGATCAAAAACCTGCAAGAAATCCCTGAGCCAAGGAGTTTCCGACAGAGACCCTCCGACGCTAAAGTTAGTGCTCTATATAATAGTTGTAAATTTAAGGAGAGTTTGAGTGTCTGAGAGCTCTAAAGGAGAAGACCTTTGTGTGAGCGTGGATGTGTTACTTGTCCTTAGGTCTTAGGACTCACCTGATTAAAGGTTTCTCTTACCCGTTTTATGAAAGTTCGCAGAGCTTACATGTCAAAGCATGCGTTACAGGGCTAGAGTAGCCATAGCTGAATTAGCGAGATTTGCTCCCCGCATGGTGTGTCAGGATTGGCAAGTCTTGCTAGGCCAAGGCAGCCAATTGCAGATTTGGCAAGGTTTGCTAGGCCAGGGCAGCCGTTATGGAGTTGGTAGGATTTGCCCCCCACATCCCGTAATAAGAGGCGGCAAGAATCTCTTTGTTATGATTTTAGATTGCCGCAGAATTCTATGATCCATCATGAATGGCGGGGGTTGTGTGGGCCCCATAGGAGGTCCTCTGGGTGGCCGATTGGAGGTCCTATCCGGGTGGCCGATTGAAAGTCCTACCCAAGTGGCCGACTGAAGATCTTACTCGGGTGGCCGATTGAAGGTCCTACTCGGGTGGTCGATTGGAGGTCCTATTCGAGTGGCCGATTGGAGGTCCTACCTAGATGACCGACTGAAGGTCCTGCTTGGGTGGCCGACTGAAAGTCCTACTCGAGTGGCTGGCTGGAAGTCCTACCCGAGTGATCGACTAGCGGTCATTTGGAGGTGCGATCGTAACCATTGATTTGGTGGTCTCTATCAACCTCATCATCATCGTTGATTAGGTGGTGCTCCATCAGCCCCATCAGATGCTTTCCGACTCCTGAACTTGTGCGGCCACATAACCATCACTTGCCAAGCGAAAGGAGTGTGGAGCCTTAGTTTATTAAGACTCAGGCGTCATTAATTGTGGAGCCATTGGTACACGGCGGTCCATCGCGAAGAATCGAGGTGACACCCTCGAAAGGTGAGGAGCTGCATACCTTCATCATTAGCTTGCCATAAATTGCATTCTCCTAGGCATCACCGCAGGGCTGCTCGACGATTGGGATGCTGGCTCCCAATTGTGATGGCCAAGTCATTGGGCGAGATGACTCCTCTATTTTGAAAATCCTGAATAAAAGTCGTCTATCCTCTCCACTGAGCTCCTTATGCTTTTAGTGCTTCCAAAGGAAGAGAAAGACAACATCCCTTCTTCTCCCACTTTCTAAGTCTTTCGTGTGTTTCTTCTTGCTCTGCAGATTAGTCTCTTTAGATCTTTCCACCTTTCTTTGGATCATCCTTCTAGGTTTTCCCATTCTTTTCAAGGTAGCTATGGTTCCTAGGCTCATCCGTAGGAGGGGAAAGAAATTTCTTCTTCTTCTTCTTTTGAGGACCACATCCTTCTTCAGTCGCGTCGTAAGGCTAGCAGTGCAGTCGCCCGCGAGCCCTCGGTTACTTCAGTGCATCCTACTCCCTCTCCGACTGCTGCTCCAAGTTCAGCTAGTTCAGAGAGCATCCCATCAACCATGACCTTGTCGCATGTAGAAAGCCTTAGGGTCAGATATAGGATTCCCAAGGGGATTAGGTTGTCCCTCCTAGTTCTGGCAGCATGGTGACCGCCAGCCCTGCCGAAGTGATCGCCCTGTACGAGGAATTTTTTAGGGCTGGACTCCGACTTCCCCACCATCCTTTAGTTGCCAGTCTCCTGAAGAAGTACGATATCCTTCCAGCGCAACTGTCCCCAAATTCTATGTCAGCTCCCCCTTCTCTCTGGGGCCACCGACAACATACCTGCACACCTATGGTAATCGGATAGAGTTTTACTAGTCTTTATGTAGCGCTCCATAAAGAGCTAGAGAACCCCAACTAATTATCATAAATAGTAGACGCTCGAAAACATATCCTATTAAAAACTTTTTATTATCATCTCAATATATATGCATATCACTCAATCAACACTAAGCATCAACATGCTCAGATAATATTTTTCATATCATTCCTCAGGCAGTTTACAAGATGACATTCACAATCGATATTAAAATCATAAGTGCACACATCCTGCTCAAAATTTTCTCCAAAACATAAGTCTCATATTCATATCCAAAAAGGTCTGAAACATCATTACATCTCACTGTATACATACACATATGCAATGTACAAATATCAATCAACACTATCTCAATATACAAGGCTATCATCTATACACCCTTACATCCAAGCAAGCTTCACTAGCTAAGGGTTCTTCCTGCTTATCCTGTGATCCTAGCATAAATATTCACTGATCTGAAAGAAAATTTCAATCATGGAGGGGTGAGACCTAAGTCCCAGTGATTGGATAACCATCTAACTATGGAGAAATAGAGAACCATAACCTCATATTTTCAATCATATGCTGATACTATTTAGCTTGTACAACTCAAAGTACATTTTTAACATAATATCATATAAAATAAAATGTAGCTTATTCTTCAAATAATATACCAGTACTGAAATACTCTACAATAACTTTCCATTGAAAGATAACTCATTAAGATAAAAATCTATGCATTACAATATGAATATATGCATTCTTTATCTACAGCCCAGACTTTCTTTATTAAATTCCCAGATTCCCATCGGAAACTGCTTGCCCACTGGCATCTCATGTGAACTCTCTCTCTTGGGATAACTACCTGGCCCATTGGCCCTTTTTAAATCACAATATACGCTTTTAAATCTCATGATATTGGGCTGTATGTATAATGCCTCTAAGGTACCACCCTACAGTCGCCCTTCTATAGGTGTACTCTCATCGGGTGCGTGACTAACAACAAAATTCTCGCACAAATAGCACCCTTTACCCGTGCAGTTCACCCGGCAAAGTGCTTTGTTCCTTAACCTTAGAACCTCAGGTTTTCTCTATGCTCCCACGGGCTATATATAGTAATAACTAGCTCCACTGAGCTATAATTCATGTCCCCACTGGCTGCTTACAACCTGCCCCACTGGCTTGGTCAAGCATGCACTCACCCTTGATTCCGGGGTTCATCGTACGATCTGTTCGCAAGGAGGTGCCGGCTCAATAGTTGTGTGCAATGCTCATGCTATAATACAGTCTAAAGGGTGATCAGCCCCATAGCTGCCTGATGCTCAGTATGATACATACATCATTTGTAAAGCTTTATCATGCAAATATGCTATGTATACATTAACAATCTCCTCATCAAAACTCATGCTTATGTCTTTATGCTCAAAACTCATGTTTATTTCTTTATGCTTAAAACTCATGCTCAAAACTCATGCTTATTTCTTTATGCTTAAAACTCATGCTCAAAACTCATGTATCAGAATCATATACTAGGTTCTAATTTTTTATATTTAAAACATACAAAATACTCTACTAAACATAACATACCACAACTAGGTATTAATCTCATTGTAGTATCTCAAATTTACTTTTCAGTGCTAGATGAAAAACCCACTCACCTTAACAGGTTACTCCTTAACTGGTACTCAACTCCGGTATTCCGACTTTCTGAAATAACCCTCTTGACCTACGTCAACATACATATACGATAACTATTAGGATTACCTCCACACAAGGTTTTTCCACGAAACCATACATGCTCTATCCTCTAATATCTTATTATTTTATTTCACCATTTCTCTACTCAAGATTTCTTCCACTATTACCTCAAAATATAAGAATCATAAGAAAATCTAAATTATGCAAGATCTAGGGAGGCTATAGCTTACCTGGAGTCAATCACAAACCCCAAGCTTCCCTTTCCTTTCCTCTTTTTCCTTTTCTTCTTCTTCCTCTTCCTCTCTTTTCTTCTCTTCTTTCTCTTTCTTTCTTTCTTTCTTTTCTATGGCTGAACCCACGTTTTTCCTCTTTCTCTAATGACTGGGGAACCAAGTCATGGGTGACTTAAGGGCTAAGGCATGCCAAAATCCCATTTTGCCCTCAAACACTCTTAACACACGCTTTTTGAAAAACATGTAGCTCATTTATAATCATGATATTTTGCCCTTACATTTTCTTTTCCAAATTGCCCTTAACACGATTAGCAATTGACATTGGAGCCTTTTCCAAATTTGCCCCCGATATAACATTTTTATAATCAATTTATATCCCAGATTATCATTTTTCACTTAAATCGATACTTTTATGTAACATTTCTAAGAAAACAGAATAAATATGAAATTTTCAAGATTTAACCCAGAAAATCTGTCGTCTTAGAGTCGGCTCCAACAGATTTGGTGTCGGCTCTAGATCTCTAAGGCGAAATGTCTTGGGATGAACTCGAGCGTTGTAATACTCCATAAAGATAGTTGATAATAAACAGCTAGACACCAAAACTTGTGAAACATATAAAGAACAAACTGAAATAAATGAAAAGCTGAATATATGAAAACAAATAAGATAAACTAAATAAACTAAATGCAAATGTACATAAAACTAGATTTGTGATTGTAAACATGCCAACGAAAAATAAAGAGTGAAAAGAACAAGATCATGCAAATATGAAAATGTAAACATAAATTTTATAAATATAGACTGAATTGAATTCAAAGTATATCCCCCCAAAAAAAACCAACTGGACTATTAAACAGATGGAAAAATGGAATATAAATAAAAATGAACAAATTGAAAATGAAATAAATGGAAAGGTAGAAAATACAAAACATAATTTAAGAAAAATTTAAGAAATTAAAAGGTAGAAAATGATAGTAGATAGAAAATACAAAACAGATTAAAAAAAAATACTAGAACACAAAATAATACACACAAATTGAAAGGCAACAAAAAATATTAATGGAAACCAAACAACATAAAATGTGCAAAGTATAATTAAAAATGCAAATTGCAGAATGGAAAATAAGAAAATCATAAACAGAAAAATAATTAACAAGAAAAAAAAGACATATGTCTCCATCCCACTATTCTTCTGAATTCTATCATTTGTCATCCTAATACATGCCTTTGGTAGAAAAAGATTTCTAACAAATATTGCGAAACATTGCCTTTTTTCTTGTTCTAGAAGTTTGGTGGGAATGTTGTGCAAAGCAAGGACAACATCAAACAAAAATTGGATTCTGATAAGAGAAGTAGAGAGCCGTAGTTATGCATTTTACTTATTTCTATCTCATAGAAAGAAAAGTAAGAGCTAAACCAAAGGTTTGCTTATAAAACGATGTATCTATGACAGTGAAATCATTGTTTTATCCAATATGTATTACAATAACAGAGCAAGAGAAAATCACCAAAAATTTTATCTATATTCGAACTAGAGGTAGGGAAGGAAGAGCTAAGGGCCTAGGGGGAAAACCATCCTCTGAGAAACCCAAATTAACATAACATCTCACACAATGCTCAGAGCCAGATGAATGATTTGACGTTAGAACATATAGAAGATAAAAGAAAAAAATATGAAGAAACAAAGAAATAGTAATTCATCGTCAAGTTCCCAAAAACCAACTCTTCTAAATTAGCTTTCCTATAAAATTCTCCTCAAAAAAAGTTTTCCTATAAAATTTCCTTACTAAAAGCTAGTGGATTTGTAACAAGGGAAAGAAAATTCTAAAATACTTAACAGGTGGAATTTTAAAGCCTCCATTTTTGCTCAATGATGCAGGTTACAATTTAAAACTATAACTAACATCCCAAAAACTTGGTTCGAATAATAAGTTATAATTGATGTCTTTAACATATTGAAATGTACAATTATACATTTATAGTTTCTTAAATAAATTCAAGTTCTTTCTTCTTTACCATTTTTGATAATCTAAAGCAGAATGACACTAATGGTTACCATAATGATAATTCACCAGCTAGATCAACACAAATGATTTACTAGATCAAACTGTAAGATCTTGGAGAAAATTAAAGCCACACTATGTCCTTCAGTTTTAGTAAATAAATCTGTCACAGGTTTAAGAGTAATGTAGCAGATTACCAAAAAGTTAAAAAAAGAGCAAGGCAAAAGGAGACTCCTTGGTACAACCGTAAAAGGGATATAACCATATATATTATAACACAAAGACCCAATGCAAAAACAGTCTGGAATATTGACAGAAGAAGAAAACTGCAATGGTGGAAATTACCTATAATGCCAAGCCCAAATTACAAATCAAGAACATCACAAGGTTTCAAAGAAGCAAGAAAATCAGATTAGAAAGATTCCTAGACAAGCAAATTTTCAAAGTTCTCTGCTGAAGTCCTACTTCGCCATCAGCAGTGAGAAACACAGCACACACAAGCATTGACACAGAATGAAAAATCTGACAAGATTTATAGTATGAGCTACTTGGAGTAAAAATGAGCAAGAAATATCAGAGTAATAAGCCCAATGAAAGACTACCGCTTATCCATAACGGTAGTGATTCAATGACAGAAATCATATCAAACATACAGATTAAACAAAGATTGACTTTAAGGATCAAATACAGAAGCTTACTCTAATCATCAATATATCCAAAGTCAAGATAGTGTAAAAGACTGCACGGATATGCCTTCCACAATAATAAAGCATTCACAGGGAAGAGGCCAACTAATTGCAAATCTTGACTTTGATCACTAGGAATGAAAAAACGGCAGAACAACACAACGAAAAATTCAAAATGGTTACAGCACTATCAAATCAAAAATTCCCTGCCAAGAACGTTAGAACGACACCGAAACTCCATCATAAAGTTCTCCAATCATCAAATAAGGGGCAGAAAAGGTCATCAAAATCCAATAACTTAAAAAAATTACGTAGAGCAATATCTAGACGTAGAAGATCGACATATCGCAATTAGGACACAAAAATATACCATCAAAACTGGACCAGGGAGAAATCGAGAACATATATTGAATATAAAGAAAAAAGTTATAAAAAAAGAAGAACAGACAAGTTAGCCCAAGCCAAACTAGAAATCAAGAACCATATATTGAATCTAAAGAACTATCACGCAAAAACTCTAAAACCCCAAATTAGAAGAACTCAGAAAACAATCAAGAAAACAGGAAATAAGAGCAAATAATCATACGGCACTAAAACAAATTTAAAAATCAAGAACCGTCTCAAGATTTCAAAGCACAGTAAGAAACTAGAAAAGTGAGGACGGATCGCTCACCTTATCCTCGATGAGGGCAGCTTCTGGACCTCCTCGTCATCATCCTCGCCCTCGGCGAGCTGGGACACAACGATGAAGGCCGACACCATGCCACGCTTGTAGCTGCCCAACTCGCCATCCTTTAGCAGAGGGAGGTTTAGATCCATTATCTCCAGCAGCGCGATCGTGGGTTTCTGATGGTTCACTGGATTCCAAATGTTCGGGCATCGGAAGAGAGATGCGAGAATCGGGACTCGAGAGGGGGGCCGAAGTAACGGTCAGGAACGAGGTGTGAAACGGACCGGACAGAACAGTGTATAAAGAGAAAATCAAGGGACCAATTTTGAACCCGCATCGCTGTGGGGTTACCTCCAGCGGCTCACCGCACAATTTAAGCGGTAAGTAACAAGAGCTCACCGCACAATTTTAGCGGCTGGGCCCTCGTGCTTACAAGCTACTTGGTGACCCGTTATTTAGACCATAATAGGAACATATGGTTACCTCCGGCGCACGTTTGCGTGAAATCGAAGTAATCTTAGATAAAAAATAGCGGGAAAAAATCACAAAAGTTTTTAAAACAAAAAAGAAAGGTTAAAAAAAAAAGGAAGAAAAAGCGGGAAAAAATTAAAGAATTTGAAATAAATTGAAAATAAATGAAAACCAAGACAGAGAGGCAATAAAATCAGGGAGACAAAAAAGGTCGAGGGCTGCGATGGAACCGCGCAAGTCTTGGCGAAGGAAGAGGCCGCAGTGGCATCAAAGGCGCCGCAGTTGGAAGAAGAGGGCGACGATGCGGGAGGCGTTGATGGGGAATCCGAGGAGAAAGGGATCCGGACGAGGTGGCAAAGGTTGGTAACTCCGCCGCCGGCGCCGTGAAGGGCGTAGAAGAAGGTCGCATAGCACGCGGCGGAGGGCACCTGCATCGGGTAGCTAGGTGGCGTGGCAGATGCGGCAGGCACGTCGACAGCGCCACCAGCTCCACTGCGCATCCGATCGCGGGTGGGGAAGGTGCCAGGTTGGCGGAGGCGATCGCCGCGGCAGCGTGGAGAACTGCAAGAGAGAGGGCGGGAAGGGCTTCATTCCTCGGCGTCCTTGATTGTGGAAGGTTACATGCTTTAGTTGACAAGATTATGGAAGGTGATGGTATCTCTATTGCTTCTCTAGAAGTGCACTGACTTGTGGCATGTTGAGTTTATGGTCTATCATCCTTTGCCAAGATAGCCTGACGCTTGGTAATCCTGAAGCTATTTGTCCTCCTCTAGCTCTTATTTTTTGGTTATGTTGGTTATCTTCCATCTGTCTGTGCTTCATTGCACACTGCAATTTTGATCACTTGTGAAAATGAAGTTTTTTGATTCATAGGTCCTTGCATATGTTAGTGGAGTTCATGTTTATGTAGATACTTGATATAGTTATAGTAAGCCCCTGTCATGTTCCTGTGTACACTGTTAGAATCCTTTGTATGGTAATGCTATGCATCTCTCATTAGAGATGACAAGGGAACCAGTCCAATTCTATGATTGAGATGGTATAGTCCCTGCTACATTAAAAACCAAAATGTGCAAGAATTATTTGTGGCATGGTTTTTCCTAATATATGAAGAAGGATTTAAGCACTTGGTATGTCTTTACTATTTCCTGGTAGTTCTTGGTCATTTACCTTTGGTGTTTGTGGTTTTTGGAATTTTTGGTCACTATATACATGTTTTTGGTAAATGAGCTTAGATGATATTCTTGTGAAGTTAACTCTAGTAATCTTCTTTTCAGGTTCTACAAGGTGTTTATGATTCCAGATATTGATGGTCTGTACTTTGCCTAATTAAAAGGCAAAGAAACAACCTTTCAGGAGGGTACTTTGATTAGATTCTTATTTGGTAATGGGAGTTCTTTTCCTGACCCATGATTGGTTTGCCTTTATTTTTTGCAGTTTAGGTGTTGCAGTATATTTTATTCTATTTTATGGCTTGGCTGGTGGTCATCTGTGAGGTTGCATGCTCTAGTTGATGTCCATGCATAGATTATGGAAGGTAATGGTCTCTCTTTTGATTCTTCAGAAGTGCATAGACTTGTGGCATGTTGAATTAGTGGTCCATCATATTTTTCCAGAGTAGCCTGAAGGGTGGTAGTGTTGAAAATATTTTTCTCCTCTAGCTCTACTTTTTTAGTTTGGTCGGTTATCTTCAATCTGTCTATGTTTTAGTACACAACAATTTTGATCACTTGTGAAATTGAAGTTTTCTGATTCAGAAGTCCTTGCATTCATCACCAGAGTACATGTTTATGTAGATTCTTGATATAGTTAGTTGTTGATTTATTAAACCTGCGCTCTCATGGTGTTTGTTTCCTGATCCGTTTTTTTGCTGCTGTGGACATCTGTCTGTTTTTCCCAAATAGCTCCTTGTTATATTTGTACATATTATCAGAATCCTTTCCATAGCATTGGTGCCTTCCATTACTGATATGCATGTCTTACCAGACATGACAAGTTTAGGGAACCAATCAACTCTATGATTAAGATATAAAAATGCAAGAATATCTGTGACATTAAAAACAAAATGTGAGTATTATTTGTGGTATAATTTTTTCTTTTATCTGGAGAACAATTTAAACATTTGGTATGATTTTTTTGTTTCCTACTAATTCTTGATGTTTCACTTTTGAAATTTGTGATTTTTGGAATTTTTTGTCACTGCAGGCCTAATTTTGCTAGATGAGATTGTACAATGTTCTTGTCAATTTGACTCTACTGATCTGCATTTCAGGTTCTCCAATGTCTTTATGGTTCCAGATATTGATGATGTTTTCTCCCTGCCTAGTTAAAAGGCAGCAAAGATACTTGTATTAGTGTCATTTGGTGATGGGAGTTCTGCTAGGAATTCTTTTTACTCTAATTCGGTGACTTTGTTATAGCTGCTTTAATCCAAACTAGTTTGTTATAGTTAGGCTTCATCTAAATTGCAATATGTTCCATGCAGTTAACATGTTTGTTGCAAGATGAATAGAGAAATACTGAGGTTATTAAACTTGTAAGAACCTGTCAGTTCATTTTCTTTTGATACAAATGATATTTTATATTTTCTTCTAGGATTTATTTTTTTTGGTAAACAGGTAAGTATATTATTTTAATCCCATTGAGTCAGACTGGAAAATCAGAAAAAGGGGTCTGGGAATTGAGACGGCTAGTGAGAACTATAAATATAGTCCTGAAACTATCAATATAGTTATTTTTTGTATCAAAACATAGCCTACCAAACTGGTTTAATCATTTCTAGCTAGGCTCGCTAAGATGTACTCGAGACATGTCATTGGAATTGATGCTCTTGTCTCATGAAAATCAATGATTTATTACTATTTTGTTGGTGCTGTTTCGGTTGCTATCACATGGCGATTTTAGTTTTCATATACATATTTCTAACATGGATAGAGAATGCTGGAGCTATAATGTACTTTCATTAGACTTGGTTAACATGTTGTTTGATCTTTTCTTGGCTGGTTAACATGGTTTGTTTGTCATATGAAAAAAAATCTTGTACAGAGTGGACTCTTGATTCTTTTGTCCCCCCCAAACTAAATGAATTGTTTGGCCAGGATTTCAGTTGAATAAGTATCCAGACTCTTTCAGATATTGTTCCGATGACTCATGTGGTTGTTGATCTTTCCTTTTGGCCAAGATTTCTGTTGAATAAGTATCCAGGCTCTATTAGATATTGTTCCGGTGACTGAGGGGTGGTCATTGATCTTTCCTCCTTGCTAACCTCCTGCAGATAATTGTGTGACTGAGGTGGTCATTGATCTTTCCTTCTTACTAACCTCTTGGAAATATTCTTTTGGTATCTGAGCCTTCTTTACTATCACTTTGAATCGCACTTTCTGTTCATCAATACGGGAATATGCCCTTTTTCCTTCGCATGGTTACAAGTGGTGTTCTTGGGAAGCAGTTTCTCATATGATGTTTCTGCACTAATTGAATTTTGATTGTCTTCTCTTTTAATGTCTGATCTGTTTAATCTTTTAGCAATACATCTTCGTACTATTTTAGTTCAAGATGAATCTGGGTTTCTACGTGTGTATTTGTGGTTGCTAAAATATAATGTTAGATGATGCCAGACTTTTGTTTTTTGCACCGTAGCTATTGCAGTATATTTTATTTCATCATATGGAATGATTAAGTTTGTTTACAAGGCCACATGCTCTAGTTGATGTCCATAAAAAGCTTATGGAGTGTAATGGCATCGTTTTCAATTCCCCTGAAGTGCAATAACTTGTGTTATATTGAGTTCGTGATATTTGAAATTTTTTATTCTCCTTTAGCTCCAATATTTTAGTTAGGTTGGTTATCTTCAATCATGGTCTTAGCAAATTGTTTTCATTATGGTGATTTTACTATTACACATTAGTGATTTTGCCATTATCTTGAGTTCTAGCAAATTGTTGTCATTATGGTGCCATGTTGCCCTTTTGATTCGAGTCTGGGCGGCGCTAATTTTTGCTTTCTATCCTTATTGAATATTTTTAAAATAATTTTTTATTTTTTCATTCTTATTTTGTATCTTTCTTTTTCCCTTCATGTATGTCAATTTAAAAGTGACTAAATTTTGGCACAAGAACATTTTCCTGCTAAGGGGAAGGAAAGCCAAAGATACAAACATCAATTTGAAAGGTTGGGTTACGCATGCTTGTGCATTGGTATATAAGATTACCATGTCCATACTGTGACAATTTATATTCCTGAGTGGATTTTTTCAAATTGATCCTTTCGCAAATATGGATTTTAATTATCTTTTGAACCCTACTGGTTTACAACCATTTTTTTTGGGGGCAAAATATGGAAGAGTTTTTTTTGTATGCCATCTATTAGTTATATGAGTTTATGTCGCTTTGAGAATCAAGATATTTCTTTGTGGTGTTTATGTTGGTCAATTGGCTCAGGCCAGACTTACAGCTCATGCTGCTGAGTGGAGAGTTTTTATTTGACTCTTTTGTCTGTGGTTTAGTTCTAATTCTTTCATTCGCCTGGCTTGTAAAGTTGTGCAGTGTTTTAGGATAGTTGTCTTAAGAGTTTCTAGTTGATGACTAAAGAAAAAAAAAATCCATAATTTGCATCCCGTGGAAGTCTGTGTTAGCTTTAATGCATTTGTTTGATGTGTTTTCTATTATGATGCACAAACGAAGATCTCTTATTGGCTCATTTCTTTATTATACATTGCTCGTTTTCCTTCATATTGCTATTGTTGCTGCAGATTTTCGTTCTCCAATTCGAAGGCAACACGGTAGCACACGTAGGAGCCCAGGTGGCATTCTTTCATTCTCGTGGACCTGCAAAACAACATCCTCACGTAGAGATTTGAGGTGGGTGGTCTATGCGGAAGACCCTCCGATGATCTTTGGCCACAAACAATATGGAGAAGGTATGGAGAGAAGGGAATGTCATTAATGGGGGTATTTCCATGCATACCTGGGGGTCCTAGGACCTGATGTTTAAAAGCAGCAGAGTGGTATACTGTTACCTACTTTTTTTGGTATAGTTATGGAATTTGAAGGAGGATAAGATCGATTTCGATGTATACCTTATCAGGAGGATTTTAGATCCCGCTAATTACGAAGGTGGTCACATTTGGCTCCTATTTTTGTTTAAGGAGGCTGATCTCAAGATTTCCGCGATAACGGTAATCTAGCATCCGAAACCTTTGGCGCAGCCGAAGGTTGGCATAAAGAACAATCGATTGGGTGATTCCTAACTATCAAGGTTCGATAACCCTGATTCGGAGCTAGCTTCGGCAAATGAAGCCAAGCGAGCACGACTGAAGGTTGGCATAAAGAACAGTCGATCGGGTGACTCCCGACTATTGAGGTTCAACAACCCTAGTTTGGGAGCGAGCTTCGGCAAATGAAGCCGAGGGTCGATTGGCTGAGGCTCGAACTAGCAAGACTTGGGTAGAGATGCCGATGGAACAGCTCAACAAACATTTACCCCGCATCACTTATCCCCCATTCCTAAGTTTGAAGTTTATGTTCGGCTTAGGAAGTAGAGTCTAGGGGCCCACTCCCACTAGCGGGGGCTAAATTCGAAGAGATGCTTATGCCATGATTGTTGATACAGCATGATCACCTAGGTTATCCAATGGGCGAGCTTTTTGAATTTGATCAAGGGTAGCTAATTGGATGGCACGTGGCAAAGCTGAAGATCCCACTACCTGAACCGAGAGGCCGTGGCTCCTAGAGCTTCCCCCGTAATGATGTCATGCAATGGCTGTAAAAGGGAGAGACCGTTGCCTTCTCGTCACATCTCTTCAAATTTTGGTACTACTTTCTCTTCTAAGTTTAAGTGTCCCTAGTTGAAGAAGACCATGGTCGGTTCTATTTATGTCCATTCCGAAGACATGGAAGCACATCCAACTTACATCGTCTCTGTTAAATATGTCTTGAATTTTATATATCGGACCCGATTTTTTGACCCGACCCGATATTCCTGTTGGGCCCGGACCAAACCGGTCCGCTAGGGTTTATTTTATGGAAGTATTTTTTTAGGGCGTATATATAGATATACGTGTGAAAACTTCTGTAAGGGTTTGGAGACCTCCTCCTTCTTTGATAATGAAATTTTTTTGCCTTGCCCGTGGATGTAGATCACCATGATCGAACCACGTAAATTCTTGGTGTTCCTTTGTTTGTTTATTGTTTGATTTGTTTTTGAATCTGATTTCCGCAACAAACTGGTATCAGAGCTTTTTGGTTCGGAAATAATTTTTTGTTGAAAAAAAAAAAAGGAAAGGGAGGAAACCCTAACCCTAAAATCCCCTTTTGTCCCTTCTCATCCTCCTGTTCGATCCGATTCCACCTTTACGCTTGCCTTTCCCTCTCCAAGCTCTATCCTTAATTTCTTCTCTGAAATCTTTTCTCGTGTTGAATCCGGGCCCTGGTATCAGATAGGGGAGGGAGAGAATCGGTGTCTTGGATGCGGTGAAAAGGAATGCGGGATTCCGAACCTGGGTTTTGATTCCGTTGGATCAGATCTTGTTCCGGATTCGTAGGCGTTGGAGTTCCGGTCAGGAGTGCCGAATTGGCGTTTTGGGATAAAGATCTGTGGCCTTGATAGATCCGGATCTGCGATCTTGCGGTGCGGCGACTTGGAGGGCGACGGCTGTGGAGGAAGAGGGGTCTCGTCTTGCCGTCTCTCCGCGAGGGGGAACGCCGATATACGCCGAGGGAACCAGCGTGATCAGATCTAGGGTTTTGATCCTAGTTTTCTAACGCAGCAATTAGATCTGCCGAGGAGCTTTTGGTTGCCGGCCGCAACGTAAGAAAGAACGGCGATTAGTTTGGGAAACGGGAGAGCGGAAGAAAGAAGTCCGCAAGGATTGAAGGGTTGTTTACATTAATTAATGGTCCAAGTCAAACCTGGTGGTGTTCCAAGTCCTCTGCTTGATTCTACACGCTAGCACGTGACTAACATCCTGGTGGCATTGCTTTCCTCTTCTCTTCTCCACAGTTGTCCTAGATTCAGGGGTTTCTTCACCATCCAAAAGCTAGAGCTTTTGCACCGGATTTCAGCCTCCTCTGTTCCGTCCGTGAAGCTGTTCCCAGGATCTCTTCTTCTTCTTCAATCCTAACAGAAAGATCGTTTCTTTCTTAGGAATTCTTGGGATGTCATCTTTGAAGTTTCAGATTGCACCATTCGATGGACAGAACAACTTCGGATTATGGAGAATAAAGATGAAGGCTTTATTAAAGCGAGAGGGTTCTGTTAGGGCACTGGATAATAATTATACAGATGACATGACCACGGCTGAGATTGAAGAGATGGATGAGAAGGTGCATAGTGCGATCCAGTTATCTCTAGAAGACAATGTTTTGCGAGAAGTCGCAGATGAGGAAACAGCGGCCAATCTTTGGAAGAAACTGGAAAGTCTCTACATGAAGAAATCTTTAACATCGAGACTTTATTTGAAGCAGCGTCTTTATACCCTAAAGATGCGAGAAGGTACGCCTATTAAGGAACACTTGAATGAGTTTAATAAGATTGTTATGGATATGAAAAATCTAGATATTAAACTCGAGGATGAAGATCAAGCTTTGATCGTGTTATGCTCATTGCCTGCCTCATACGAAAATTTTGTGAACTCGATGCTTTATGGACGTGAATCCATAACTCTAGAGGATGTTAAAGCATCCTTGAATTCTGCAGAATTGAGAACAAAATTGAATGAAAATACTAGTGGAGACAGGGCAGATGGTTTATTCGTGAGAGGTAGGGCAAAGAAGAAGGATAAAGCTTTTAGAAAGAAATCTGTTGGTCATTCAAAATCTAGGCCACCTGGAGATACGACGAACGTTGAGTGCTACTATTGTCACAAGAAAGGACATTACAAGTCAGATTGTCCTATGCTCAAGAGAAAGGATAAGCAACGTAGTCAACGTCAAGATGCAGCGAATGTTGCTGAGAAAGATGAGTCTAGTGTGTACGACATGCTCTGTTGTTAGTTTTTCAAACGATGTTTGGATAATGGATACAGGAGCATCATATCACATGTGCCCAAATAGGGAATGGTTCACCACATACGAACCATTGAATGGTGAATCAGTTTTTATGGGAAATGATACAGTATGCAAAATTATGGGAATTGGTACTGTTCAGATTAAGTGCCATGACAAAGTTGTGAGAACCTTGACTGAAGTTAGGCACATACCAGACTTAAAGAGAAACCTTATTTCTTTGAGCTGTTTGGATTCCATTGGGTGTATGTACTCAGGTGGAGGTGGAGCTCTAAAAGTCACCAAAGGCAATCTAGTTGTGATGAGAGGAAACAAGGTGAATCACTTGTATCATTTACAGGGTAGCACAGTTATGGGTTCTTCGATTGGCACAGCAAATTTTGTTTCTGCTGATGATAGAACAAAATTGTGGCATATGCATTTGGGCCATATGAGTGAGCGTGGCATGACAGTTTTGAGTAAACGTGGTTTACTATGTGGTGAGTAGACATCCTCACTAGATTTCTGTGAGCACTGTGTTCTTGGCAAGCAGTGCAAGGTCAGTTTTAGTACAGGCACACATTCAACGAAGGGTACACTCGACTACATACATTCTGATTTATGGGGATCGGCACAGGTTCCATCTAAGGGTGGTGCTCTTTACTTTGTGACATTTATTGACGATTATTCCAGAAAAGTTTGGGTTTATTTTCTGAAAAGAAAAGTGAAGTGTTTGAAACCTTCAAGAAGTGCAAAGCCCTTGTTGAGAATCAGACAGGGAAGAAGATCAAACGTCTGAGGACCGATAACGATCTCGAGTTCTGTGGTGGTGATTTTAATGAATTCTGTGCAGATGCAGGTATCGTTAGACATCGTTCAGTCAGGTACACTCCACAGCAAAATGGAGTGGCAGAAAGGATGAACAGAACTCTATTGGAGAGGGCAAGATGCATGCTCTCTAATGCTGGCATGGAAAAGGCTTTTTGGGCTGAAGCAGTTAACACATCTTGCTATCTGGTTAATCGTTCTCCTTCAACAGCAATTGAATGCAAGACTCCTTTTGAGATGTGGTCAGGTAAGCCTTGTGATTATTCAAATCTAAAGGTTTTTGGATGCCCTGCTTACTATCATGTTAAGGATGGCAAACTTGAACCTAGAGCAAAGAAGTGTATCTTTGTTGGTTATGCTGATGGTGTGAAGGGTTATCATCTGTGGTGCATAGAACCTAATTCACCTAAATTCATTATTAGTAGGGATGTTACTTTTAATGAAAAGTTTATGCTAGATCAAAGGAATGTTGTTGATGAGTCTGCAGGAAACCATGAGAGTGATACAAATGAGGTGGAGGTTCAGGTTGAGCTTCGAAAAAAAGGCTCTCAAAATGATTTGAGCGAGCAAATTGTTACTATTGATTCTAGTTCAGATGAGGAAGCTCTAGATCAGGTGGAGCAGCCATACTCTATTGCTACTGGCAGAGAAAGGAGGGAGATTCGACCCCCTCAAAAATATGGGTTTTCTGATTTGGTGGCTTATGCTCTTACTACAGCAGAAGATATGGGTATTCAGAACCATCTACTTATACTGAAGCTGTTACTTGTTCGGAATCAGAAAAGTGGACTGTTGCTATGGCTGAAGAACTGGAATCACTTCACAAGAACCAGACTTGGGACTTGGTGCCATTGCCTAAAGAAAAAAGAGCCATTGGGTGTAAATGGGTCTTTAAGAAAAAGGAAGGTATTCCAGGCGTTGAAATTGGTAGATACAAGGCAAGACTTGTAGCTAAAGGCTACAATCAGAGGGAGGGAATTGATTATGATGAAGTGTTCTCTCCTGTTGTGAAACACACTTCTATTCGTGTGTTGCTGGCTATAGTTGCTCAATTTGACTTAGAGCTTGAGCAACTTGATGTGAAGATAGCCTTTTTGCATGGTGAGCTTGAGGAGACTATTTATATGGCCCAGCCTGAGGGCTATTATGTAGAAGGCAAGGAAGATCATGTATGTCGATTGAAGAAATCGTTGTATGGTTTGAAGCAGTCTCCAAGACAGTGGTATAAAAGATTCGACAGTTTTATGATACGGAGCGGTTATCATAGGAGCAGCTATGATAGTTGCGTGTACTTCAGGAAGGTGTCAGATAAATCCTTTGTCTATCTTCTTTTATACGTGGATGACATGCTCATTGCTGCAAAGAACATGACAGATGTGTTGATCTTGAAGAAATGTCTCAGTAAGGAGTTTGAAATGAAAGATCTGGGTCCTGCCAAGAAGATCTTAGGAATGAAGATTCAGAGAGACAGAAAAGCAGGTAAGTTATATCTCTCACAGAGGAGATATATTGAGAAGGTACTTGAGAAGTTTGGAATGCAAAACTCTAAGCCTGTCAGTACACCTTTAGCATCACATTTTAGACTCTCAGCTATACATTCACCTCAGTCAGAGGTCGAGAAGGCTGCAATGTCTCCTGTCCCATACTCCAGTGCAGTTGGTAGCCTGATGTACGCTATGGTATGCACTCGTCCCGACATTGCGCAGGTAGTTAGTGTGGTTAGCAGATATATGGCACATCCTGGAAAGGTCCATTGGCAGGCAGTGAAATGGATACTTAGGTATCTTAGAGGCTCCACAAATTGGGCCTAATGTTTGATAGAAATAGTTCTAACTGTACTTCTGTTGTGGGATTTGTGGATTCTGATTATGCTGGGGATATTGATAAGAGAAGATCTTTGACTGGCTATCTTTTCACATTATCTGGCTCGGCTATAAGTTGGAGATCAACTTTACAGTCAACAGTTGCTTTGTCTACAACAGAGGCAGAATATATGGCAGCAGCAGAAGCAGTAAAAGAAGCTATTTGGTTACGAAATCTTGTTCAAGAACTTGGGCTCAAGCAGGAAGACAATTCAGTTGTCTTTTGTGACAATCAGAGTGCTATTTGCTTGATTAAAAATCAAGCATATCATGAGAGGACAAAGCACATTGATATCAAGTATCATTTTATTCGAGAGGCATTTACTGAGAGAAATATTACAGTAAAGAAAGTTGATACTGCTGACAATCCTGTTGATATGCTGACCAAGATAGTTCCTGCCAACAAGTTTAAGCATTGCTTGGACTTGATTGGCATGCTTGTTTGAGGTTTGCTCCTTCTGGGGCTTGGTGGCGAGGTGAATGAAAGTTCTATTTTTGTGTTTCCTGAAGTGGATATGTTTTTCGCTGCATCCCTTGTTTCCTACACCGAGTTAGCTCACGTAGGCTTAGGGATGCTGGGAGAATATGTTCAACTTCTAGTTTGTTAAATTCAAGCCAAGGTGGAGATTTGTTAAATATGTCTTGAATTTTATATATCGGGTCCGATTTTTTGACCCGACCCGATATTCCTGTTGGGCCCGGACCAAACCGGTCCGCTAGGGTTTATTTTATGGAAGTATTTTTTGGGGCGTATATATAGATATACATGTGAAAACTTCTGTAAGGGTTTGGAGACCTCCTCCTTCTTTGATAATGGAATTTTGTTTGCCTTGCCCATGGATGTAGATCACCATGATCGAACCACGTAAATTCTTGGTGTTCCTTTGTTTGTTTATTGTTTGATTTGTTTTTGAATCTGATTTCCGCAACAGTCTCGTCGATGACTCCGACGGATTTAGAGAGAATCCATCGTGAATAATAAATCCGGCAACTACCATCTGCAAGTACAAAGAACTTAAACCATCGAAAGTCTTGAACCATCTCGGGGTTATCTTCGGCCGGCCCGGGGGTGACCTGATAGTTGCAAGACCGGGGAGAGCCTTTTGAAACCGTCTCGTAGGTTTTTTTCGGCCAGCCCGAGGATTTATTCGAGAGTCGACGGAAGCATCGAAGATCTTGGACCACCTTGGGGGTTTCTTCGGTCGGTCTGGGGTTGACCTTATAGTTATGAGACCATCGAGAGCAATTTGGAACAGCCTCGACGACTTCTTCGATCAGCCCGTGGTTGACTCATGAGTCGCCGGAACCATCGAAGGTCTTGAACTGCTTCGGAGGTTTTTTTGGTTAGGTCGGGAGTGACTTGATAGTTGCAAGACCATCGAGAGCCTTTTGGAACAGCCTTGGGGGTTTCTTCGGTCAGCCCGGGCGTGACCTGATAGTTGTGAGATAGTTGAGAGCCTTTTAAAACCGCCTCAGGATTTTTTTTAGCTAGTCCGAAGGTTGACTCAAGAGTCACCGGAACCATCGAAGGTCTTGAACAGCCTCGGGGTTTCTTCGGTCGGCCCAAGGGTGACCTTATATTCGTAAGACCGTTGAGGGCCTTTTGAAACCTCCTCAAGGATTTCTTCGGCTGGTCCGGGGGTTGACTCGAGAGTCGCCGAAACCATCGAAGCCTCGGGGGCTTCTTCGGTTGGCCCGGGGTTGACCTTATAGTCGCGAGATCATCAAGAGCATTTTGGAACAGCCTTGGCGGTTTCTTCGGTCAGCCCGGGGGTTGACTCGAGAGTCGCCGAAACCATCGAAGGTCCTAAACTGCCTCGTGGATTTCTTCGGTCAGCCCGAGGATGACCTGATAGTTGCGAGACCATTTAGAGCCTCTTGAAACTGCTTTGGGGGTTTCTTCGGCCGGCCCGAGGGTTGACTCGAGAGTCGTCGGAACCATCGAAGGTCTTGAACCATCTCGAGGATTTCTTTGGTTGCCCCGGGGGTGACCTGATAGTCGCGAGACCGTCGAAAACCTTTCGAAACTACCTCGAGGGTTTCTTTAGCCGGCTCGGGGGTTTACTCGAGAGTCGCCTAAACCATCGAAGGTCTTGACCATCTTGGGGTTTTTTTCGGTCGGTCCGGGGGTGACCTGATAGTCGCGAGTCTGTTGAGAGCCTTTTGAAACCTCCTTAAGATTTTCTTTGGCTGGTCCGGGGTTCTAAAACAATCGAAGATCTTGAACCACCTTGGGGGTTTCTTTGGTCGGTATGGGGGTGACTTTATAGTCGTGAGACCGTTGAGAGCATTTTGGAACAGCCTCAGCGGTTTCTTCGAACGGCCCGGGGGTTGACTTGAGAGTCATCGGAACCATCGAAAGTCTTGAACCGTTTTTGGAGTTTCTTCGGTCGGCTGGTGGTGACCTGATAGTCGCGAGACCATCGAGAGCCTTTTGAAATCGCCTAAGGGGGTTTCTTTGGTCAGATTGAGGGTTGACTCGAGAGTTGCCGAAACCATCAAAGGTCTTAAACCACCTCGAAGATTTCTTCGGCCGGCCCGAGGGTGACCTGATAGTCGCGAGACCGTCTAGAGCCTTTTGAAATCGTCTCAAGATATTCTTCGCTGGTCCGAAGGTTGACTCAAGAGTCGTCGAAACAATTGAAGGTCTTGAACTATCTCGAGGATTTCTTCGATTAGCCCGAGGGTGACCTTATAGTCGCGAGATCGTCGAGAGCATTTTGGAACAGCCTCGGTGTTTTCTTCTGTCGGCCCGAAGGTTGATTCTAGAGTTGCCCGAACCATCGAAGGTCTTGAACCGCCTCAGCCTTGGTGTTTTCTTCTGTCGGCCCGAAGGTTGATTCTAGAGTTGCTCGAACCATCGAAGGTCTTGAACCGCCTCAGGGGTTTCTTCGGCTGGTCCAAGGGTGACCTGATAGTCATGAGACTGTCGAGAGTCTTTTGGAACTGCCTTAGGGTTTTCTTCGGTCGACCTGAACATGACCTGATAGTCACACGAGACTATCGAGAGCATTTTGGAACCATTGAAGGTCTTGAACCATGTCAAGGTTTTCTTCGGCCGGCTCGAGGGTGACTTGATAGTCGTAAGACCATCGAGAGCCTTTTGGAATCGCATTGAGGGTTTCTTTGTCGGCTTGGGGATTGACTCGAGAGTCATCAGAACCATCGAAGCTCTTGAACTGCCTCGGGCTTTCTTCGATCGGCCCGGGGGTGACCTGGTAGTCACTAGGCCGTCGAGAGCCTTTGAAACAGTCGCAAGGGTTTCTTCGGCTAGCCCAGGGATTGACTCGAGAGTAGTCGGAACCATAGAAGGTCTTGAATCGTCTTAGAGGTTTCTTCGGCCGGCCCGGGGATGACCTAATAGTCGTAATGTCGTGGAGAGCCTTTCAAAATCACCTCAAGGTTTTCTTAGGCTGGTCTAGGGGTTGACTTGAGTCGTCGGAACCATCGAAGGTCTTAAGCAGTCCCGGGGGTGACCTAATAGTTGCAAGACTGTCGATAGCCTTTTGGGACCACCTCGAGGGTTGACTCGAGAGTCACCGAAACCATCAAAGGTCTTGAACTATCTCGGAGTTATCTTCGGCCGGCCCGAGGGTGACCTGATAGTTGCGAAACTGTCGAGAGCCTTTTGAAACCACCTTGTGGGTTTCTTCGGCCAGCCTAGGGATTTACTTGAGAGTCGACGGAAGCATCGAAGGTCTTGGTCCACTTCGGGGGTTTCTTCGACCGATCCGGGGTTGACCTTATAGTTATGAGATCGTCGAGAGCAATTTGGAATAACCTCAGTAGTTTCTTTGATTAGCCTGGGGTTGACTCGTGAGTCGCAGGAACCATCGAAGGTCTTGAACTGCCTCGGAGGTTTCTTCGACCGGCCGGGGGTGACTTGATAGTTGCGAGACCATCGAGAGCCTTTTGAAACCACCTTGGGAGTTTTTTCGATCAGCTCGGGCGTGACCTGATAGTTGTGAGACCGTTGAGAGCCTCTTAAAACTGTCTCAGGGTTTTCTTTGTCTGGTATGAAGGTTGACTCGAGAGTCATCGGAACCATCGAAGGTCTTGAACAGCCTTGGGAGTTTCTTCGGCCTGCCCGGGGGTGACCTTATAGTCGCGAGACCATTGAAAGCCTTTTGAAACTGCCTCAAGGTTTTCTTCAGCTGGTCCAGGGGCTGACTCGAGAGTCGTCGAACCATCGAAGGTCTTGAACCACCTCGAGGGCTTCTTCAACTAGCCTGGGGTTGACCTTATAGTCATGAGATTGTCGAGAGCATTTTGGAACAGCCTCGGTGGTTTCTTCGGTCGGCCCGGGAGTTGACTCGAGAGTCGTCGGAATCATCGAAGGTCTTGAACCGCCTTGGGCGTTTCATCGGTCGGCCCGGGGATGACCTGATAGTTGCGAGACCGTTTAGAGCCTTTTGAAATTGCCTCAGGGGTTTCTTTGGCCGACCCGTGGGTTGACTCGAGAGTCTTCAGAACCATCGAAGGTCTTGAACCATCTTGGGGTTTCTTCGGCCACCCCGGGGGTGACCTGATAGTCGCGAGACCATCGAGAGCCTTTCGGAACCGCCTTGGAGGTTGACTCGAGAGTCACCTGAACCATCGAAGGTCTTGAACCATCTTGGGGTTTTCTTCGGCCAGCCCAGGGGTGTTCTGATAGTCACAAGTCTATTGAGAGCCTTTTGAAACCACCTTAGGCTTTCTTTGGCTAGTCCGAGGTTCCGGAACCATCGAAGATCTTGAACCGCCTTAGGGGTTTCTTCGGCCGGCCCGAGGGTGACTTTATAGTCATGAGACCGTCGAGAGCATTTTGGAACAGCCTTAGCAGTTTCTTCGAACGGCCGGGGGTTGACTTGAGAGTCATCAGAACCATCGAAGGTCTTGAACCGTCTTCAGGATTTCTTCGGTTGGCCTGGGGGTGACCTGATAGTCGCGAGACCGTCGAGAGCCTTTTGAAATCACCTAAGGGGGTTTCTTCAGCCGGATTGGGGGTTGACTCAAGAGTCGCCGGAAACATTAAAGGTCTTAAACTGCCTCAGGGATTTCTTCGATCGACCCGGGGGTGGCCTGATAGTCGTGAGACCGTCGAAAGCCATTTGAAACCGCCTTAGAATATTCTTCGGCTGGTTTGAGGGTTGACTCAAGAGTCACTGAAACCATCGAAGGTCTTGAACTACCTCAGGGGTTTCTCCGATCGGCCTGAGGATGACCTTATAGTCGTGAGACCGTCGAGAGCATTTTGGAACAGCCTCGGTGGTATCTTCTGTCGACCCGAGGGTTGACTCCAGAGTCGCACGAACCATCGAAGGTCTTGAACTGTCTCGGGGGTTTCTTCGGTCAGCCCAAGAGTGACCTGATAGTCACGAGACCGTCAAGAGCCTTTTAGAACCACCTCAGGGTTTTCTTCGATCGGCTTGAATGTGACTTGATAGTCACGAGGCTATCGAGAACATTTTGGAACCATCGAAGGTCTTGAACCATGTCAGGGTTTTCTTCGACTGGCCCGGGAATGACTTGATAGTCATGAGACCATCGAGAGCCTTTTGGAATCGCATTGAGGGTTTCTTTGGTCGGCTCGGGGATTGAATCAAGAGTCATCAGAACCATTGAAGCTCTTGAACCGCCTCAAAGGTTTTTTCGGTCGGCCCGAGGGTGACCTGGTAGTTGCTAGACCGTCAAGAACCTTTTGAAACAGTCTCTAGGGTTTCTTTGGCTGGCCCGAGGATTGACTCAAGAGTCGCCAGGACCATCGAAGGTCTTGAACTGCCTCAGAGGTTTCTTCGGTCGGCCCGAGGATGACCTGATAGTCGTAAGGTCATGGAGAGCCTTTCAAAATCACCTCAGGGTTTTCTTCGGCTGGTCTGGGTGTTGACTCGAGAGTTGCTGGAACCATTGAAGGTCTTGAGCCATCCCGGGGGTGACCTGATAGTTGCAAACCATCGAGACCCTTTTGGAATCGCCTCGAGGGATTCTTCGGCCAGCTCGAGGGTTGACTCGAGAGTCACCGAAACCATCAAAGGTCTTGAACTATCTCGAGGTTATCTTTGGTCGGCCTAGGGGTGACCTGATAGTCGCAAGACCGTCGAGAGCCTTTTGAAACCGCCTCGTGGGCTCTTCGGCCAGCCCGAGGATTTACTCGAGAGTCTACGAAAGCATCGAAGGTCTTGGACCACCTTAGGGGTTTCTTCAGTCGGTCCGGGGTTGACCTTATAGTTATGAGACTGTCAAGAGCAATTTGGAACAGCCTTGGCAGTTTCTTCGATCAGCCCGGGGATGACTCATGAGTTGCTAGAACCATCGAAGGTCTTGAACTACCTCGGAGGTTTCTTCAGCTGGGCCGAGGGTGACTTGATAGTTACGAGACCATCGAGAGCCTTTTGGAACTGCCTTGGGGGTTTCTTTGGTCAACCCGGGTGTGACCTGATAGTTGCAAGACCATTGAGAGCCTTTTAAAACCGCCTCAGGGTTTTCTTTGGCGGGTCCGAAGCTTGACTCAAGAGTCATCAAAACCATTGATGGCCTTGAACAGCCTCGGGGGTTTCTTCGATCGGCCCGGGGGTGACCTTATAGTCGCAAGACCGTTGAGAGCCTTTTGAAAGCACTTCAAGGTTTTCTTCGGCTGGTCCGGGGGTTGACTCGAGAGTTGCTGGAACCATCGAAGTTCTTGAACTGCCTTGTGGGTTTCTTCGGCTGGCCCGAGTTGACCTTATAGTTGCGAGACCGTCGAGAGCATTTTGGAACAGCCTCGGCGGTTTCTTCGGTCAGCCCAAGCATTGACTCAAGAGTCACCGGAACCATCGAAGGTCTTAAACTGCCTTGAGGGTTTCTTCGACCAGCTTGTGGATGACCTGATAGTTGCGAGACCATCTAGAGCCTTTTGAAACTGCCTCAGGGATTTCTTCGGCCGACCTCGGGGTTGACTTGAGAGTCGTCGGAACCATCGAAGGTCTTGAACCATCTTGGGGGTTTCTTCAGCCGCTCAGAGGGTGACCTGATAGTCGCGAGACCGTTGAGAGCCTTTCAGAACTGCCTCGAGGGTTTCTTCAGCCGGCTCGAGGGTTGACTTGAGAGTCGCCTGAACCATCGAAGGTCTTGAACCATCTTGGGGTTTTCTTCGGCCGGCCCGGGGGTGACCTGATAGTCGCGAGTCCGTTGAGAGCCTTTTGAAACCGCCTTAGGGTTTTCTTTGGCTGGTTCGGGGTTTGACTCGAGAGTTGCTAGAACCATCGATGATCTTGAACCACCTTGGGGGTTTCTTCGGCCGGCCCGGGGGTGACTTTATAGTTGCGAGATTGTCGAGAGCATTTTGGAACAGCCTCAGCGGTTTCTTCGAACGGCCGGGGGTTGACTCGAGAGTCGTCAGAACCATCGAAGGTCTTGAACCATCTTTGAGGTTTCTTCGATCGGCCTGGGGGTGACCTGATAGTCGTGAGACCGTCGAGTGCCTTTTGGAATCGCCTCAGGGGGTTTCTTGGACCGGATTGGGGGTTGACTCGAGAGTCGCCAAAACCATCAAAGGTCTTAAACCGCCTCAAGGATTTCTTTGGTCGGCCCGAGGGTGTCCTTTGAAACTGCCTCAGGATATTCTTCAGCTAGTCCGAGGGTTGACTCAAGAGTCGTCGGAACTATTGAAGGTCTTGAACTATCTCGGGGGTTTCTTCGACCAGCCTAGGGGTGACCTTATAGTCACGAGACCATCGAGAGCATTTTGGAATAGCCTCGATGGTTTCTTCTGTCGGCCCGAGGGTTGACTGCAGAGTCGTCCGAACCATCGAAGGTCTTGAACCGCCTCGACCGGATTGGGGGTTGACTCGAGAGTCGCCAAAACCATCAAAGGTCTTAAACCGCCTCAAGGATTTCTTTGGTCGGCCCGAGGGTGTCCTTTGAAACTGCCTCAGGATATTCTTCAGCTAGTCCGAGGGTTGACTCAAGAGTCGTCGGAACTATTGAAGGTCTTGAACTATCTCGGGGGTTTCTTCGACCAGCCTAGGGGTGACCTTATAGTCACGAGACCGTCGAGAGCCTTTTGGAATCGCCTCGATGATTTCTTCAGCCGACCCAGGGATGACCTGATAGTCGCGAGACAATCGAGAGCCTTTTGAAATCACCTCAGGATATTCTTCGGCTAGTCCGGCTGGTTTGAGGGTTGACTCAAGAGTCGCTGGAACCATCGAAGGTCTTGAACTACCTTGGGGGTTTCTTCGGCCAGCTCGAGGGTGACTTGATAGTCACGAAACCATCGAGAGCATTTTGGAACAGCCTCGTTGGATTATTAGGTCAGCCCGAGGGTTGACTAGAGAGTTGCCGAAACCATCAAAGGTCTTGAACCATCTCGGGGATTTCTTTGGCCTGCCCGGGGGTGATCTGATAGTCGTGAGACTGTCGAAAGCCTTTGGAACCATCTCGAAGGTTTCTTTGGTCGGCCCAAGAGTTGACTCGAGAGTCGCCAAAACCATCAAAGGTCTTGAACCGCCTCAGAGGTTTCTTCGTTCGGCCCAAGGGAGACTTGATTGTCGCGAGACCGTCGAGAGCCTTTTGAAACCGCTTTGGGGGTTTCTTCGGTCGACCCGGGGGTTGACTCGAGACTTGCCAGAACTATCGAAGGTTTTGAACCGCCTCGAGGGTTTTTTCGGTTGACCCGAGGATGACCTAATAGTCGTGAGACCGTCGAGCGCCTTTTGGGACCGCCTTGGGGGTTTCTTCGGCCTGCTCGAGGGGTTGTTGAACTTCTAAATTGGATGAGAAGGCAGTATTTGAAGCTTCTCTTATTTTCATCAGTTGAATGCATACATCATTGATAATATCAGCGGAGATTGTTCGTGTTTCAGGTGCGGGGGATTGGCCATCTATCGAGCCCTTCAATCTGGTATGCTCCTCGGTACATTGCTTCAATAACCCGATAGGGGCTCTCCTAGTTTGGAGATAGTTTGCTCCCCTCCATTGGCTTGGATACTTTGGCCCTTCTGAGGACTCGATCTCCAAGGCAAAATGTCTTGGGATGAACTCGGGCGTTGTAATACTCCAAGAAGATAGTTGATAATAAATAGCTAGACACCAAAACTTGTGAAACATATAAAAAACAAACTGAAATAAATGAAAAGCTGAATATATGAAAACGGATAAGATAAATAAAATAAACTTAATGCAAATGTACATAAAACTGGATTTGTGATTATAAACATGTCAACGGAAAATAAAGAGTAAAAAGAACAAGATCATGGAATAAGAAAATGTAAATATAAATTTTACAAATATAGACTGGATTGAATTCAAAGTATACCTCCCCCCCCCCAAAAAAAAAAAAACCAACTGGACTATTAAACAGATGAAAAGATGGAATATAAATAAAAATGAACATATTGAAAATGAAATAAATGAAAAGGCAGAAAATACAAAACAAAATTTTAGAAAAATTTAAGAAATTAAATTTAAGAAATTAAAAAGTAGAAAATGACAGTAGATAGAAAATATATTATTTGTCATCCTAATATATGCCTTTGGTAGAAAAAGATTTCTAGCAAATATTGCAAAACATTGCCTTTTTTCTTGTTTAGAGGTTTGGTGGGAATGTTGTGCGAAGCAAGGACAACATCAAACAAAAATTAGATTCTGATAAGAGAAGTAGAGAGTCGTAGTTATGCATTTTACTTATTTCTGCCTCATAGAAAGAAAAGTAAGAGCTAAACCAAAGGTTGCTTATAAAAAGATGTATCTATGACATGGAAAAATCATTGTTTTATCCAACAAGTATTACAATATCAGAGCCAGAGAAAATCACCGAAGATTATATCTATATTCGAACTAGAGGTGGGGAAGGGAGAGCCTAGGGGGAAAATCATCCTCTGAAAAACCCAAATTAACATAACATCTCACACAATGTTCAGAGCCAGATGAATGATTTGACGTTAGAACATATAGAAGATAAAAGAAAAAAATATGAAGAAAAAAGAAAATAGTAATTCATCATCAAGTTCCCAAAACCAACTCTTCTAAATTAGCTTTCCTATAAAATTCTCCTCAAAAAAAGTTTTCCTATAAAATTTCCTTACTAAAAGCCAGTGGATTTTGTAACAAGGGAAAGAAAATTCTAAAATACTTAACAAGTGGAATCTTAAAGGCTCCATTTTTGCTCAATGATGCAGGTTGCAATTTATAACTATAACTAACATCCAAATACTTGGTTCGAATAATAAGTTATAATTGATGTCTTTAAACATATTGAAATGTACAATTATACATTTACAGTTTCTTAAATAAATTCAAGTTCTTTCTTCATTACCATTTTCGATAATCTAAAGCAGAATGACGCTAATGGTTACCAAAAATATCATGATAATTCATCAGTTTAAATATACTAGATCAACATAAATTGATTTACTAGATCAAACTATAAGTTCTTGGAGAAAATTAAAGCCACACTATGTCCTTCAGTTTTAGTAAATAAATCTGTCACAAGTTTAAGAGTAATGTAGCAGATTACCAAAAAGTTAAAAAAGAGCAAGGCAGAAGGAGACTCTTTGTACAACTGTAAAAGGGATATAACCATATTATAACACAAAGACCCAATGCAAGAACAGTCTGAAAAATTGACAGAAGAAGAAAACTGCAATAGTGGAAATTACCTATAATGCCAAGCCCAAATTACAAATCAAGAACATCACAAGGCTTCAAAGAAGCAAGAAAATCAGATTAGAAAGATTCCTAGACAAGCAAATCTTCAAAGTTCTCTGCTGAAGTCCTACTTCGCCATCAGCAGTGAGAAACACAGCAAACACAAGCATTGACACAGAATGAAAAATCTGACAAGATTTATAGTATGAGCTACTTGGAGTAAAAATGAGCAAGAAATATCAGAGTAATAAGCCCAATGAAAGACTACCGCTTATCCATAATGGTAGTGATTCAATGACAGAAATCATATTAAACATACGCATTAAACAAAGATTGACTTTAAGGATCAAATTACAGAAGCTTACTCTAACCATTAATATATCCAAAGTCAAGATAGTGTAAAAGACTGCACGGATATGCCTTCCACAATAATAAAGCGTTCATAGGGAAGAGGCTAACTAATTGCAAATCTTGACTTTGATCATTAGCAAGGAAAAAACAGCAGAACAACACAGCGAAAAATTCAAAATGGTTACAGCACTATCAAATCAAAAATTCCCTGCCAAGAACATTAGAACGACACAGAAACTCCATCATAAAGTCTCCAATCATCAAATAAGGGGCAGAAGAGGTCATCAAAATCCAAGAACTTGAAAAAATTACGTAGAGCAATATCCAGATGTAGACGATCGACATATCGCAATTAGGACACAAAAATATACCATCAAAACTGGACCAGGGGAGAAATCGAGAACATCACTGGAATCTAAAGAAAAAAGTTATATAAAAAAGAAGAACAGACAAGTTACCATATAACGCCCAAGCCAAACTAGAAATCAAGAACCATATATTGAATCTAAAGAACTATCGCCGCAAAAACTCCAAAACCCCAAATTAGAAGAACTCAGAAAACAATCAAGAAAACAGGAAATAGGAGCAAATAATCATACGGCACTAAAAACAAATTTAAAAATCAAGAACTGTCTCAAGATTTCAAAGCACAGTAAGAAACTAGAAAAGTGAGGACGGATCGCTCACCTTATCCTCGATGAGGGCAGCTTCTGGACCTCCTCGTCATCATCCTCGCCCTCGGCGAGCTGGACACAAAGATGAAGGCCGACACCATGCCACGCTTGTAGCCGCCCAACTCGCCATCCTTTAGCCAGAGGGAGGTTTAGATCCATTATCTCCAGCGGCGCGATCGCGGGTTTCTGATGGTTCGATCGATCGATCGCTGGATTCTAAATGTTCAGGCATCGAAAGAGAGATCCGAGAATTTGAAATAAATTAAAAATAAATTAAAACCAAGATAGAGAGGCCAATAAAACCAGAGAGACAAGAAAGGTCGAGGGCTGCGATGGAACCTCAGCAAGTCTTGGCGAAGAAAGAGATGGCGGCGGCATCGGAGGCGCCACAGTTGGAGAAGAGGGCGATGATGCGGTAGGTGTTGATGGGGAATCCGAGAAGAAGGGGATCATGGACGAGGTGGCAAAGGCAGGTAACTCCGCCGTCGGCGCCGTCGAGGGTGAAGAAGAAGGTTGCGCAGCACGCGGCAGAGGGCACCGGCATCGGGTCGCTAGGCGGTGCGGCAGGCACGTCGACAGTGCCACCAGCTCCACTGCGCATCCGATCGCAGGCGAGAAGGTGCCAGGTTGGCGGAAAGGTGCCAGGTTGAGCAGAAGGACGACTCATATAAGCCCCGGTATTTAGTCTATATTTGTAAAATTTATGTTTACATTTTCTTGTTTGCATTATTTTGTTCTTTTTACTCTTTATTTTTCACTGACATGTTTACAATCACAAATCCAGTCATGTTTACAATCACAAATCCGGTTTTATGTAGATGTTGAATCTAGCTCCTCTTGTCGAATTATTTTGTGCTTTCATGAATGTTATGTTGCTGGTCTAATATGCTTCTTTAGAAATTGCACATTTTACCCCAAGTAATTTTTGCATGTTTCTATGGTGCTGTAAACTTTTTCGTGTCATGTTGATTTTTCTTTTGATTGTTATACATATATATTCATAGATATGGTAAGGTCAAATTTCTGGCGAATTTTTAAGATAACAGAAACAAAATACGTCTGCCAGTCAGTTCTTGATTTAAGTAGATGGCAATTTTTGTGGTATAGTTTAAGGTGGGATTTAAATAGGTGGTGTATTTTTTGTTTTTTCCTAATAGTTCTTGGTAGTTCAGTCTTAAAGTTTGTTTGTGGTTCTTGAACTTTTTAATTGCTTACTTCGTACTTATCTTCGGTAAATGAGGTTTTGTAATTTCCCAGTCGATATGGCTTCTGCTCTAACGTGTGATGTTAATCATTTCTTTTCCTAACACATGAGTGGTTCTATATTTTGGATTTTTGAGGCCTTGGTTATTTTGTCTCTTTTGTATTTCTAGGTATTGATGTTTGATCCTTTGCGAATATTTGAAAAGGCAGCAAAAATTGAGCCTTTTAGACTTTCTTTTGAATGTAAGGTGGTTTGTAGAGTTTTTCCATGGCATTTTGTCCTTTTGGGTTTCTAATTACTTTAAATTTGGTTATTTTTTCATTACTGTGACTAGCCTAAATTTTAATCTGTTTCATATAGTTTAGATGAACTTATTAATCTTGTAATGATCATCCGATTCATTTCATTTGACTACAAATGATATTCAATATTTTCTTGTTGATAACTCGAGATCGATTCATATTTATAGGGTGTGGCTATAGTTTTATGCTATCTGTCACCTACTACAATCCTTCTCCTTTATTTGGGCCTGGAATTGGCTATATATAAAAAGCTCAAATATAGGCAGAGTTAGAGGTTTGAACATGTGCAACGTAAATCTATAGATGCACTTGTATGAAAAAGTAATTTGGTATATGTAGAGAAAAAAAAAAGTAGAGATAAATTGAAATCATATGAAAGGAAGTGTAAAAGAAAGACTTAAAAATTTTGCATCTTATAAAAAATATGCTCAGAACAGAGCTGAATGGAGAATTTAGGGAATTACGTATATTTTATATGAATCAAATTCATATAACACATAGCAGAAGATAAAAATAAATACGAATTTAATTCCTAAAGCCCAAGATCCTCAGGAACAATTCAGTTAACAAGAAATAACACATGATTTAATAATAGATCATACCTATGTTCTTTATTGGGGATGAAGCCTGATGAAGCCAGTAAATGATTTGCCACTAGCCGTCCACGTGTCCGACCTCTAACGATGATCCACGCGAAGATATTTGGATGATGTCCTTTTATGATTGGATGAGATAACCTTCTTGCGAGGGATGCTAGCGCTTCTTTCTTTTCAATTAATTTCCTAAATCAAGAGAGAGAAACAATTCCTTGATCAAGATCAAATCTTGATCAATCAAGAGAGAAAATATTTCTTGATCAAGATCAAATCTTGATCTATCAAGTAAATAATTTCTTAATCAAGATCAAATCTTATCAATCAAGAAAGGAAGATTTCTTGATCAAGATCAATATTGATCAACCAAGAAGAGAGAGAAAGCCTTCCTTCAGCAACTTAGAAAGAGGAACGTTAGAGAGAGAGAGAGAGGAGCTTTCAACCCTTCAAGAGAGGGGGACATCCTAGATAGAGAAAGGACATTTTAGATAGAGAAAGGACATTTTACAGATATCCATCAATTAAATTTAATTACTGATAATATAATTTAATTAGCTTTTATTATCCTTGAGACCTATCCACTTAACTTATTTGATGTATCGGATTCAAAATCCACTTGCAAGATTTGATACAATCAAAACTTATAAGCTCCTCAAGGGGATATCATCAATCCAATTTATCAGGACGTGGTTTCCTTCAACTATTAATATTCACCATATATATAATGTTATTGCCCAACCCACTGAGTTTATTGACTCATATAGAATCTCACTCTATGTGTAATCAAAGCAATAATCACTACATACACATGTCTAGAAATAGAAATCGGATTAAGAGCATAAATAATCATAATATTCATGAGGTTTAAATTATTTTATAAAGTCAGTATAAATAATTAACTCAACTAGGTCCTGTTCAATACACACAAAGTGTACTAGTCTTCTGTGTGTAAGCCATACTCTACACACTAGATCAAATACTCTTTGTAAATACTAGACACATGCACATATATAGTAAATGACATACATTGCTCAAAATAAATTCTCATTAAAATATAAAGACATAACATAAAGCATATCTTTTAGTCTATATCTCTATCATTCTTTGGCTGGTTCAAGGGTTGATATGAGAGTCGTCAGAACCATCGAAGGTCTTGATCTGCCTCGGGATTTCTTTGGCCGGCCTGTGAGTGACCTTATAGTCGCGAGGCCGTTGAGAGCATTTTGGAATAGCCTCGACGGTTTCTTTGATTGGCTTGGGGGTTGACTCAAGAGTCACCAGAACCATAGAAGGTCTTGAACTGTCTTGGGGGTTTCTTTGGCCAGCCCAGAGGTGACCTGATATTCGCGAGATCGTCAAAAGCCTTTTGAAACAGCCTCGAAGGTTTCTTCGATCAGCCAGGGGATTGACTCAAGAGTCATTAGAACTATCGAAGGTCTTGAACCGCCTCAAAGATTTCTTCGGCCACCCCGAGGGTGACCTTATAGTCGCGAGACCATCGAGAGTCTTTTGGAACCACCTCGGGGGGTTTCTTCGATCGTCCCGGGGGTTGACTCGAGAGTCGTCGGAATCATCAAAGGTCTTGAATTGCCTCGAGGGTTTCTTCGGCTGGCCCGGGGATGACTTGATAGTTGCGAGACCGTTGAGAGCCTTTTGAAACCGTCTTGTGGATTTCTTTGGCTGGCCTGGGAGCTAACTCGAGAGTCGCCGAAACCATCAAAGGTCTTGAACCGCCTCGGGGGTTTCTTCGGCCATTTCGAGGGTGATCTTATAGTTGCGAGACCGTCGAGAGCCTTTTGGAATAGCCTCGATGGTTACTTTGGTCAGCCCGAGGGTTGACTTATGAGTCATCGGAACTATAGAAGGTCTTGAAATGCCTCCGAAATTTCTTCGGCCGGGCTGGGGGTGACCTGATAGTCGAGAGCCTTTTGGAACCACCTTGAGGGCTTCTTTGGCCGACTCGGGGGTTAACTCGAGAGTCATCGGAACTAAAGAAGGTCTTGAACCACCTCGGGGTTTTTTCGGTCGGCCCGGGGGTGACCTAATAGTCGCTAGACAGTCAAGAGCCTTTTGGAACCGCCTCGGGGGTTTCTTCGACCCGCTTGGGGGTTGACTCGAGAGTCATAGGAACCATCAAAGGTCTTGAACCTTCTCGGGAGTTTCTTCGGCCAGCCCGGGGGTGACTTGATAGTTGCGAGACCGTCGAGAGACTTTTGAAACATCCTAGGGGGTTTTTTTAGCTAGCCATGGGGTCGACTCAAAAGTCATCGAAACCATCGAAGGTCTTGAACTGCCTTGGGGGTTTCTTCAGCCGCCCCGGGGGTGACCTTATAGTCGCGAGACTATCGAGAGCATTTTGAAACCGCCTCGGGTGTTTCTTCGATCAGCTCGGGGGTTAAGTTGAGAGTCGCCAGAACTATCAAAGGTCTTGAACCGTCTTGGAGTTTTCTTTGGCCGGCTCGGGAGTGACCTGATAGTCGTGAGACCATCGAGAGCCTTTTGAAACCGCCTCGTAGGTTTCTTCGATCAGCCCAGGGGTTGACTCGATAGTCGTCGGAACCATCGAAGGTCATAAACCATCTCGGGGGTTTCTTCGGTCGGCCCGAGGGTTGACTTGAGAGTCATTGAAACCATCAAAGGTCTTGAACCGCCTTAAGGGTTTATTCGGCCGCCCTGGGAGTGACCTTATAGTCACAGGACCATCGAGAGCATTTTGGCACCGCCTTAAGGGTTCCTTCGACTGGATCAGGGGTTGACTCGAGAGTCGTTGAAACCATCGAAGGTCTTGAACCACCTTGGGGGTTTCTTTGGCTAGCCCAAGGATGACCTAATGGTCGCGAGATCGTTGAGAGCCTTTTGAAACTGCCTCAAGGTTTTCTTCGGCTGGTCCGGGAGTTGACTCGAGAGTCACTGGAACCATCAAAGGTTTTGAACCGCCCCAAGGGTGACCTGATAGTCGCGAGACTGTCGAGAGCCTTTGGAACCGCCTCGGGGGTTTCTTCGACCGGCTCGAGGGTTGACTCGAGAATCGCTGAAACTATCGAAGGTCTTGAACTGCCTCAAGGTTTTCTTTGGTCGGCCTGCAGGTGACCTGATAGTCACAAGACCATCGAGAGCCTTTTAAACTGCCTCGACAGTTTCTTTGGCTGGCCCGATGGTGACCTTATAGTTTCGAGACCGTCGAGAGCATTTCAGAATAGCCTTGGCAGTTTCTTCGATCGACCCGAGGGTTGACTCGAGAGTCGTCGGAACCATAAAAAGTCTTGAATTGTCTCGGGGTTTCTTCGACTGACCCGGGGGTGACCTGATAGTCGTGAGACCATCTAGAGCCTTTTGAAACTGTCTCAGGATTTCTTTGGCTGGTCCAGGGGTTGACTCAAGAGTCCTCGGAACCATCGAAGGTATTGAACCGCCTCGGGGGTTTTTTTGGTCGGCCTGGGGTGACCTTATAGTCGCGAGATCGTCGAGAGCATTTTGGAACCGTCTCGGGGGTTTCTTCAACCGGCTGGGGGGTTGACTCGAGAGTTACTACAACCATCGAAGGTCTTAAACCGTCTCGAGGGGTTCTTCGATCGGCCCGAGGGTGACCCGATAGTCGCGAGACCATTGAGAACCTTTTGAAACCGCCTTAGGGTTTTCTTTGGTTGGTCCGAGGGTTGACTCGAGAGTTGCCGGAACCGTCGAAGGTCTTGAACCATCTTGGGGGTTTCTTCGGTCGGCTCTAAGGTGACCTTATAGTCACAAAATCGTCGAGAACTTTTTGGAATAGCCTCGGTGGTTTCTTCGGTCGGCCCGATGGTTGACTCGAGAGTCGTTGGAACCATAGAAAGTCTTGAACCGCCTCAGAGGTTTCTTCAGCCGGCCCGAGGGTGACTTGATAGTCGCGAGACCATCGAGAGCCTTTTGGAATCGCCTCGTGGGTTTCTTCGATCGGCTTGGGGGTTGACTCAAGAGTCATCGGGACTATCGAAGGTCTTGAACCACCTCGAGGATTTCTTCAGTCGGCCCGAGATTGACCTGATAGTCACGAGTCCATCGAGAGCCTTTTGAAACCGCATCGGGGTTTTCTTCGGCTGGTCTAGGGGTTGACTCAAGAGTTGCCAAAACCATCGACGGTATTGTACTCCCTCGAGGGTTTCTTTGGCCGACCCGAGGGTGACCATATAGTTGCGAGACCGTCGAGAGCATTTTGGAACCGCCTCGTGGGTTTCTTCGACTAACTCGGGGGTCGAGTCGAGAGTCGCCGAAACCATCGAAGGTCTTGAACCATCTTGGGGGTTTCTTCGGCTGACTCGGGGTTGACCTGATAGTCACGAGACCGTTGAGCCTTTTGAAACTGCCTTAGGGTTTTCTTCAGCTAGTCTGAGGGTTGACTCGAGAGTCGCCGGAACCATCGAAGGTCTTGAACCATCTTGGGGGGTTTCTTCGGCTGGCCCGGGGTGACCTGATAGTCGCGAGACCATCAAGAGCCTTTTGGAACAGCCTTATGGGTTTCTTCGGCCGGCTCGGGGTTTCACTCGAGAGTCTCCCAAACCATCGAAGGTCTTGAACCATCTCAGGGTTTTCTTCAGTTGGCCCGAGGGTGACTTGATAGTCGTGAGACTGTTGAGAGCCTTTTGAAACCGCCTCAGGGTTTTCTTCGGTTGGTCCAGGGGTTGACTTGATAGTCATCAAAACCATCGAAGTTCTTGAACCGGCTCGGGGGTTTCTTTGGCCGGCTCGGGGTGACCTTATAGTCGCAAGACCGTTGAGAGCATTTTGGAACAGCCTTGGCTGTTTGTTCAGTTGGCTCGGGGGTTGACTCGAGAGTCGCTGAAACCATCAAAGGTCTTGAACTGCCTCGGGGGTTTCTTCGGCCGGCCCGAGGGTGACCTAATAGTCGCAAGACCGTTAAGAGCCTTTTGGAATCGCCTCAGAGGTTTTTTTGACCAACTTGGGGTTTGACTTGAGAGTTGCCGGAACAATCGAAGCTCTTGAACCGCCTCGGGGGTTTCTTTGGCCAACTCGGGGGTGACTTGATAGTCATGAGACCGTCGAGAGCCTTTTGAAACTACCTCAGCATTTTCTTCGACTGGTCCGGAGGATGACTCAAGGGTCCTCAGAACCATCTAAGGTATTGAACCGCCTCGGGGGTTTCTTTGGCCGGCCAGAGGGTGACCTTATAGTCGCGAGACCATCGAGAGCATTTTGGAACCATCTCGGGGCTTTTTTTGGCCAGCTCGGGGGTTGACTCGAGAGTCACCAGAACCATCGAAGGTCTTGAACCACCTCGATGGTTTCTTCGGTCGGTCCGAGGATGACCTGAAAGTCACGAGACCATTAAGAGCCTTTTGAAACCACCTTAGGGTTTTCTTCGGCTAGTCCGAGGGTTGACTCAAGAGTTGCCGAAACCATTGAAGGTCTTGAACAACCTCGAGGATTTCTTCGGCCGACTCGGGGTGACCTTATAGTCGCTAGACCATTGAGAGCATTTTGGAACAGCCTCGAGGGTTTCTTCAACCGGCCCGGGGTGACCTTATAGTCGCAAGACCGTCGAGAGCATTTTGGAACAGCCTCGGTGGTTTCTTCGGTCGGCTCGAGGGTTGACTCAAGAGTTGCCGAAACAATTGATGGTCTCAAACCTGTTGGAGGTTTCTTAGGCTGACCTGGGGGTGACTTGATAGTTGCAAGACTGTCGAGAGCCTTTTGGAACCACCTCGAAGGTTTCTTCGGCCGGCTTGGGGTCGACTCGAGAGTCGACAAAACAATCGAAGGTCTTGAACCGCCTCGGGGGTTTCTTTGATCAGCCCGAGGTTGACCTTATAGTCACGAAACCGTCGAGAGCCTTTTAAAACTGCCTCAGGGTTTTCTTCAACTAGTTTGGGGGTTGACTTAAGAGTCATCGGAACCATTGAAGGTTTTGAACCGCCTTGGGAGTTTCTTCGACCAACACGAGGGTGACCTGATAGTTGCAAGACCATTGAGAGCCTTTTGAAACTGCCTCGAGGGTTTCTTCGACCAGCTTGGAGGTTGACTCGAGTGTCGCCGAAACCATCGAAGGTCTTGAACCGCCTTGGGGATTTCTTTGGCCAGCCCGGGGGTGAGACCTAATAGTCGTGAGACCGTTGAGAGCTTTCTGAAACTGCCTCAGGGTTTTCTTCAGCTGGTTCGAGGGTTGACTCAAGAGTCGTTGGAACCATCGAAGGTCTTGATCCACCTCGGGGTTTCTTCGGCTGGCCCTGGGGCAACCATATAGTCGCGAGACCGTCGAGAGCATTTTGGAACAGCCTCGATGGTTTCTTCGGTCGGCCCGGGGGTTGACTCGAGAGTCACCGAAACCATTGAAGGTCTTGAACCACCTCGGGGGTTTCTTCGATCGGCCCGGGGGTGACTTGATAGTCACGAGACCATCAAGAGCCTTTTGAAACCACCTCAGGGGTTTCTTTGGTCGGCTTAGGGGTTCACTCGAGAGTTGCCGGAACCATCGATGGTCTTGAACTGCCTTGGGGATTTCTTTGGCCTAGCCAGGGGTGACCTTATAGTCACGAGGCCGTCAAGAGCATTTTGGAACCGCCTCGGGGGTTTCTTCGGTCGGCTCAGGGGTTGACTCAAGAGTCGTTGGAACCATCAAAGGTCTTGAACCGCCTCAAGGGTTTCATTGGTCGGTCCGAGGATGACCTGATAGTCGCAAAGACCATTGAGAGCCCTTTCAAACCACCTCAGGGTTTTCTTCGATTGGTCCGAGGGTTGACTCGAGAGTCGCTGAAACCATCGAAGGTCTTGAACCACCTCAGAGGTTTCTTCGGCCGGCCTAGGGGTGACCTTATAGTCACGAGACCGTTGAGATCATTTTGGAACAACCTCGGCCGTTACTTCGGTCGGCCCAGGGGTTGACTCGAGAGTCATCGGAACCATCGAAGGTCTTGAACCACCTCGAGGGTTTCTTTGGCTGGTCTGGGAGTGACCTAGTAATCGCGAGACCATCAAGAACCTTTTGGAACTGCCTCGGGGGTTTCTTCAGTTGGCTTGGGGGTTGACTCGAGAGTCACCGGAACCATTGAAGGTCTTGAACCGCCTCGGGGGTTTCTTTGGCCGGCTTGGGGGTGACCTGATAGTTGTGAGACCATCGAGAGCCTTTTGGAATCGCCTCATGGGTTTCTTCGACCGACTTAAGGGTTGACTTAAGAGTCGCCGGAACCATCGAAGGTCTTGAACCGCCTCGAAGGTTTCCTCGGCTAGCTTGGGGACTTGATAGTCGTGAAACCGTTAGAGCCTTTTGAAAATGCCTCGGGATCTTCTTCAGCTGGTCCGGGGGTTGACTCGAGAATCGCTGAAACCATCAAAGGTCTTGAACCGACTCGAAATTTTCTTTAGCCGGCCAGGGGGTGACCTGATAGTCGCGAGATCATTAAGAACCTTTTGAAACCGCCTCTGGGTTTTCTTCAGCCGGTCCATGGGTTGACTCGAGAGTTATCAAAACCATTAAAGGTCTTAAACCGCCTTGGGGGTTTCTTTGGCCGGCCCAGGGATGACCTTATAGTCACGAGATCATCGAGAGCATTTTGGAACAGCCTCAGCGGTTTCTTCGATCGGCCCGAGGGTTGACTCGACGGTCGTCCGAACCATCGAAGGTCTTGAACTGCCTCAGGGTTTCTTCGACCGGCCCAAGGGTGACCTAATAGTCACGAGACCGTCTAGAGCCTTTTGGAATTGCCTTATGGGTTTCTTTGACCGACTTGGGGGTTGACTCAAGAGTCGCCAGAACCATCGAAGGTCTTAAACCGCCTCAAGGGTTTCTTCGGCCGGCCTAGGGATGACCTGATAGTCGCGAGACCGTTGAGAGACTTCTAAAACTGCCTCAAGGTTTTCTTCGGCTGGTCCGAGGGTTGACTCGAGAGTTGTCAGAACCATCGAAGGTCTTGATCCACCTCGGGGTTTCTTTGGCTGATCCGGGGGCAACCTTATAGTCGCAAGACCATTGAGAGCATTTTGGAACAGCCTTGGTGGTTTCTTTGGTCGGCTCGGGGGCTGACTCGAGAGTCGTCGAAACCATCGAAGGTCTTGAACCGTCTCGGAGGTTTCTTCGGTCGGCCCAGGGGTGACCTGATAGTCGCGAGACCATTGAGAGCCTTTTAGAATAGTCTCGGAGGTTTCTTTGGTTAACCCGAGGGTTGACTCGAGAGTCATTGGAACCATCGAAGGTCTTGAACCACCTCGAGAATTTCTTCGGCCACCCCGAGGGTGACCTTATAGTTGCGAGACCGTCGAGAGCCTTTTGGAACCACCTCGGAAGTTTCTTTGGCCGACTTGGGGGTTGACTCGAGAGTCGTCGAAACCATCGAAGGTCTTGAATCATCTCAAGGTTTTCTTTGGCTGGCTCGGGGGTGACCTGATAGTCGTGAGACTGTCGAGAGCCTTTTAAAATGGCCTCATGGATTTCTTCGGATGGCCCGGGGATTAACTCAAGAATCGCCAGGAATCATCGAAGGTCTTGAACCGCCTCAGGGATTTCTTTGATTGCCCCGAGGTGACCTTATAGTTGCGAGACCATCGAGAGCAATTTGGAACAACCTCGGTGGCTTCTTCAGTCAGCCCGGGAGTTGACTCGTGAGTCATCAGAACCATCAAAGGTCTTGAACTATCTAAAAAATTTCCTCAGCCGGGCCGGGGATGACCTGATAGTCGCGAGACTGTCGAGAGCCTTTTGAAACCCCCTGGGGGGCTTCTTCGGCCCGCTCGGGGGTTGACTCGAGAGTCGCCGAAACCATTGAAGGTCTTAAACCACCTCGAGGGTTTCTTCGGTCGGCCCGGGGTGACCTGATAGTCGCGAGACCGTTAAGAGCCTTTTAGAACTGCCTCGGGGGTTTCTTCAACCGGCTTGGGGGTTGACTCGAGAGTTGTTGGAACCATCGAAGGTCTTGAATCATCTCGTGGTTTTCTTCGACCAGCCCGGGGTGACCTAATAGTCGAGAGACTGTTGAGAGCCTTTTGGAATTGCCTTGAGCATTTCTTTGGCCAGCATGGGGATTGGCTTGAGAGTCGTTGAAACCATCGAAGGTCTTGAACCTTCTCGAGGGTTTCTTCAGCCGGCCCGAGGGTGACCTGATACTCGCAAGACCGTCAAGAGCCTTTTGAAACATCCTCGGGGGTTTCTTCGGCTGGCCAAAGGGTCGACTCAAGAGTCGTTGAAACCATCAAAGGTCTTGAACTGCCTCGGGGGTTTATTCGGTCGCCCCGGGGTTGACCTTATAGTCGCGAGACCGTCGAGAGTATTTTGGAACCGCCTCGGGTTTTCTTCAATTGGCTCGAGGGTTGAGTCGAGAGTCGCCAGAACCATCGAAGGTCTTGAACCATTCAAGGTTTTCTTTGGTCGGTCCGGGGTTGACCTGATAGTCGCAAGACCATCGAGAGCCTTTTGAAACTGCCTCGTGGGTTTCTTTGGTCGGCCAGGGGGTTGACTCGAGAGTCGCCAGAACCATCAAAGGTCTTGAACCATCTTGAGGATTTCTTCAGTCGACCCAGGGGTGCGAGACTGTCGAGAGCAATTTGGAACAACCTCGATGATTTCTTTGGTCTGCCCGGGGGTTGACTCGTGAGTCATCAAAACCATCGAAGGTCTTGAACTGCATCGGGGGTTTCTTCGACCGGCCCGGGGTAGACCTGATAGTTATGAGACCATCAAAAGCCTTTTGAAACTGCCTCAGGGATTTCTTTGGCTAGCTCGGAGATTAACTCGAGAGTCGTCGAAACTATCGAAGGTCTTGAACCGCCTCAGGGGTTTTTTCGATCGGCCCGAGGGTGACCTGATAGTCATGAGACCATCGAGAGCCTTTTGGAACTACCTCAAAGGTTTCTTCGGTTGGTCCGAAGGTTGACTTGAGAGTTGTCGAAACCATCAAAGGTCTTGAACCGTCTCGAGGGTTTCTTCGACCTATCCGAGGTGACCTGATAGTCGCAAGACCGTCGAGAGCCTTTTGGAACTGCCTTAGGGGTTTCTTCGACCGGTCCAGGGGTTGACTCAAGAGTCATCGGAACCATCAGAGTTCTTGAACCGCCTTAGGGGTTTCTTCGATCGGCCCGAGGGTGACCTAATAGTCGTGAGACTGTTGAGAGCCTTATAAAAGGGTTTGTGTGAGAAAACGGATCGCCGCCATCACGCCAGGCCTCACATTTTAATTTTTAAATCTATCTCCATAATTTTCTTGAGAAATGTTGGACTAGCACGAATATTGACAAACGAACCGCAATCTCAGATAACGTAATGTGAGTATCACACGAAAACCTTCGCCTATAATAAGGCCCATCATTGGCCATTTATATTTCAACCAGACATCGATATTGACTTTTCAAAAGTTAATCATGTTGGTCATGTTTCTTCAGTCGGCTCGGGGGTTGACTCGTGAGTCGCTGGAACCATCGAAGGTCTTGAACTGCCTTGGGTGTTTCTTCGTCCGGCCTAGGGGGACCTGATAGTCACGAGACCGTCGAGAGCCATTTGGAATCGCATTGGGGGTTACATCGGTTGGCTCGAGGGTTGACTCAAGTCGCTGGAACCATTGAAGGTCTTGAACTGTCTCGGGATTTTCTTCGGTCGGTCTAAGGTAACCTGATAGTTGCGAGACTGTTGATAGCATTTTGAAACCGCCTCAAGGGTTTCTTCGACCGGCCTAGATGTTGACTCGAGAGTCATCGGAACCATCGAAAGTCTTGAACCGCCTTGGGATTTCTTCGACTAGCCCGAGGATGACCTGATAGTCGCAAGACCATCGATAGCCTTTTGAAACTACCTCGGGGGTTTTTTTGATCGGCTCGGGGTTGACTGGAGAGTCGCCAGAACCATCGAAGGTCTTGAACCATCTCAGGGTTTTCTTCGACGGCCCAGGGGTGACCTGATAGTTGTGAGAGTGTCGAGAGTCTTTTGAAACTGCCTTGGGGGTTTATTCGGTCGATCCAAGGGTTGACTCGAGAGTCGCCGAAACCATCGAAAGTCTTGAACTGCCTCGAAGGTTTATTTAGTCGGCCTGGGTGTGACCTTATAGTCGCGAGACCATCGAGAGCATTTTGAAACAGCCTCGACGATTTCTTTTGTCGGCCCAAGGGTTGACTCGAAAGTCGTCGGAACCATCGAAGGTCTTGAACTGCCTCGGGGGTTTCTTTGGTCAGCCCAAGGATGACCTGATAGTTGCGAGACCATCGAGAGCCTTTTGGAACCGTCTCGAGGGTTTCTTCGGCTGGCCCAAGGGTTGACTCGAGAGTCGCCAGAGCCATCAAAGGTCTTAAACTGCCTCAAGGGTTTCTTCGGTCAGCTCGAAGGTGACCTAATAGTCACGAGACTATCGAGAGCCTTTTAGAACCGCCTTGAGGATTTCTTTGGCCGGCCCAGGGGTTGACTCGAGAGTTGTCGAAACCATCGAAGGTCTTGAACCGCCTTGGATGTTTCTTCGTTCGGCCCGGGGAAGACCTGATAGTAGCGAGACCGTCGATAGCCTTTTAAAACCGCCTCGAGGGTTTCTTCAGTCGACCCGAGGGCTGACTCGAGAGTTGCCAGAACCATTGAAGGTTTTGAACCGTTTCGATGGTTTCTTCAGCCGACCCAAGGTTGACCTGATAGTCGCGAGACTGTCGAGCGCCTTTTGGGACCGCCTCGGGGGTTTTTCAGTCAGCCTGAGGGGTTGTTGAACTTTCAAATCAGATAAGAAGGCAGTATTTGAAGCTCCTCTTATTTCCATCAGTTGAATGCATACATCATTGATAATATCAGCGGAGATTGTCCGTGTTTCAGGTGTGGGGGATTGGCCGTCTATCGAGCCCTTCAATCCGGTACGCTCCTCAGTACAGTGCTTCAATAACCCGATAGGGGCCCTCTTAGTTTGGAGATAGCTTGCCCCCTTCCATTGGCTTGGATACTTTGGCCCTTCTAAGGACTAGATCTTTAAGGCGAAATGTTTTGAGGTGAACTCGAGCGTTGTAATACTCCAAAAAGATAGTTGATAATAAACAGCTAGACACCAAAAGTTGTGAAACATATAAAAAACAAACTGAAATAAATGAAAAGCTGAATATATGAAAACAGATAAGATAAACAAAATAAACTAAATGCAAATGTGCATAAAACTGGATTTGTGATTGTAAACATGACTAGATTTGTGATTGTAACCATGTCAACAGAAAATAAAGAGTAAAAAACAAGATCATGCAAACATGAAAATGTAAACATAAATTTTACAAATATAGACTGAATTGAATTCAAAGTATATCCCCCCAAAAAAAACCAACTGCACTATTAAACGGATGGAAAAATGGAATATAAATAAAAATGAATATATTGAAAATGAAATAAATGAAAAGGTAGAAAATACAAAACCGAATTTAAGAAAAATTTAAGAAATTAAAAGGTAGAAAATGACAATAGATAGAAAATACAAAACAGATTAAAAAAAACACTAGAGCACAAAATAATACACAAATTGAAAGGCAACAAAAAATATTAATGGAAACCAAACAACATAAAATGTGCAAAGTATAATTAAAAATGCAAATTGAAGAATGGAAAATAAGAAAATCATAAATAGAAAAATAATTAACAAGAAAAAAGAAAGACATATGTCTCCATCCCACTATTCTTCTGAATTCTATCATTTGTCATCCTAATACATGCTTTTGGTAGAAAAAGATTTCTAACACATATTGCAAAACATTACCTTTTTTCTTGTTCTAGAGGTTTGGTGGGAATGTTGTGCGAAGCAAGAACAACATCAAACAAAAATTGGATTCTGATAAGAGAAGTAGAGAGTCGTAGTTATGCATTTTACTTATTTCTGCCTAGTAGAAAGAAAAGTAAGAGTTAAACCGAAGGTTTGCTATAAAATGATGTACCTATGACATAGTGAAATCATTGTTTTATCCAACAAGTATTACAATAACATAGTCAGAGAAAATCACCGAAGATTATATCTATATTCGAACTAGAGGTGGGGAAGGGAGAGCTAAGGGCCTAGGGGGACAACCATCCTCTAAAAAACCCAAATTAACATAACATCTCACACAATGTTCAGAGCCAGATGAATGATTTGATGTTAGAACATATAAAAGATAAAAGAAAAAAAATATGAAGAAACAAAGGAAATAGTAATTCATCATCAAGTTCCCAAAAACCAACTCTTCTAAATTAGCTTTCCTATAAAATTCTCCTCAAAAAAAGTTCTCCTATAAAATTTCGTTACTAAAAGCCAGTGGATTTTGTAACAAGGGAAAGAAAATTCTAAAATACTTAACAGGTGAAATCTTAAAGCCTCCATTTTTGCTCAATGATGCAGGATCTTGGAGAAAATTAAAGCCACACACTGTCCTTCAGTTTTAGTAAATAAATCTGTCATAGGTTTAAGAATAATGTAGCAGACTACCAAAAAGTTAAAAAAAGAGCAAGGCAAAAGAAGACTCCTTGTACAACTGTAAAAGGGATATAAACATATTATAACACAAAGACCCAATGCAAGAACAGTCTGGAAAATTGACAGAAGAAGAAAACTGCAATGGTGGAAATTACCTATAATGCCAAGCCCAAATTACAAATCAAGAACATCACAAGGTTTCAAAGAAGCAAGAAAATCAGATTACAAAGATTCCTAGAAAGCAAATTTTCAAAGTTCTCTGCTGAAGTCCTACTTCGCCATCAGCAGTGAGAAACACAGCAAACACAAGCATTGACATAGAATGAAAAATCTGACAAGATTTATAGTATGAGCTACTTGTAGTAAAAATGAGCAAGAAATATCAGAGTAATAAGCCCAATGAAAGACTACCGCTTATCCATAACGGTAGTGATTCAATGACAGAAATCATATCAAACATATGCATTAAACAAAGATTGACTTTAAGGATCAAATTACAGAAGCTTACTCTAATCATCAATATATCTAAAGTCAAGATAGTGTAAAAGATTGCACGGATATGCCTTCCACAATAATAAAGCATTCACAGGGAAGAGGCCAACTAATTGGAAATATTGACTTTGATCATTAGCAAGGAAAAAATAGCAGAACAACACAACGAAAAATTCAAAATGGTTACATCACTATCAAATCAAAAATTCCCTGCCAAGAACGTTAGAACGACACCGAAACTCCATCATAAAGTTCTCCAATCATCAAATATGGGGCAGAAAAGGTCATCAAAATCCAAGAACTTAAAAAAATTATGTAGAGCAATATCCAGATGTAGACGATCGACATATCGCAATTAGGACACAAAAATATACCATCAAAACTGGACCGGGGGAGAAATCGAGAACATCACTGGAATCTAAAGAAAAAAGTTATAAAAAAAAGAAGAACAGACAAGTTACCATATAACGCCCAAGCCAAACTAGAAATCAAGAACCATATATTGAATCTAAAGAACTATCACCGCAAAAACTCCAAAACCCCAAATTAGAAGAACTCAGAAAACAATCAAGAAAACAGGAAATA
>UESW01004369.1:0-49012 GCA_900491605.1 Calamus simplicifolius | reverse complement strand
GGTGGATTTTTTCAAATTGATCCTTTCGCAAATATGGATATTAATTATCTTTTGAACCCTACTGGTTTACAACCATTTTTTTTGGGGGCAAAATATATGGAAGAGTTTTTTTGTATGCCATCTATTAGTTATATGAGTTTATGTCGCTTTGAGAATCAGGATATTTCTTTGTGGTGTTTATGTTGGTCAATTGGTTCAGGCCAGACTTACAGCTCATGCTGCTGAGTGGAGAGTTTTTTATTTGACTCTTTTGTCTGTGGTTTAGTTCTACTTCTTTCATTCGCCTGGCTTGTAAAGTTTGCAGTTTTTAGGATAGTTGTCTTAGGAGTTTCTAGTTGATGACTAAAGAAAAAAAAATCCATAATTTGCATCCCGTGGAAGTCTGTGTTAGCTTTAAATGCTTTGTTTGATGTGTTTTCTATTATGATGCACAAACAAAGATCTCTTATTGGCTCATTTCTTTATTATACATTGCTCGTTTTCCTTCATATTGCTATTGTTTGCTGCAGATTTTCGTTCTCTCCAATTCGAAGGCGACGCGGTGGCACACGTAGGAGCCCAGGTGGCATCCTTTCATTCTTGTGGACCTGCAAAACAACATCCTCACGTAGAGATTTGAGTGGGTGGTCTATGCGGAAGACCCTCCGATGATCTTTGGCCACAAACAATGTGAAGAAGGTATGGAGAGAAGGAATGTCATCAATGGGGGTATTTCCATGCATACCTGGGGGTCCCTAGGACCTGATGTTTAAAAGCAGCAGAGTGGTATACTGTTACCTACTTTTTTGGGTATAATTATGGAATTTGAAGGAGGATAAGATCGATTTTCGATGTATACCTTATCAGGAGGATTTTAGATCCCGCTAATTACGAAGGTGGTCACATTTGGCTCCTATTTTTGTTTAAGGAGGCTGATCTCAAGATTTCCGCGATAACGGTAATCTAGCATCCGAAACCTTTGGCGCAGCCGAAGGTTGGCATAAAGATAATCGTTGGGTGATTCCTAACTATCAAGGTTCGACAACCCTGGTTCGGGAGCTAGCTTCGGCAAATGAAGCCGAGCGAGCACGGCTGAAGGTTGGCATAAAGAACAGTCGATCGGGTGACTCCCGACTATTGAGGTTCAAACCCTAGTTTGGGAGCGAGCTTCGGGAAATGAAGCCGAGGGTCGATTGGCTGAGGCTCGAACTAGCAAGACTTGGGTAGAGATGCCGATGGAACAGCTCAGCAAACATTTTACCCCGCATCACTTATCCCCCCATTCCTAAGTTTGAAGTTTATGTTCGGGCTTAGGGAGTAGAGTCTAGGGGCCCACTCCCACTAGCGGGGGCTAAATTCGAAGAGATGCTTTTGCCATGATTGTTGATACAGCATGATCACCTAGGTTGTCCAATGGGCGAGCTTTTTGAATTTGATCAAGGGTAGCTAATTGGATGACACGTGGCAAAGCCGAAGATCCCACTACCTGAACCGAGAGGTCATGGCTCCTAGAGCTCCCCCCGTAATGATGTCATGCAATGGCTGTAAAAGGGAGAGACCGATGCCTTCTCGTCACATCTCTTCAAATTTTTGGTACTACTTTCTCTTCTAAGTTTAAGTGTCCCTAGTTGAAGAAGACCAAGGTCGGTTCTATTTATGTCCATTCCGAAGACATGGAAGCACATCCAACTTACATCGTCTCATCGATGACTCTGACGGATTTAGAGAGAATCCATCGTGAATAATAAATCCTGGCAACTACCATCTGCAAGAACAAAGAACTTAAACCATCGAAGGTCTTGAACCATCTCGGGGTTATCTTCGGCCGGCCCGGGGGTGACCTGATAGTTGCAAGACCGGGGAGAGCCTTTTGAAACCGTCTCGTGGGTTTCTTCGGCCAGCCCGAGGATTTATTCGAGAGTCGACGGAAGCATCGAAGATCTTGGACCACCTCGGGGGTATCTTTGGTCGGTCTGGGGTTGACCTTATAGTTATGAGACCATCGAGAGCAATTTGGAACAGTCTCGACAGCTTCTTCGATCAGCCGTGGTTGACTCGTGAGTCGCCGGAACCATCGAAGGTTTTGAACTGCTTCGGAGGTTTTTTTGGTTAGGCCGGGAGTGACTTGATAGTTGCGAGACCATCGAGAGCCTTTTGGAACAGCCTTAGGGGTTTCTTCGGCCAGCCCGAGCGTGACCTGATAGTTGTGAGATAGTTGAGAGCCTTTTAAAACCGCCTCAGGATTTTCTTTGGCTGGTCCGAAGGTTGACTCAAGAGTCACTGGAACCATCGAAGGTCTTGAACAGCCTCGGGGGTTTTTTCGGTCGGCCCAGGGGTGACCTTATAGTCGTAAGACCGTTGAGGGCCTTTTGAAACCTCCTCAAGGATTTCTTCGACTGGTCCGGGGTTGACTCGAGAGTCGCCGAAACCATCGAAGGTCTTGAACCACCTCGGGGGCTTCTTCGGTTGGCCCGGGGTTGACCTTATAGTCACGAGATCATCAAGAGCATTTTGGAACAGCCTTGGCGGTTTCTTCGGTCAGTCCGGGGGTTGACTCGAGAGTCGCCGAAACCATCGAAGGTCCTGAACAGCCTCATGGATTTCTTCGGTCAGCCCGAGGATGACCTGATAGTTGCGAGACCATTTAGAGCCTTTTGAAACTGCTTTGGGGGTTTCTTCGGCCGGCCCGAGGGTTGACTCGAGAGTCGTCGGAACCATCGAAGGTCTTGAACCATCTCGAGGATTTCTTCGATCGCCCCGGGGGTGACCTGATAGTCGCGAGACCGTCGAAAGCCTTTCGAAACTACCTCAGGGGTTTCTTCAGCCGGCTCGGGGGTTTACTCGAGAGTCGCCTAAACCATCGAAGGTCTTGACCATCTTGGGGTTTTTTTCGGTCGGTCCGGGGGTGACCTGATAGTCGCGAGTCTGTTGAGAGCCTTTTGAAACCACCTTAGGATTTTCTTTGGCTGGTCCGGGGTTCTAAAACAATCGAAGATCTTGAACCACCTTGGGGTTTCTTTGGCCGGTATGGGGTGACTTTATAGTCGTGAGACCGTTGAGAGCATTTTGGAACAGCCTCAGCGGTTCTTCGAACGGCCTGGGGGTTGACTTGAGAGTCATCGGAACCATCGAAAGTCTTGAAACCGTTTTCGGAGTTCTTCGGTCGGCTGGTGGTGACCTGATAGTCGCGAGACCATCGAGAGCCTTTTGAAATCGCCTCAGGGGGTTCTTTGGTCAGATTGAGGGTTGACTCGAGAGTCGCCGAAACCATCAAAGGTCTTAAACCACCTCGAAGATTTCTTCGGCCGGCCCAAGGGTGACCTGATAGTCGCGAGACCGTCGAGAGCCTTTTGAAATTTCTCAAGATATTCTTCGGCTGGTCCGAGGGTTGACTCAAGAGTCGTCGAAACAATTGAAGGTCTTGAACTATCTCGAGGATTTCTTCGATTAGCCCGAGGGTGACCTTATAGTCGCGAGATCGTCGAGAGCATTTTGGAAGCCTCGGTGTTTTCTTCTGTCGGCCCAAAGGTTGATTCTAGAGTGCCCGAACCATCGAAGGTCTTGAACCGCCTCAGCTTCGGCCCGAAGGTTGATTCTAGAGTTGCCCGAACCATCGAAGGTCTTGAACCGCCTCAGGGGTTTCTTCGGCTGGTCCAAGGGTGACCTGATAGTCATGAGACTGTCGAGAGTCTTTTGGAACTGCCTTAGGGTTTTCTTCGATCGACCTGAACATGACCTGATAGTCACGAGACTATCGAGAGCATTTTGGAAGCATTGAAGGTCTTGAACCATGTCAAGGTTTTCTTCGGCCCGCTCGAGGGTGACTTGATGAAGTAAGACCATCGAGAGCCTTTTGGATTCGCATTGAGGGTTTCTTTGGTCGGCTTGGGGATTGACTCGAGAGTCATCAGAACCATCGAAGCTCTTGAACTGCCTCGGGGTTTCTTCGATCGGCCCGGGGGTGACCTGGTAGTCACTAGGCCGTCGAGAGCCTTTGAAACAGTCTCAAGGGTTTCTTCGGCTAGCCCGGGGATTGACTCGAGAGTAGTCGGAACCATCGAAGGTCTTGAATCGTCTTAGAGGTTTCTTTGGCCAGCCCGGGGATGACCTGATAGTCGTAATGTCGTGGAAAGCCTTTCAAAATTACCTCAAGGTTTTCTTAGGCTGGTCTAGGGGTTGACTTGAGAGTCGTCGGAACCATCGAAGGTCTTGAGTAGTCCCGGGGGTGACCTAATAGTTGCAAGACCGTCGATAGCCTTTTGGAACCGCCTCGAGGGTTGACTCGAGAGTCACCGAAACCATCAAAGGTCTTGAACTATCTCGGAGTTATCTTCGACCGGCCCGAGGGTGACCTGATAGTCGCGAAACTGTCGAGAGCCTTTTGAAACCACCTTGTGGGTTTCTTCGGCCAGCCTAGGGATTTACTTGAGAGTCGACGGAAGCATCGAAGGTCTTGGTCCACTTCGGGGGTTTCTTCGATCGATCCGGGGTTGACCTTATAGTTATGAGATCATCGAGAGCAATTTGGAATAACCTCAGTAGTTTCTTTGATTAGCCTGGGGTTGACTCGTGAGTCGCAGGAACCATCGAAGGTCTTGAACTGCCTCGGAGGTTTCTTCCCCGGCCGGGGGTGACTTGATAGTTGCAAGACCATCGAGAGCCTTTTGAAACCGCCTTGGGAGTTTTTTCGGTCAGCTCGGGCATGACCTGATAGTTGTGAGACCGTTGACAGCCTCTTAAAACTGTCTCAGGGTTTTCTTTGTCTGGTATGAAGGTTGACTCGAGAGTCATCGGAACCATCGAAGGTCTTGAACAGCCTTGGAAGTTTCTTCGGCCTGCCCGGGGGTGACCTTATAGTCGCGAGACCATTGAAGCCTTTTTAAACTGCCTCAAGGTTTTCTTCAGCTGGTCCAGGGGCTGACTCGAGAGTCGTCGAACCATCGAAGGTCTTGAACCGCCTCGAGGGCTTCTTCAGCTAACCTAGGGTTGACCTTATAGTCATGAGATTGTCGAGAGCATTTTGGAACAGCCTCGGCGGTTTCTTTGGTCGGCCCGGGAGTTGACTCGAGAGTTGTCGGAACCATCAAGGTCTTGAACCGCCTTGGGCGTTTCATCGATCGGCCCGAGGATGACCTGATAGTTGCGAGACCGTTTAGAGCCTTTTGAAATTGCCTCAGGGGTTTCTTTGGCCGACCCGTGGGTTGACTCGAGAGTCTTCAGAACCATCGAAGGTCTTGAACCACTCTAGGGTTTCTTCGGCCACCCCGGGGGTGACCTGATAGTCGCGAGACATCGAGAGCCTTTCGGAACCGCCTTGGGGGTTGACTCGAGAGTCACCTGAACCATCGAAGGTTTTGAACCATCTTGGGGTTTTCTTCGGCCAGCCCAGGGGTGTTCTGATAGTCACAAGTCTATTGAGAGCCTTTTGAAACCACCTTAGGCTTTTCTTTGGCTAGTCCGAGGTTCCGGAACCATCGAAGATCTTGAACCGCCTTAGGGGTTTCTTCGGCCGGCCCGAGAGTGACTTTATAGTCATGAGACCGTCGAGAGCATTTTGGAACAGCCTTAGCAGTTTCTTCGAACGGCCTGGGGTTTGACTTGAGAGTCATCAGAACCATCGAAGGTCTTGAACCATCTTCAGGATTTCTTCGTCGGCCTGGGGGTGACCTAATAGTCGCGAGTCCTCGAGAGCCTTTTGAAATCACCTAAGGGGGTTTCTTCAGCCGGATTGGGGGTTGACTCGAGAGTCGCCGGAAACATTAAAGGTCTTAAATTGCCTCGGGATTTCTTCGATCGACCCGGGGGTGGCCTGATAGTCGTGAGACCGTCGAAAGCCATTTGAAACCACCTTAGAATATTCTTCGGCTGGTTCGAGGGTTGACTCAAGAGTCGCCGAAACCATCGAAGGTCTTGAACTACCTCAGGGGTTTCTCCGATCGGCCTGAGGATGACCTTATAGTCGCGAGACCATCGAGAGCATTTTGGAACAGCCTCAGCGATATCTTCTTTCGACCCGAGGGTTGACTCCAGAGTTGCCGAACCATCGAAGGTCTTGAACCATCTCGGGGTTTCTTCGATCAGCCCAAGAGTGACCTGATAGTCACGAGACCGTCGAGAGCCTTTTAGAACCACCTCAGGGTTTTCTTCGATCGGCTTGAATGTGACCTGATAGTCACGAGGCTATCGAGAGCATTTTGGAAACCATCGAAGGTCTTGAACCATGTCAGGGTTTTCTTCGACTGGCCCGGGAGTGACTTGATAGTCATAGACCATCGAGAGCCTTTTGGAATCGCATTGAGGGTTTCTTTGGTCGGCTCGGGGATTGAATCAAGAGTCATCAGAACATCGAAGCTCTTGAACCGCCTCGAAGGTTTTTTCGGTCGGCCCGAGGGTGACCTGGTAGTTGCTAGACCGTCAAGAACCTTTTGAAACATCTCTAGGGTTTCTTTGGCTGGCCCGGGGATTGACCCAAGAGTCGCCGGGACCATCGAAGGTCTTGAATTGCCTCAGAGGTTTCTTCGGTCGGCCCGAGGATGACCTGATAGTCGTAAGGTCATGGAGAGCCTTTCAAAATCACCTCAGGGTTTTCTTTGGCTGGTCTGGGTGTTGACTCGAGAGTTGCTGGAACCATTGAAGGTCTTGAGCCATCCCGGGTGTGACCTGATAGTTGCAAACCATCGAGAGCCTTTTAGAATCGCCTCGAGGGATTTTCGGCCAGCTCGAGGGTTGACTCGAGAGTCACCGAAACCATCAAAGGTCTTGAACTATCTCGAGGTTATCTTCGGCCGGCCTGGGGGTGACCTGATAGTCGCAAGACCGTCGAGAGCCTTTTGAAACTGCCTCGTGGCTCTTCGGCCAGCCTGAGGATTTACTCGAGAGTCTACGGAAGCATCGAAGGTCTTGGACCACCTTAGGGGTTTCTTCAGTCGGTCCGGGGTTGACCTTATAGTTATGAGACTGTCAAGAGCAATTTGGAACAGCCTTGGCAGTTTCTTCGATCAGCCCGGGGATGACTCATGAGTTGCTAGAACCATCGAAGGTCTTGAACTACCTCGGAGGTTTCTTCGGCTGGGCCGAGGGTGACTTGATAGTTGCGAGACCATCGAGAGCCTTTTGGAACTGCCTTGGGGGTTTCTTTGGTCAACCCGAGTGTGACCTGATAGTTGCAAGACCATTGAGAGCCTTTTAAAACCGCCTCAGGGTTTTCTTTGGCGGGTTCGAAGCTTGACTCAAGAGTCATCGAAACCATTGATGGCCTTGAACAGCCTCGGGGGTTTCTTCGGTCGGCCCGGGGGTGACCTTATAGTCGCAAGACCGTTGAGAGCCTTTTGAAACCACCTCAAGGTTTTCTTCGGCTGGTCCGGGGGTTGACTCGAGAGTTGCTGGAACCATCGAAGTTCTTGAACCGCCTTATGGGTTTCTTCGGCTGGCCCGAGTTGACCTTATAGTTGCGAGACCATCGAGAGCATTTTGGAATAGCCTCGGCGGTTTCTTTGGTCAGCCCAAGCGTTGACTCGAGAGTCGCCGAAACCATCGAAGGTTAAACCGCCTTGAGGGTTTCTTCGACCAGCTTGTGGATGACCTGATAGTTGCGAGACCATCTAGAGCCTTTTGAAACTGCCTCAGGGATTTCTTTGGCCGGCCTGGGGGTTGACTTGAGAGTCGTCGGAACCATCGAAGGTCTTGAACCATCTTGGGGGTTTCTTCAGCCGCCCCGGGTGACCTGATAGTCGCGAGACCGTTGAGAGCCTTTCAGAACTGCCTCGAGGGTTTCTTCAGCCGGCTCGAGGGTTGACTTGAGAGTCGCCTGAACCATCGAAGGTCTTGAACCATCTTGGGGTTTTATTCGGCCGGCCCGAGGGTGACCTGATAGTCGTGAGTCCGTTGAGAGCCTTTTGAAACCGCCTTAGGGTTTTCTTTGGCTGGTTCGGGGTTTGACTTGAGAGTTGCTAGAACCATCGATGATCTTGAACCACCTTGGGTGTTTCTTCGGTCGGCCCGGGGGTGACTTTATAGTTGCGAGATTGTCGAGAGCATTTTGGAACAGCCTCAACGGTTTCTTCAAACAGCCGGGGGTTGACTCGAGAGTCGTCAGAACCATCGAAGGTATTGAACCATCTTTGAGGTTTCTTCGATCGGCCTGGGGGTGACCTGATAGTCGTGAGACCGTCGAGTGCCTTTTGGAATCGCCTCAGGGGGTTTCTTCGACCGGATTGGGGGTTGACTCGAGAGTCGCCGAAACCATCAAAGGTCTTAAACCGCCTCAAGGATTTCTTTGGTCGGCCCGAGGGTGTCCTTATCATTGTGAAACTGTCGAGAGCCTTTTGAAACTGCCTCAGGATATTCTTCAGCTAGTCCGAGGGTTGACTCAAGAGTCGCCGGAACCATCGAAGGTCTTGAACTATCTCGGGGTTTCTTCGACCAGCCTAGGGGTGACCTTATAGTCACGAGACCATCGAGAGCATTTTGGAATAGTCTTGATGGTTTCTTCTGTCGGCTCAAGGGTTGACTGCAGAGTCGTCCGAACCATCGAAGGTCTTGAACCGTCTCGGGTGTTTCTTCGGTCGGCCCAAGGGTGACCTGATAGTCACGAGACCGTCGAGAGCCTTTTGGAATCACCTCGATGATTTCTTCGGCTGGCCCAGGGATGATCTGATAGTCGCAAGACAATCGAGAGCCTTTTGAAATCACCTCAGGATATTCTTCGGTTAGTCCGGCTGGTCCAAGGGTTGACTCAAGAGTCGCCGGAACCATCGAAGGTCTTGAACTACCTTGGGGGTTTCTTCGGCCAGCTCGAGGGTGACTTGATAGTCACGAGACCGTCGAGAGCATTTTGGAACAGCCTCATCGGATTATTAGGTCAGCCCGAGGGTTGACTAGAGAGTTGCCGAAACCATCAAAGGTCTTGAACCACCTCAGGGGTTTCTTTGGCCTGCCCGGGGGTGATCTGATAGTCGTGAGACTATCGAGAGCCTTTTGGAACCATCTCGGAGGTTTCTTTGGTCGGCCCAAGAGTTGACTCGAGAGTCGCCAAAACCATCAAAGGTCTTGAACCGCCTCAGAGGTTTCTTCGTTCGGCCCAAGGGAGACTTGATTGTCGCGAGACCATCGAGAGCCTTTTGAAACCGCTTTGGGGGTTTCTTTGGTCAACCCGGGGGTTGACTCGAGACTTGTCGGAACTATCGAAGGTTTTGAACTGCCTCGAGGGTTTTTTCGGTTGACCCGAGGGTGACCTAATAGTCGTGAGACCGTCGAGCGCCTTTTAGGACCGCCTCGGGGGTTTCTTCGGCCTGCTCGAGGGATTGTTGAACTTCTAAATTGGATGAGAAGGCAGTATTTGAAGCTTCTCTTATTTTCATCAGTTGATGCATACATCATTGATAATATCAGCGAAGATTGTTCGTGTTTTAGGTGCGGGGGATTGGCCATCTATCGAGCCCTTCAATCTGGTATGCTCCTCGGTACATTGCTTCAATAACCCGATAGGGGCTCTCCTAGTTTGGAGATAGTTTGCTCCCCTCCATTGGCTTGGATACTTTGGCCCTTCTGAGGACTCGATCTCCAAGGCAAAATGTTTTAGGATGAACTCGGGCGTTGTAATACTCCAAGAAGATAGTTGATAATAAATAGCTAGACACCAAAACTTGTGAAACATATAAAAAACAAACTGAAATAAATGAAAAGCTGAATATATGAAAACGGATAAGATAAATAAAATAAACTTAATGCAAATGTACATAAAACTGGATTTGTGATTATAACATGTCAACAGAAAATAAAGAGTAAAAGAACAAGATCATGGAAACAAGAAAATGTAAATATAAATTTTACAAATATAGACTAAATTGAATTCAAAGTATACCTCCCCCCCTAAAAAAAAAAAAAAACAACTGGACTATTAAACAGATGAAAAGATGGAATATAAATAAAAATAAACATATTGAAAATGAAATAAATGAAAAGGCAGAAAATACAAATAAAATTTTAGAAAATTTAAGAAATTAAATTTAAGAAATTAAAAAGTAGAAAATGACAGTAGATAGAAAATACAATCATTTGTCATCCTAATATATGCCTTTGGTAGAAAAAGATTTCTAGCAAATATTGCAAACATTGCCTTGTTTCTTGTTTAGAGGTTTGGTGGGAATGTTGTGCGAAGCAAGGACAACATCAAACAAAAATTAGATTCTGATAAGAGAAGTAGAGAGTCGTAGTTATGCATTTTACTTATTTCTGCCTCATAGAAAGAAAAGTAAGAGCTAAACCAAAGGTTTGCTTATAAAAAGATGTATCTATGACATGAAAAAATCATTGTTTTATCCAACAAGTATTACAATATCAGAGCCAGAGAAATCACCGAAGATTATATCTATATTCGAACTAGAGGTGGGGAAGGGAGAGCTAGGAGGAAAATCATCCTCTGAAAAACCTAAATTAACATAACATCTCACACAATGTTTAAAGCCAGATGAATGATTTGACGTTTAGAACATATAGAAGATAAAAGAAAAAAATATGAAGAAACAAAGGAAATAATAATTCATCGTCAAGTTCTCAAAAACCAACTCTTCTAAATTAGCTTCCTATAAAATTCTCCTCAAAAAAAGTTTCCTATAAAATTTCCTTACTAAAAGCCAGTGGATTTTGTAACAAGGAAAAAAAAATTCTAAAATACTTAACAAGTGGAATCTTAAAGGCTCCATTTTTGCTCAATGATGCAGGTTGCAATTTATAACTATAACTAACATCCAAATACTTGGTTCGAATAATAAGTTATAATTGATGTCTTTAAACATATTGAAATGTACAATTATACACTTACAGTTTCTTAAATAAATTCAAGATGGTTACAGCACTATCAAATCAAAAATTCCCTGCCAAGAACATTAGAACCATCATAAAGTTCTCCAATCATCAAATAATGGGGCAGAAAGGTCATCAAAATCCAAGAACTTAAAAAAATTACGTAGAGCAATATCCAGATGTAGGCGATCGACATATCGCAATTAGGACACAAAAATATACCATCAAAACTGGACCGGGGAGAAATCGAGAGCATCACTGGAATCTAAAGAAAAAAAGTTATTAAAAAAAACGAACAGACAAGTTACCATATAACGCCCAAGCCAAACTAGAAATCAAGAACCATATATTGAATCTAAAGAACTATCACCGAAAAAACTCCAAAACCCCAAACTAGAAGAACTCAGAAAACAATCAAGAAAACAAGAAATAGGAGCAAATAATCATACGGCACTAAAACAAATTTAAAAATCAAGAACCGTCTCAAGATTTCAAAAGACAGTAAGAAACTAGAGAAGTGAGGACGGATCGCTCACCTTATCCTCGATGAGGGCAGCTTCTGGACCTCCTCGTCATCATCCTCGCCCTCGGCGAGCTGGGACACAAAGATGAAGGCCGACGCCATGCCACGCTTGTCGCCGCCCAACTCGCCATCCTTTAGGCAGAGGGAGGTTTAGATCCATCATCTCCAGCGGCGCGATCGCGGGTTTCTGATGGTTCGGTCGATCGATCGCTGGATTCCAAATGTTCGAGCATCGGAAGAGAGATCTGAGAAACGGGACTCGAGAGGGGGGCCGAAGTAACGGTCAGGAACGAGGAGTGAAACGGATCGGACCGAACAGCGTATCAATTTATAAAGAGAAATAAAGGGACCAATTTTGAGCCAGTGGGGTTACCTCCAGCGGCTCACCGCACAATTTAAGCGGTAAGTAATGAGACCGTTGCTCTGCTCAGCGCACAATTTAAGCGGCTGGGCCTCGTGCTTACAAGCCTACTTGGTGACCCGTTATTTAGACCATAATAGGAACATATGGTTACCTCCAGCGCACGTTTGCATGAAATCGAAGTAATCTTAGATAAAAAATAGCGGAAAAAATCAAAAGTTTTTAAAACAAAAAAGAAAGGATAAAAAAAAGGGAAAAAGTGGGGAAAGAATTAAAGAATTTGAAATAAATTAAAAATAAATTAAAACCAAGATAGAGAGGCCAATAAAACCAGGGAGACAGGAAAGGTCGAGGCCTGCGATGGAACCTCAGCAAGTCTTGGCGAAGAAAGAGATGGCGGCGGCATCGGAGGCGCCACAGTTGGAGAAGAGGGCGATGATGCGGGAGGTGTTTGATGGGGAATCCGAGAAGAAGGGGATCACGGATGAGGTGGCAAAGGCAGGTAACTCCGCCGTCGGCGCCGTCGAGGGTGAAGAAGAAGGTTGCGCAGCATGCGGCAGAGGGCACCGGCATCGGGTCGCTAGGCGGTGCGGCAGGCACGTCGACAGCGCCACCAGCTCCACTGCGCATCCGATCGCAGCGAGAAGGTGCCAGGTTGACGGAAAGGTGCCAGGGTTGAGCAAAAGGACGACTCATATAAGCCCTATATTTGTAAAATTTATGTTTACATTTTCTTGTTGCATTATTTTGTTCTTTTTACTCTTTATTTTCCACTGACATGTTTACAATCACAAATCCAGTCATGTTTACAATCACAAATCCGGTTTTATGTAGACGTTGAATCTAGCTCCTCTTGTCGATTATTTTGTGCTTTCATGAATGTTATGTTGCTGGTCTAATATGCTTCTTAGAAATTGCACATTTTACCCCAAGTAATTTCTGCATGTTTCTATGGTGCTGTAAACTTTTTCGTGTCATGTTGATTTTTCTTTTGATTGTTATACATATATATTCATATATATGGTAAGGTCAGATTTCTGGCGAATTTTTAAGATAACAGAAACAAAATACGTCTGCCAGTCAGTTCTTGATTTAAGTAGATGGCAATTTTTTGTGGTATGGTTTAAGGTGGGATTTAAATAGGTGGTGTATTTTTTGTTTTTCCTAATAGTTCTTGGTAGTTCAGTCTTAAAGTTTGTTTGTGGTTCTTGAAACTTTTTAATTGCTTACTTCATACTTATCTTCGGTAAATGAGGTTTTGTAATTTCCCAGTCGATATGGCTTCTGATCTAACGTGTGATGTAATCATTTCTTTTCCTAACACATGATTGATTCTATATTTTGGATTTTTGAGGCCTTGGTCATTTTGTCTCTTTGTATTTCTAGGTATTGATGTTTGCTCCTTTGCTAATATTTGAAAAGGCAGCAAAAATTGAGCCTTTTAGACTTTCTTTGAATGTAAGGTGGTTTGTAGAGTTTTTCCATGGCATTTTTATCATTTTGGGGTTCTAATTACTTTAAATTTGGTTATTTTTTCATTACTGTGGCTATCGTAAATTTTAATCTGTTTCATATAGTTTAGATGAACTTATTAATCTTGTAATGATCATTCGATTCATTTCATTGACTACAAATGATATTCAATATTTTCTTGTTGATAACTTGAGATCGATTCATATTTATAAGGTGTGGCTATAGTTTTTATGCTATATGTCAACCTACTACAATCCTTCTCCTTTATTCGGGCCTGGAACTGGCTATATATAAAAAGCTCAAATATAGGCGGAGTTAGAGGTTTGAACATGTGCAACGTAAATCTATAGATGCACTTGTATGAAAAAGTAATTTGGTATATGTAGAGAAAAAAAAGTAGAGATAGATTGAAATCATATGAAAGGAAGTATAAAAGAAAGACTTAAAATTTTTGCATCTTATAAAAAAAATATGCTTAGAACAGAGCTGAATGGAGAATTTAGGGAATTACATATATTTTATATGAATCAAATTCATATAACACATAGCATAAGATAAAAATAAATACAAATTTAATTCTCAAAGCCCAAGATCCTCAGGAATAAATTCAGTTAACAAAAATAACACATGATTTAATAATAGATCATACCTATGTTCTTTATTGAGGATGAAGTCTGATGAAGTCAGTAAACGATTTACCACTAGTCGTCCACGTGTTCGGCCTCTAACGATTATCCACGCGAAGATCTTTGGATGATGTCCTTTTAGGATTGGAACTTCTTGCGAGGGTGCTAGCGCCTCTTTTCTTTTCAATTAATTTCCTAATCAAGATAGAGAATAATTCCTTGATCAAGATAAAATCTTGATCAATCAAGAGAGAAAATATTTCTGATCAAGATCAAATCTTGATCTATCAAAGTAAATAATTTCTTAATTAAGATCAAATCTTGATCAATCAAGAAAGGAAAGATTTCTTGATCAACCAAGAAGAGAGAGAAAGCCTTCCTTCAGCAACTCAGAAAGAGGGACGTGAGAGAGAGAGAGGAGCTTTCAACCCTTCAAGAGAGAGGAGGACGTTCTAGAGAGAGAAGGACATTTAGAGAGAAAGTGAGTGTTAAGCATTCCAAGTAAAAAAAGGAGTTAGGCGTGTCTTTCGAAGGGGTATCTTCTTCTTTTTATACATGAAAAAGGAGGTTGTGTGGTTCCATAAAAAGGAGGATTTTGTTACAACCACCTAACCATTCAACCATATCAAGTTAATAACAAATTATCCTAACAAATTTAGGATATTTGTTATCATGATAATGTTAGGATTACAACCACCAAACCACATTCCTAAAAAATAGGAAATTAGTTATCCCATGAAACCAACATCGCAACCTTGCATTTGGCTTCATGATGACACCCCAAATCATGGGGTCTCTCCTCCATGACGTGGAGATGGATCATGTCCATCACATGGGCATGGATCCATCCTCCACATGGCACGATCTCAGCCCTCGGCTCAATTGTGTTTCCACGAATCAATCATGCCATCATAGGATCCAATTAAATACCATATTATTATCTCAATTAATCTAAGCCATCCATCACATGGATCAAGCCTAATTAATGGATTTCATATGTACATCACATGTACAAAAATCTCTCTCTTGAACACAAAATTCTTTTCTCTATGATGAATCTTATTCATCAATTTCACGTTCTCTCATTAAGATTGAGTCAAATCCAATCCTAATTAATGGTCATCTAATTTGAATTAAGTCCAACTTAATTTCTATTTTAACTTCATCCAAAATTTCCTTAATTCGTGTGACCCATTAGGTCCCTTGACACGTTGGTAATAATCATGTCCCTAATATTGACTCTAAGGATGACTTGGTCAACACTTTGTTCAAGTTAATTCTTTAACCAAATCAACTCCTGATTAAGTCAAAGAATCCATGATTATAGATCATGAGCGGCCTCTAGCAAAGCATCATGACCACCCAAGTGTTAAGGGTTTTGTTGACGTGGTCATCAACACATGTCCATGAATGGTTAACGTACGATTCAATCCCTTCGTCACATATCCCAGATCAATCAGTGGTATGGAATGTGTCAACATGTAATTGATCTTTGTTTACTTGATTCAGAAAAATTGACTCATGAATTAAAACTTCGAAATCATTTCGAATTTCAACTCAACCTTGCAAGGATTTAACAGTCAATTTAATCCATCAAGTGGTCATGGGATATAACCCTTTCTATCAAGGAAGATGAATCTTGTCTTGATCAAACACTACCTTCTATGGCTAGAGCGACGTTTGCATATCGTCAAAGCATGATATTTCACACATCAGGTGCAATGAAGATCTCAAGTCAAAGGATCACTCGCACCACGAGATCAACCATCGACACTATATAGAATATCCATATGGGATCTCTGTGTGGGTCATCCAATGCATCGTTACAATAACGAGCATCCACACACTTATCCAAGTATCTCCATACTTCATCTTTCAAGATCAGCTGCTCACCACAAGGGTGAAGATATGCAATATGTGCTAGTCTTATGGGCGTTCGACAGTGTCCAATCCTGTCTACGCATCGACTAGGGAAGTTTAAAGAATCGAACCATAATGTGCAATTTTGGATCTCACAATTTATAATCTCTATTACAAATTCTATATGCACAGTTCACATTCTTTTGAACTTTATCTCATAGGTAAAATATATCTAATATATATATAAGAAAAAATACCTAGATAGATAAAGAAACTAATAATATTTGATTTGCATTCATAAAGAATGTGTATAAACTAGCATCTAATTGATTAGATTAGAGCACACACTAACAATCTCCCACTTGCATTAGAGCCAATCATCCATATATCTAATACCAAGTGACTAAGCATGACAATCATGCTTATGCTACGGCAGGACTTTAGTGAATGGATCGGCAATATGTTGTTCGTGGGGACTCATTCTATTTTATATCATTCTTCCACTGATTTTCTAATCACATGATATTTTCTGAGTACATGTTTGGACCTCTAATGAGACCTTGGTTCCTTGGCTTGCGCAATAGCTCCATTGTTATCACAATACAAGAATATTGGATTAACAATGCTTGGAACAACTCCAAGTTTAGTGATGAACTTTTTGATCCAAACTGTTTCTTTAGCTGCATCTGATGCTGTGATGTACTCGACTTAGTTGTAAGTCGGCAGCCATCTCCTGCTTGGAACTCTTTCAGCTGATTGCACCACTATTGAGTGTGAACACATAGCCTGATTATGATTTATAATCATCTCTATCATACTAAAAACTAGAATATGTATAACCCGAACTATAAGGTCGGGTCCTCCATAAATCAAGAACATATCCTTAGTTCTTCGCAAGTACTTAAGGATATTCTTGACTACTATCCAATGTTTCTCATCAGGATTGGCTTGATATCTACTCATGATACTCAAGGCATAAGAAACATCAGGCCTCGTACAGGCATCGCATACATAATGGATCCAATTGCTGATGCGTATGGTATCCTATCCATGTACTATCTTTCCTCTTGGGTCTTAGGACTCATGTCCTTAGAAAGATATACCCCATGCGATATTGGCAGGAATCCCTTCTTGAATTCCTTCATGCTAAACCGCTTTAGCATCTTATCTTTGTATGTGGATTGGGTCAATCCAAGCAACCTTTTAGATCTATCTCTATAGATCTTTATACCTAGTATATAGGCTGCTTCTCCCAAATCCTTCATGGAGAATTTACCTGACAACCAATCCTTCACTTCTTTAAGGAAGGATACATTGTTTCCTATTAATAATATGTCATCCATATATAATATTAAGAAAATAATATCACTCCTACTAACCTTCTTGTACACACATGGATCATCCTCATTTTTGATGAAATCAAACTCTTTGATTGTCATATCAAATCGGATGTTCCAACTTCTAGAGGCTTGCTTAAGTCCATAAATAGACCTTGTAGCTTACACACTTTCTTAGGATTTATGGATTCAAAACCCTCAGTTGTGTCATATACACATCCTCCTCTAAATTTCTATTTAGGAAGGTAGTCTTGATATCCATCTGCTAGATCTCATAGTCAAAATATGCTGCTATTGCAAGCAAAATCCTTATGGACTTATGCATGGCTATAGGTGAAAAGGTTTCATCAAAGTCAACACCTTGTCTTTGCTTTTAACCTTTTGCAACTAGTCTTGCCTTATAGGTAATCACATTACCATCCATGTCCGTCCCTTCTTGGAAAACCCATTTGTACCCAATGGGTTTTACCCCTTCAAGTGGATCAACCAAGTCAATACCTGGTTGTCATACATGGAGTCCATTTCATATTTCATGGCCTCAAGCCGTCTCTTGAAGTTAATGTCAGATATTGCCTCCTTGTAGTTGGTAGGCTCATCATCCTCTATAAGAAATGCATATCTCTTAGGGATGTGAACTGTCCTACTAGATCTACGTAGCTAGTGTATACTTGGAGCTACATGTTACTTTACCTCTCCTGATAGAGACTCATGCAACAACTGCTTGAATGTGGGTTGAGTCTCCAGCTCAACTCCCACTGCATTCGGCATGTGCTCCATCCTATCTAATCGGTCTTTATCAATTTGTGGTTCTTAAGCTTTACCAAGTTCAATCTTACTCCCACTATCCTTTGAAATTATCTTATTTTCTAAAATGAAGCATTTCTCGAGACAAACACCTTTTGCTCGGGAGGATGGTAGAAGTAATATCCTTTTGTTTGTTTGGATATCCTATAAAATTGTATTTATCAGATCTAGCTTCAAGCTTATCTGATTCATTACGCTTCACACAAGCGTAACAGCCCCAAACCCTTAAATGATTAAGGGATGGTTTCTTTCCGCACCATATCTCATATGGAGTGGAGTTGACCAATTTAGATGGAACTCGGTTTAGGGTATATTCGATAGTATCTAACGCATAACCCCAAAACATTTTTGGGAGATCTGCAAGGCTCATCATCGAACGTACCATATCTAGTGTACGATTTCTCCTTTCTGATACCATTGTGCTGTGGTGTACCAGGAGGAGTCTATTAAGGAAGAATTCCATTCTCCTTCAAATAATCTATGAACTGATGGCTCAAGTATTACCACCTCGATCTGATCGAAGTATCTTAATACTTTTACCAGTTTGTTTTTCTACTTCATGTCTGAATTGTTTGAACTTTTCAAAGGCTTCATATTTGTGCTTCATCAAATACATATAACCATATCTACTATAGTCATCTATGAACGTGATGAAATAAGAAAAACCTCCTATGGCTTAAATGTTGATGGGTCCACATACATCTGAATGTACTAAACCCAAACATTCAGTTGCTCGCTCGCCTTTTCCAGTAAAGGTGATTTGGTCATCTTGCCAAGTAAGCAAGATTTACATTCCTCAAACGATTTCCAATCGAATGAGCCCAAGTATCCATCATTATGTAACTTGGTAATGTCAAAATTATTTCTAACATGATATATTAAATTTCAGCCTTTATGATTATGTCACACATAAATCATAATTTTTAATTTTTAATATGATTAAATCTAAATAATTCACATTTATTATCATATAATAAACTCATTAAAAATTTAATCTTCATCAATATAATTATTTCAGATTTTAATCATGTTATTTATCATGTCAAAATTAAATTCTAAACATGATATGTTAAATTTCGGCCTTTATGATTATGTCATACATAAATCATAAATTTTAATTTTTAGTACGATCAAATCTAAATAATTCATGTTTATTTTCATATAATAAACTTATTAAATATTTAATCTTCATCATATGTCAATATTTATATTTTACATCGCATGTAAAATTTAGATATATGTCTATAAAAACTAGAACTTAGGTGATCTATCAAATTAACTGAATCTGAAGCCTGAGGTGGCTCTGATACCACTTTAGGGAATTACGTATATTTTATATGAATCAAATTCATATAACACACGGCGGAAGATAAAAATAAATACGAATTTAATTTCCAAATTCCAAGATCCTCAGGAAAAAAATTCAGTTAATAAGAAATAACACATGATTTAATAATAGATCATATATATGTTCTTTATTTGGGATGAAGCCTGATGAAGCTGGTAATGATTTACCACTAGCCGTCCATGTGTCCGGCCTTTAACGATGATCCACGTGAAGATCTTTGGATGATGTCCTCTTAGGATTGGATGATAACCTTCTTGCGAGGGGTGCTAGCACCTCTTTTCTTTTCAATTGATTTTTCAAATAAAGAGAGAGAATAATTTTTTGATCAAATCAAGATTAAATCTTGATCTATCAAGAGAGAAAATATTTCTTGATCAAGATCAAATCTTGATCAATCAAGAAAGAAAAGATTTCTTGATCAAGATCAAACTTGATCAACCAAGAAGAGAGAGAAAGCATTCATTCAACAACCCAGAAAGAGGGACGTGAGAGAGAGAGGAGCTTTCAACCATTCAAGAGAGAGAGAGGAACGTCCTAGAGAGAGAAAGAATGTTTTAGAGAGAGAAAGTAAGTGTTAGGCATCCAAAGAGAGAAATAGGAGTTAGGCGTGTCTCTCGAAGGGGATATCTCTCTTCTTTTATACATGAAAGGAGGTTATGTGGTTCCATAAAAAGAAAGATTTTGTTACAACCACCTAACCATTCAACCATATTAAGTTAATAATAAATTATCCTAACAAATTTAGGATATTTGTTATCATGATAATGTTAGGATTACAACCACCAAACCACATTCCTAAGAAATAAAAAATTGGTTATCCTATGAAACCAACGTCATAACCTTGCATTTGGCTTCATGATGCCCCCAAAACATGGGGTTCCCTCCTCCATGATGTGGAGATGGGTCATGTCCATCACATGGGTATGGATCCATCCTCCACGTGGCACGATCTCAGCCCTCGGCTCAATTGGGTTTTCACGAATCAAATCATGCCATCATATGGACCCAATTAAATACCATATTATTTAATCTCAATTAATCTAAGCCATCCATCACATGGATCAAGCCTAATTAATGGATTTCATATGTACATCACATGTACAAAAGGTCTCTCTCTTAAACACAAAATTCTTTTCTCTATGATGAATCCTATTCATCAATTTTACGTTCTCTCATTAAGATTGAGTTAAACCCAATCCTAATTAATTGGTGATCTAATTTGAATTAAGTCTAACTTAATTTTCATTTTAACTTCATCCAAAATCTCCTTAATGCATGTGACCTATTAGGTCCCTTGACATGTTGGTAATAATCATGTCCCTAATATTGACCCTAAGGTGACTTGGTCAACACTTTGTCCAAGTCAATTCTTTAACCAAATCAACTCCTTGATTAAGTCAAAGAATCCATGATTATAGATCATGAGCGGCCTCTAGCAAAGCATCATGACCACCCAAGTGTTAAGGGTTTTATTGATGTAGTTATCAACACCTGTCCATGAACGATTAATGTATGATTCAATCCCTTCATCATATATTCCAGATCAATCAGTGGTATGGAATGTGTCAACCATGTAATTGATTTTTGTTTACTGATCTCAGAAAAATTGACTCATATGAATTAGAACTTTGAAACCATTTCGAATTCCAACTCAACCTTGCAAGGATTTAAAAGTCAATTTAATCCATCAAGTGCTCATGGGATATAACCCTTCTATCAAAGAAGATGAATTCTGTCTTGAACAAATACCACTTTCATGTCATACCCAATCGACACCATATTTGCCATCCGTAGCTAGAGCAACGTTTGCATGTCATCAAAGCATAATATTCCACACATGAGATGCAATAAAGATCTTAAGTAAAAGAATCACTCGTACCATCGTCATCAGAGATCAACCATCGATACTATATAGAATATCTATATGGAATCTCTATGCGGGTCATCCAATGCATCATTACAATAACGAATATCCACACACCTTATTCAAGTATCTCCATACTTCAGCTTGCAAGATCAGCTGCTCACCACAAGGGTAAAGATATGCAATATGTGCTAGTCTCATCGGCATTCGACAGTGTTCAATCCTGTCTATGCATTGACTAGGGAAGTTTAAAGAATCGAACCATAATGTGTAATTTTGGATCTCACAATTTGTAATCTTTATTATAAATTCCATATGCACAGTTCACATTCTTATGGACTTTATCTTATAGGTAAAATATATCTAATATATAAAAGAAAAATATCTGGATAGATAAAGAAACCAATAATATTTGATTTGCATTCATAAAGAAATGTGTATAAACTAGTATCTAATCCGATTGGTTGTAGAGTACACACTAACAGAAAATGGATTCATGTAACTGACTCCAACTTGTTATTGATTAAGGCTTTGTTGTTGTTGGTAATTTGAGATGGATAAGGAACCAAAATAGCATATTTTTTAACTTGCATAAATCTATATAGGTACCATAGTTTGAAGTAACATCCTGAGATATGGAGATGATTGATTTTCTTGTCTTGTAAGTATCTCCTTTTTTTTTCCCTTTTATTTTGATATGTCTTTTTAACTTTATTATAGGGATCTCTAAGGTGAATAGTGTAATAACCTTTTGGTTCTATGTGGGGAAGATTTCAGATGGGATATATTTGAATTTTCTTGTGGGGACTTCTACGATGTTTAGATAGAATTAAAGCTTTAAATTAGTTTCACTACAACCATCTCAAATGATGTTCCATGATTTCTTCTTAGGTAATCTCTTGCAGATGTTCCTTTGATTAACCATACCTCCTTACCTTTGAATTTCTCATTTATGTTGTTCTGCAATTTAGAAATGCCTTTTTTTCTATCTGCATAGTTGCAATTGTGTTATTGGGAGGCAGCTTCTTAATTCATCTTTCTGCACAAATTGAAGTTTGATCATCTTCTTGTCTCTAATGGCTAATCCGTTTAACCTTTTGGCAGTGCCTCTACCTGCTATTTTATTTCATGATTTACCAAGTTTTCTCCACGTTCGTAGTTGCTACAGTTATGATAGACAATGGTCAATCTTTTGCTCTTTATTTTTCCAGTTAAGGTGTTGCTGTATATTTTATTCTACTGCATGGCATGGCTGGTGGTAGTTGACAAGGTTACATGCTTAGTTGACAAGATTATGGAAGGTGATGATATCTCTATTGCTTCTCTGGAAGTGCATTGACTTGTGGCAGGTTGAGTTTGTGGTCTATCATCCTTTGCCAAGATAGCCTGACACTTGGTAATCCTGAAGCTATTTGTCCTCCTCTAGCTCTTATTTTTTTGGTTATGTTGTTTATCTTCCATCTGTCTGTGCTTCATTGCATACTGCAATTTTGATCACTTGTGAAAATGAAGTTTTCTCCTTGCATTTGTTAGTGGAGTTCATGTTTATGCAGATAGTTGATATAGTTATAGTAAGTCGCTGTCATGTTCCTGTGTACACTGTCATAATCCTTTGTATGGTAATGCTATGCATCTCTCATTAGAGATGACAAGGGAGCCAGTCCAATTCTATGATTGAGATGGTATAGTGCAAGAATCCCTGCTACATTAAAAACCAAAATGTGCAAGAATTATTTGTGGCATGGTTTTTCCTAATATCTGAAGAAGGATTTAAGCACTTGGTATGCCTTTACTGTTTCCTGGTAGTTCTTGGTCATTTATCTTTGGTGTTTGTGGTTTTTGGAATTTTTGGTCACTACATACATGTTTTTGGTAAATGAGCTTAGATGATATTCTTGCGAAGTTGACACTAGTAATCTTCTTTCAGGTTCTACAAGGTGTTATGATTGCAGATATTGATGGTCTGTACTTTGCCTAATTAAAAGGCAAAGAAACAACCTTTTAGGAGGGTTCTTTGATTAGATTCTTATTTGATAATGAGAGTTCTTTTCCTGACCCATGATTGGTTTGCCTTTCTTTTTTTGCAGTTTAGGTGTTGCAGTATATTTTATTCTATTTTATGGCTTGGCTGGTGGTCATCTATGAGGTTGCATGCTCTAGTTGATGTCCATGCAGAGATTATGGAAGATGATGGTATCTCTTTTGCTTCTTCAGAAGTGCATAGACTCGTGGCATGTTGAATTAGTGGTCCATCATATTTTTCCAGAGTAGCCTGAAGGGTGGTAGTGTTGAAAATATTTTTCTCCTCTAGCTCTACTTTTTTAGTTTGGTTGGTTATCTTCAATCTGTCTATGTTTTAGTACACAACGATTTTGATCACTTGTGAAATTGAAGTTTTTGATTCAAAAGTCCTTGCATTCGTCACATGTTTATGCAGATTCTTGATATAGTCAGTTGTTGATTTATTAAACCTGCGCTCTCATGGGTATTTATTTCCTGATCCATTTTTTTTGCTGCTGTGGACATCTGTCTGTTTTTCCCAAATAGCTCCCTGTTATATTTGTACATATAATCAGAATCCTTTCCATAGAATTGGTGCCTTCCATTACTGATATGCATGTCTCATCAGACATGACAAGTTTAGGGAGCCGGTCAACTCTATGATTAAGATATAAAAATGCAAGAATATCTGTGACATTAAAAACAAAATGTGAGTATTATTTGTGGTATAATTTTTTCTTTTATCTGGAGAACAATTTAAACATTGGTATGATTTTTTGTTTCCTACTAATTCTTGATGTTTCACTTTTGATATTTGTGATTTTTGGAATTTTTTGTCACTGCAGGCCTAATTTTGCTAGATGAGATTGTACAATGTTCTTGTCAATTTGACTCTACTTATCTGCATTTCAGGTTCTCCAATGTCTTTATGGTTCCAGATATTGATGATGTTTACTCCCTGCCTAGTTAAAAGGCAGCAAAGATACTTGTATTAGTGTCATTTGGTGATGGGAGTTCTGCTAGGTATTCTTTTTACTCTAATTCGGCGACTTTGTTATAGTTGCTTTAATCCAAAACTAGTTTGTTATAGTTAGGATTCATCTAAATTGCAATATGTTCCATGCAGTTAACATGTTTGTTGCAAGATGAATAGAGAATTACTGAGGTTATTAAACTTGTAAGAACCTGTCAGTTCATTTTCTTTTGATACAAATGATATTTTATATTTTCTTCTAGGATTTTTTTTTGTTTTGTTTTGGTAAACAGGTAAGTATATTATTTTAATCCCATTGAGTCAGACTGGAAAATCAGAAAAAGGGGGTCTGCGAATTGAGACGGCTAGTGAGAACTATAAATATAGTCCTGAAACTATCAATATAGTTATTTTTTGTGTCAAAACATAGCCTACCAAACTGGTTTAATCATTTCTAGCTAGGCTCGCTAAGATGTACTCGAGACATGTCATTGGAATTGATGCTCTTGTCTCATGAAAATCAATGATTTATTACTATTTGTTGGTGCTGTTTCGGTTGCTATCACATGGCGATTTTAGTTTTCATATACATATTTCTAACATGGATAGAGAGTGCTGGAGCTATAATGTACTTTCATTAGACTTGGTTAACATGTTGTTTGATCTTTTCTTGGCTGGTTAACATGGTTTGTTTGTCATATGAAAAAAAATCTTGTACAGAGTGGACTCTTGATCTTTTGTCCCCCCAAACTAAATGAATTGTTTGGCCAGGATTTCAGTTGAATAAGTATCCAGACTCTTTCAGATATTGTTCCGATGACTCATGTGGTTGTTGATCTTTCCTTTTGGCCAAGATTTCTGTTGAATAAGTATCTAGGCTCTATTAGATATTGTTCCGGTGACTGAGGGGTGGTCGTTGATCTTTCCTCCTTGCTAACCTCCTGCAGATAATTGTGTGACTGAGGTGGTCATTGATCTTTCCTTCTTACTAACCTCCTGGAAATATTCTTTTTGGTTATCTGAGCCTTCTTTGCTATCACTTTGAACCTCACTTTCTGTTCAGCAATATAGGAATATGCCCCTTTTCCTTCGCATGGTTACAAGTGGTGTTCTTGGGAAGCGGTTTCTTATATGATGTTTCTGCACTAATTGAATTTTGATTGTCTTCTCTTTTAATGTCTGATCTGTCCAATCTTTTAGCAGTACATCTTCGTACTATTTTAGTTCATGATGAATTTGGGTTTCTACGTGTATATTCGTGGTTGCTAAAAGGTAATGTTAGATGATGCCAGACTTTTGTTTTTTGCAGCGTAGCTATTGCAGTATATTTTATTTCATCATATGGAATGATTACTGGTAGTTTGTTTACAAGGCCACATGCTCTAGTTGATGTCCATAAAAAGCTTATGGAGTGTAATAGTATCTTTTTCAATTCCTCGGAAGTGCAATAACTTGTGTTATATTGAGTTTGTGATATCTGAAATTTTTTTATTCTCCTTTAGCTCCAATATTTTAGTTAGGTTGGTTATCTTTAATCATGGTCTCAGCAAATTGTTTTCATTATGGTGATTTTACTATTACACATTAGTGATTTTGCCATTATCTTGAGTTCTAGCAAATTGTTGTCATTATGGTGCCATGTTGTCCTTCTGATTCGAGTCTGGGCGGTGCTAATTTTTGCTTTCTGTCCTTATTTGAATATTTTTTAAACAATTTTTTGTTTTTTCATTCTTATTTTGTATCTTTCTCTTCCCTTCATGTATGTCAATTTAAAAGTGATCAAATATTGGCACAAGAACATTTTCCCGCTATGGGGAAGAAAAGCCAAAGATACAAACATCAGTTTGAAAGGTTGGGCATGCATGCTTGTGCAATGGTATATATAAGATTACCATGTCCATACCGTGACAATTTATATTCCTGAGTGGATTTTTTCAAATTGATCCTTTCGCAAAATATGGATTTTAATTATCTTTTGAGCCCTACTGGTTTACAACCATTTTTTTTGGGGGCAAAATATATGGAAGAGTTTTTTTGTATGCCATCTATTAGTTATATGAGTTTATGTCGCTATGAGAATCAGGATATTTCTTTGTGTTGTTTATGTTGGTCAATTGGTTCAGGCCAGACTTACAGCTAATGCTGCTGGGTGGACAGTTTTTATTTGACTCTTTTGTTTGTGGTTTAGTTCTAATTCTTTCATTCGCATGGCTTGTAAAGTTGTGCAGTGTTTTAGGATAGTTGTCTTAGGAGTTTCTAGTTGATGACTAAAGAAGAAAAAAAAATCCATAATTTGCATCAAGTCTGTGTTAGCTTTAATGCTTTTGTTTGATGCATTTTCTATTATGATGTACAAGCGAAGATCTCTTATTAGCTCATTTCTTTATTATACATTGCTCGTTTTCCTTCATATTGCTATTGTTGCTGCAGATTTTTGTTCTCCAATTCGAAGGCGACGCGGTGGCGCACGTAGGAGCCCATGTGGCATCCTTTCATTCTCGTGGACCTGCAAAACAACGTCTTCACGTAGAGATTTGAGGTGGGTGGTCTCTGCGGAAGACCCTCCGATGATCTTTGGCCACAAACAATATGGAGAAGGTATGAAGAGAAGAGAATGTCATCAATGGGGGTATTTCCATGCATACCTGGGGATCCTAGGACCTGATGTTTAAAAGCAGTAGAGTGGTATACTGTTACCTGCTTTTTCGGGTATAGTTATGGAATTTGAAGGAGGATAAGATCGATTTCGATGTATACCTTATCAGGAGGATTTTAGATTCCGCTAATCATGAAGGTGGTCACATTTGGCTCCTATTTTTGTTTAAGGAGGCTGATCTCAAGATTTCCGCGATAACAGTAATCTGGCATCCGAAACCTTTGGCGCGGCCAAAGGTTGGCATAAAGAACAATCGGTTGGGTGATTCCTGACTATCAAGGTTGGACAACCCTGGTTCAGGAGCGAGCTTTGGCAAATGAAGCCGAGGGAGCACATCGAGGGAGCACAATCAGTCGGGTGAGTCCCGACTATTGAGGTTCGACAACCCTGGTTCGGGAGCGAGCTTCGACAAATGAAGCTGAGGGTCGGTTGGTTGAGGCTCAAACTAGCAAGACTCGGGTAGAGATGCCGATGGAATAGCTCAGCAGAGTATCATGGACTAGCAAGGCTTGGTCAATCGCAGCCCAAAGGTGGGCCCCATCGCCTGTTCGCATAGCTGGTTTATGCAGAAACATTTTACTCCGCATCATTTATCCCCTCATTCCTTAGTTTGAAGTTTATGTTCGGGCTTAGGGAGTAGAGTCTAGGGGCCCACTCCCACTAGCGGGGGCTAAATTCGAAGAGATGCTGATGCCATGATTGTTGATACAGCATGATCACCCATGTTGTCCAATGGGCGAGCTTTATAAATCCTCAGCCGAGTCGAGCGATCTTCATACCTTGGTCGCGCCAAGTAAAATATATTTGACAAACCTTGGCTGGGCTGAGAGAGCTTCGTACCTTGGCCACGCCAAGTAAAATATAATCTTTATAAATCCTCGGCTGAACCGAGCGATCTCCGTACCATGGTCGCGCCAAGTAAAATATATTTGACAAACCTTGGCTGGGCCGAGAGAGCTTCGTACCTTGGCCACGCCAAGTAAAATATATTTGACAAACCTCAGCTGGGCCGAGAGAGCTTTGTACTTTGGCAGTACCAAATAAAATATAATCTTGAAGCCTCGGCCAAGCCAAGTGACGGTCTTCGTACCTTGGCAGCGCCAAGTAAAATATAATCTTGAAGCCTCGGCCAAGTCGAGTGACGGTCTCCGTACCTTGGCAGTGCCAAGTAAAATATAATTCTGAAGCCTCGGCCAAACCGAGTGATATATTTCTGAATTATCTTTGAAGCCTCGGCCGAACCGAGTGATATATTTCTGAATTGTCTTTGAAGCCTCGGTCGAACTGAGTGATATATTTTTGAATTATCTTTGAAGCCTTGACCAAACCGAGTGATATATTTCTGAATTATCTTTGAAGCCTCGGTTGAACCGAGTGATATATTTCTGAATTATCCCCGAAGTCTCGACCAAACCGAATGATATAGTTCTAAAGCTTTGGCCTGATCGGGTGATTTCTTAAATACTCTGACGTGACTAAGGCGTCCTATCATGCTTCGACAGAGGTAAGTAACCTTCCACTACTTACCGGCAAAATCATACAAGCTCTTTCATTCCCTCGAGTAGGATCATGCATGCATCAAAAGTTCACAGGGCCGCCCAGGTCTCCCTCTGACCTAAACAAAGGTGAATGCTTCCTCGTCAGAGGACTAAATATCATAGCAAAAGCGTTGCTGAATTAGTAAGCTATGCTACGACCTAGAAAGCATAATGTGAGTAAGAAAACTCCCAGCACAACCATACTGGAAAAAGAAATAAATACTCGAAGGAAGAAGATTAAAAAACTTTCTTTATTAATGAAAAAATTACAACCTCTTTAGAGGCATTACAAGTGCGTCATAGCACAAGAAATAAAGATAAATAAAAAGCTCAGCTGAGCAGCTTCGGTCGATAACGATGTTTCTACATCCGACCCGAAAAGTCACAGAAACCAATCGGTTCCATTGGGTTACTGGTTAATGCCAAAGAGCAAAGTAGGCCATCCACGGATCCCTAGGACGGATGCGATGAGGGATCCTAACCAGGTCAAAAACCTGTGGATGCTTATGCCATTGAAGCCTCCCCCAAGTGGGATGTTGGGCTGCTGGCCACTGCCCAACAACATAGGCAGAGAACCAGCAGACCAACACCACTCCTCCCTTTTCACATGGAAAAAGATTCCTCAGGCGGATGAACTGAGGAATCCAAGTCGAGGAAGGAGGTGAACTCCATGTCTTCCATGGGGAATACGTATGCTTTGCGTTTCCTGTGGTCCCCATGGCAAGTGACAAAGGCCACACAGGAAGCGCATACATGCGCTTCCCATATGACCTCTGCGGGCATCCCATGCGCTCTCCATATGACCTTAAAGAATTTTTCCCTTGAGGACTGCCTGCTCTTCAGCAGCTTCTCCGTCACCCCAGCTATCTGGGACAAACCAGCTTTCAAAAGGGAAGCTCAATCTCTCCGCTCTCAATGAAACATGCACCATGAAAGCCCTGACGACTCACAGAAAAGAAAAGGCATCGAGAGATGGCCTAACACAATCCGCTCGCTGCCCTTTTTATAGACAAACAAATCGAGAGCAACTATTAAAGAAGGGAGCCCCAGAATTTGAAACGCCTGGGCCGCACTGCCATGTGGTAGATCAAAATAAGAAGGCACTTTCCAAAGCACGCCGAATGCGCCTCTCAGGCCATGACGAAAGACGAAGATTTTCTTTTGACCTCGAATCAAGAGCCTTAAATACATGAAATCGACGGCAGGTCCTTGAGATATACATAGGCCTGGAAAATTTTCTTTCAAAAATGATGTCGTCCAATGGCGATCGAGTGCTTATCGTGCATGTTAAAAAGACCCGTGTTGGGAAAGGCCGACGAGATAAATGCCTTAAGCAGAAATGAAGCATCCTTCAGCAAAGCGCAAAGTTGTTTTATGTGCTTCGACAAAAAACGTACCAACTTTCTGCTTCGGACAAACCGAGCTATCTAACCTCGGCCCCAGTCGAGGTATTTGAGCCGTTTTCGGTCATTTCACGTCGAACCATTTCGTGCCTTGGTAAACCAAGTAAGCTTGCACGCACCTAACCTTGGCTCCAACCAAGGCAAAGTCGGAGTTACGATCCATCGGCAAAACCGAACAATTTTATGTATCAGCAAAACCAGTTAATTTGGCTTCGATTGAGCAAAATCTTCGATTCAGAACCCCAAGGGCTATCCGACTTTAAAGCGCATTTTGTTTCCGATTCGTTTACCATCGAAGGAACTCCCAGCAAAAAAGGTTGTTCGAAAAACAATGACCAAAGTGATAAGGCAAAGCAAAAAGAGATTAAAAGATTCATTCATTGAGTCCCGATTGGATTACAAGTTGGAAAAACAAAAAATATATGAGTAACCCTTAAGAATCAGGGTTCGAATTGATCCCGAAAACCCCCTTAGTAACATCCGGAGGGACTTGACTCACCTCACCCACCTCGAATGTTGTTAGAAGAGGGACCTCGGGTTCCTTAGCAACAGGGTGAAGGCATTCTTCAATAGCCAAGGCCTCTTTGGGACCCAAGATAGCGTCAAGATCGACGTCCGAAATATCCTCATACTTGGCTTCTTCGGCCCTCGGGTACAAGTATCAAATAGCTCGGCCTCCAGGAAAGATAAATCCAACTCGGGATACACTCGAGAGATCTTAGCCTGAGTTTCCTCCTCGCCGAACCAGAATGCATCGGCACAAGCCCCTCTACGCTCTTCAGAAAATTGAGCAGAACTTCTATACTCCTCCATAGCCGAGGTGATTCGGTTGTTAGCTTCAGCTAGCTGATTCCTGAGTTTGAGGTTCATTTGGTGACTCGCGGTCAACTCTGCCCTTAGAGCCTTAAATTGCTCCTGCGCCTCGAGCCCGATTTTGCCCATCTACAAAACATCAGGTCATTTGAGTCCACAAACAAAAGAAAAATGCCGAAAGCAAGTAAATGAGAAGACACTATACCTCTTCCTCTCATTGAGCCATTTCCAGGGCCTTTAATTTGGCCATTTTATTCTGATGGAGACCCTCCTTGAGGTCGTTAATCCGAGATTGTTTGTCCTCGATTTCCCACCGAGATTGATTGAGATCGGCGGTGAGCCTAGCAATCTGGTCATGCTGCCATTTCAGCCGATCTTCCATATCAGCAAGTTCCTTATTCAGACCGGCAAGCTGATCCCACTGCCGCCGGCACCTGTGCTCCTCCTCCTCGAGCCTCCTACTCCAGCTGTTCTTCTCCTCGGCATGACTATTCTTTAGCTGGTCCTACCTTTTGTCAAAATACAACTGCATTGCTTTAACTTCGTTGGCATGCTTAGCCTTAATTTGGGATAACTCTAGGTAAGCCTTGTCCGATTGTTCACGAAAACTCTGAAGCTCTTTGACTTGAGCCTTGAGCCAAGATGCCCTCTCAGCGGTAATTCGGTAAGACTCGCCCGTCTTCTCAAGGTCTGCCTTAACGGACGCCAAGGCCCTGGAAAGCTGGCTGGTCGAATTTAAGCGCAAGCCCCAGTGGCCAAATTTAAGCGCCAATTCAGCGCCCTCGTATTAAAGGCATTCTGTAGAAAAACACAAGTGAGAAACCATGACTGGACCAACCAACTAAGAATTACAACCTCGGTACAATGGCTTACCCGGGAGGCGTAGTTTGAAGCAATTTTCATAAGAGTAGCGTTACTAATTTCGGAGAGAAGGTAAACATCCTTCGACGCCCCGGACTGACCAAAAGCTGCATCAATAATATCCCCGACTGTAGGCTCATCTGACGAGGAACTTCCCCCCGCACGCAGTACAGACCACATCAAGGCGGTGAGCATATCATCCACCTCTGGGCTATGGACAAGAAAACTCATAGCTGAAGAGCCGGTCTGAGGGACTTTGGCCTAAGGAACCACCATCCGCTCGGCTTCCTCCATTAGGACTTTAGCCTGCAGGGCCTCGAATGCTTCGGCCCCGGTTGAGGGAACCCCAGCCTGAGCGCCCCCTTCATTCACTGATTCTTCTTCTTCCTCCTCTTCCTCTCCAACTATTGCTCCATCTCCGACAAACTCCACCTGAACTCCAATCTCTTTCACGGAATCCCCTGGTACCATAAGAGAGAGACCCTCAACAGGAGGCACCTCAACCTCCACCAACCTTTCAACAAGCGGCTCCACTTGAGCTTCGACAGCCGCCACTGCCTCTCCTGACCCCTCCACTTGAGCGGGGGCCTCTTCCATGCGCAGTGGACTCTCCACCGCTGGTAACTAAAGAACCTCTGGCAGGAGGATCACCGGATGGACCGGCAATATCCCCTCGGCATCGTCTAACACGATTACTATTTGGAGAGGGGAAACCTCAACAGCTCCTCCCGAGCTCTCCCTAATGGTTTCCTCTGCTACCTTGCCCCCTTCCGGCAGGGAGGGCTCATCAATTACGGCTGGCGCTTCCGCTTCCTCCCTCTTTGAGATAGAGGAATGGTGGTCGACGCAGTCTTTTCTTGGCTCCCTTGAGCGAGACCCGAAAGGATGGACCCTCTTCTCGAACCTGTGCTTGTCCCCGGAGCTGGAGCCCCTGTGGCGCTTGCCCAGCTCCTTCCTCATTTGACCCACGAATGCGGACCTCTTGGCTGAAAATATAGCGGATGTTCAGTTAAACAGTAGGGGAATTACATAAACTCACTGACCATCAGAGCGAAGACTCACCTTGAGGGTACATAGAGCTAAGCCCAGTGGCGAAAAGGGCATCATCTGCTAACAGAGTACTGGCTGATACCTCCTGACCAATGCGGAGGGTTATCAGATCTCTCTTTTCCTGCTCGCTCAACTCCGGGCGCGCCTCCGGATCCTTCACATAGCTCACCTATCCCCTCAAAAAATTCGAACCGATGTTTCCTTCGGCAACGAAAAATCAGGACTTTCACTCCTTTATCAAAGATGGGTTATCAGAAATCATCTTGAACGACTTCCGGGAACCAATGTAGGGCCACTCAGAGCTCCTTTCGGAAACCAAGTTGTAGCAGACTTGGAATATGGGAAGGGTCGCAGTCACCCCAACACGATTGCACATCGAGATGAACCCGATAAGATTGCGCTAGCTATTTGGGGCTACCATTGTTGGACATATGTTGTAAAACCTCATAACCTCCTGTATCAGCGGGTGAAGAGGGAATCGGAGAACTGCCCTCAACCTCTCCTCATAGAAGAAGACTCCGCAGCTTAATTCGGTCGAAACTCGGTGCTCGGCCGTTGGCACCCATAAGGCTACATCCCAAGGAACTCTATAATGGTGATGGATCCTATCCAGATTGTCAAGAGTTACCTCAGAGTCAACATCACCTGGACCCTTCATATTAGCTGAGTAAGGGGCAGGATACGAGCAAGCAAGCAAGGGCTTAGAGAAAGAATGGAAAATCTCTATGACAGGGATGAAGAGGCATTGCAGAAGGAGCGCCGCCCCAGCCCTCTTTAAATAAACGCTTCAGAAAGGAAGCTCGAGATGCCAAAACTTCCTATATGGGCGCCAGAAATCCCACCACGTGGAACTTCCGCTATCGCGGCTTGCTGAAAACGAGGCGTTTCCTTCTCGAGCTACGGCAAAAAATGATGACGAAACAGTGGCCCGTCATTTACAAGATTATCATTGCCCGCCTTTTCGAATCCCCCAAATAAGATTGTTCTGAAACTCTACTCCCTATATCCGAACTTACACTTTGGACTAGGGAGTGGGGGGCATGTGATGAGGGGTAAAATCATCATTGCATCGATGACCGCACACATCGACAATTGGGTCTAGTCCAATTCTAACGTCCTATCGGTCAGCTGTCAGACCCACTAAGCAGCGAAGCCCGATCGCCCTTAGCAGCGTCAGATTGTCCCGACAACCCCAACCATCCTTATACCTCGGCAACCCGAGCCATCTATACCTCAGCAGCCCGAGCCATTCTCATATTTCGGCAACCCGAGCCATCTATACCTTGGTAGCCCGAGCCATTCTCATACCTCGGTAGCCCGAGCCATTCTCATACCTCGGTAACCCGAGCCATCCATACCTCGGTAGCCCGAGTCATCCTTACACCTCGCCGACCTAAGCCGTCTATACCTAGGTAACCCAAGTGACCCCCTTGCCTCGGTCGAACCGAGGCATTCGAATACCTCTGCAGAATTCGGTGCGGGAGAATTCAAATTTGATGGGGCCAGTGGGCCCCCATGGGCCACAATAATAGCATCCGGACATGGTAACTCGGCCTTCCCCCCATCTGCCACCTTTTCTCTCTCCTTCGCATGGAGCCAGCTTCTGCCCGACCTCGAGCTTTCCTCCTCGGCCCCGGCCTCGAGCCTCCGCCTCGGCCCCGGCCTCGAGCCTTTCGCCTCGGCCCCGGCCTCGAGCCTTCCGCCTCGGCCCCGGCCTTGAGCTTCCTCCTCGGCCCCGGCCTTGAGCCTCGAGCTTCCCTCCTCGGCCCCGGCCTTGAGCCTCGAGCTTCCCTCCTCGGCCCCGGCCTCGAGCCTCCATCTCAGCCCTGGCCTCGAGCCTTCCTTCTCGGCCCCGGCCTCGAGCTTCCGCCTCGGCCCCAGCCTCGAGCTTTCCTTCTCGGCCCCAACCTCGAGCTTTCCTCCTTGGCTCCGGCCTTGAGCGTTCCCCCCGTCCGTCGGGAGGCTCGCCGGGACTTTTTGCAGGCTCCCAGACGCGAGAGGCAGCCGAAAGATCCCAGGCTCACTGGAGAAGGCGACTGGACGCTCGTGGACGTTCGAGGGAGGTGATCTGGCATCATCAGAATTCACTATAACTGAATAAGATTCCAAGCGAGAAATCATACCCAGAAGTGGCCTAGGACCCACAAGAATGGCCTAGAACCTATGTAATCGTTGAATCTCAAGGCATCAACCAGTTCTCCAAGCCGTTGATCCTCTAACTGACAAAATATGGACCCTACTGATCTCATAACAAACTTGATTCGAATCCGTTCTGAATCCTAACGGCTTTTAGACCTCTCCTCGTGACACGCCCAAAGAATCAGGTGATCCTCTATAAATACTGCTGCCCTCTAATCTCTCAGGTACGTAACTACACATACTCTTGAGAGAGAATACCCATCTAGGAAAGCTCTTCTATGAGAGTCTTCTTCTCACATTTGCTTGCTATAAATCTCCACTGACTTGGGCGTCGAAGGGTCCTCCACAGAGGGCAACCCCTGCAGCACCCTCTGCGCATGGACTGTCTTGCAGGTTCCACCCCGAGGTGACGAGACTGGCATCCAGATTAGGAGCCAGAAGTGCACCCGAGTCGAAGAATGGATTTTTGCGGCAACAGATTGGCGCTAGAGGAAGGGCCTCAAGTCCCATAAACTTGTAATCTAGGAGACAAGACTCAAAGAACCAGAAGAAGCATCCTCTAATGATCAATCAAAGAAGAGCCACGTTCGAAGCTCAGGATCAGACCGCCTCTTCGACCGGCTTGGGGGTTGACTCGAGAGTCGCCGAAACCATCGAAGGTCTTGAACCGTCTCAAGGGTTTCTTTGACTGGCTTGGGGGTGACTTGATAGTTGCGAGACCATCGAGAGCCTTTTGGAATCACCTCATGGGTTTCTTCGACTGGCTTGGGGGTTGACTCGAGAGTCGCCAGAACCATCGAAGGTCTTGAACCGCCTCAGGGGTTTCCTCGGCCAGCTCGGGGTGACTTGATAGTCGCGAGACCGTTGAGAGCCTTTTGAAACCACCTTTGGATCTTCTTCAGCTGGTCCGGGGGTTGACTCGAGAGTCGTTGAAACCATCAAAGGTCTTGAACCGTCTCCGTATTTTCTTTGGGCGGCCCGAGGGTGACCCAATAGTCGCGAGACCATTAAGAACCTTTTGAAACCGCCTCAGGGTTTTCTTCGGCTGGTCCGAGGGTTGACTCGAGAGTCGTCGGAACCATCGAAGGTCTTGAACCGCCTCAGAGGTTTCTTCGACCGGCCTGAGGGTGACCTTATAGTTACGAGACCGTTGAGAGCATTTTGGAACAGCATCGGCGGTTTCTTCAGTCGGCTCGAGGGTTGACTCGAGAGTCACCGGAACCATCGAAGGTCTTCAACCGCCTTAGGGATTTCTTCAGCCAGCCCGAGGGTGACCTGATAGTCGTGAGACTGTCAAGAGCCTTTTGGAATCACCTTATGGGTTTTTTTGACTGGCTTGGGGGTTGACTCGAGAGTCGCCGGAACCATCGAAGGTCTTGATCCGCCTAGGGTTTCTTTGGCTGGCCCGGGGGTGACCTTATAGTTGCGAGACTGTTGAGAGCATTTTGGAACAGCCTCAGCGGTATCTTCGGTCGGCCCGTGATTGACTCGAGAGTTGCCAAAACCATCGAAGGTCTTGAATCGCCTCGGGGGTTTCTTCGACCAGCCTAGGAGTGACCTGATAGTAGCGAGACCACTGAAAGCCTTTTGAAACAGCCTCGGGGGTTTCTTCGGTCGGCCCAGGGGTTGACTCGAGAGTCGTTGAAACCATCGAAGGTCTTGAGCCACCTTGGAGTTTTCTTTGGCCACCCTAAGGGTGACCTTATAGTCGCGAGACCGTCGAGAGCCCTTTGAAACCACCTCGAGGGTTTCTTTGGCTGGCTCAGGGGTTCACTCGAGAGTTGCCGAAACCATCGAAGGTCTTGAATCGTCTCGGGGTTTTCTTCGGCCGGCCCGGGGGTGACCTGATAGTCGTGAGATCGTCGAGAGCCTTTGAAATCACCTCATGGATTTCTTTGGCTGGCCCGAGGGTTGACTCGAGAGTTGTCGAAACCATCGAAGGTCTTGAACCACCTTGGGGTTTCTTCGATCGGCTCGGGGGTTATATTTGTGAGACCATCGAGAGCAATTTGGAACAGCCTCGGTGGTTTCTTTAGTTAGCCCGGGAGTTGACTCGTGAGTCATCGGAACCATCGAAGGTCTTGAACTACCTTGAGAATTTCTTCGGCCGAGCTGGGGGTGACCTGATAGTCGTGAGACTGTCGAGAGCCTTTTGAAACCGCCTCGAAGGCTTCTTCGGCTGGCTCACGGGCCGACTCGGCAAGCTTGGAGATGCCAGGGCCGAGTGGGGCCGACCAGGAATGGTCGAGGCCGACTCGGCGGGCTTGGAGATGCCGGGGCCGAGCGGGGCCGACCAGGAATGGTCGGGGCCAACTCGGCGGGCTTGGAGACGCCGGGGCCGAGAGAGGCCGACCAAGAATGGTCGGAGCCGATTCGGCAGGCTTGGAGACGCCGGGGTCGAGCGGGGCCGACTCGACAGGCTTGGAGATGTCGGGCGCACTAATGTTTTGGTTTTGCCGAAATTTCCCTTGTTGCTACACCAGCCACATTAGATGCCCCCCATCCCTGAGCGCTAAGGACTGCGTGCTTGCAATCCTTTGGGCGAAAGGGGTGCGAAAATTCAAAAAAAATGATTGCCTCCTTAGTGCGCTTTAAATGGTTTGATGAGCTGGCGCTTTGTCCCGAGGCAGTGTCGCTTCGAAGATCTCCAACAATCATGCGTTAGGTGGGGCTGACGTTGGTGCCGAATCGCTCCGGAGAGGGAGTTCATCGGGGATGGAAAAAAGCAAGGACTATCATTGCCGCTCTGTTTTCTATGCCCCACGATTGGCCAGGGATCATGCCTTTTGGAGTGAATCAAGGCAGCACGCCTCGGGCGCAGGTGAGATTTTCGGCTGGCAGCCCGTAATGCAATAGACGCGCGCCACGTGGCAGGATCTCGGGCGGCGTTAGTCGATGATGGAGGCTATAAAAGCATTTCAAGAGCCTGCAGAAACCTTTACACTGCCATTACTTTCTTCCACTTTCTTCTTCCCTGAGTTCTTATGCGATCTAAGTCCTTCTAATTCCCAGGTTAGTTTCATCCCTTACTTCACCTATGGACCGCAGTGCCATTAGGGAGGGTAAGAGACCCGTAGAAGAGTCTTCCCAATCTAGCAGTGCAAACCAGGCCCCTGTAGCTAGTAGCCGAATGCCTCGGCTAGTGGGTGGCGTCATCATCCGCAACCAATCGAGGGCGATAGGACCTTTGTCCACCTTCGGTCCTCCTATTAGGGAAGTCCCTGTGTCCTCTCGCTGTCCGGCGCTTCCTCCGGCGGTGAGTTTTGATCCAGCAGGTCCAGCGGGGGTGGCCTTAACCATGACCTCTAAGGACGTAGAGGCTGTTAGGGCTAAATACCTTGTCCCTGACTTCATTGGCCTATCCGCGCTGGGGCCCGAAGATAGGGTGACCTATGACCATCCAGGTCGGGTCGCTCTATACGAGGAGTTCTTTCGGTGCGGGCTGCGCCTTCCCTTCCATCCTTTTTTTTCTTAACCTCTTAGATAGGTATAGGTTAGTACCAACACAGTTGACTCCGAACTCGATTTGGATCATCTGTGCCTTTATCATTCTTTGTCATTTTAAGGGGGCCCGCCCAGGGCTATCTCTGTTCCGAGCTTTCTATAAGCTCCACCGTCAAGGTGAGGGGGTCTGACGGGCATTTACCGTCAGGCTGGGTAGGGCTTTCCCCTGAGGCCTCCCGTCCAAAGTTAGGGGGTGGAAACCTAGATTTCTTTTTGCCCACGTCGAGGGGGTAAGGGCCGCTTGGAGGGAGCCAGACACTAGCTCCAACGACGATTCCTCCGTAAGGGATAGGGATAGGGAACTATTCACCCAAATGTCCAACTGCCAAATCCCTGGCTACAAGGAACTCCTGTCCGAGGAGAACCTGGTAGGAGCCGAGTTAGCCCCGACGACTGGTGAGCTTGATGCCTGAATCCTTCTGTCCCGTCCTTCGATTTGCTGTATGTTGCCACTAATGCCCATTATTCTTTTCTGTGCAGCAATGAAGGTTTCCGCCAGCGATTTTGAGGCCGTTCTGAGGCAGAAGAGGCATGCGACCAAAGAGTCGTCCAGGCCAGCAAAAAGAATTCGGAGAGGGAGCCAGCCGGGCCGGCCGCAGTCCTCACGGCCCCAGCACCTGCGGAGGAGCCAGCTGGGAAGAAGCCGATCGTAGGAGTGGCTTCGAAGCCAGCTAGGGCTAAAGTTGAAGAAGGGGAGATCCCGGCCACCACCGAAACGACGGTGGTGGTCTTGGATGAGGAGGAAGCCCCCGCCGCCATCGGTGTGCCCGAGGCGGGACAGGTTACCATCGTCGTCGGCCCCCTGGCTGCTGCAGAGCCGGGGAGGGAGAGTGCTCCCCCAACTGCCGGTGAGGGGAGCGAGTCGCCAGGAAGGCCCGGGACAGGGCGGAGGCGACCGAGAAGCAGAGGGGTGAGCCGAGGAGCTCATCCCCTCAACCGGCCCCTCGCCCGGCCCGCCCCCAAGCCGAAGGTCCGCAAGAGGGACAGACACGGCTGGTCCCTACAATCGGCATGATGGCGGATGCCGCACAAGGCTCTCGCCTCCTGTCAGGAGTTCGGACCGCCGAGTTCGAAGAGGAGATGCAGGGATTGAGTCACTCCGCACTCCTGGATATGGTCATGGTCGCCGTTGTCCAGGTACTTTTTGAATCTTCCTCATTTTTCCCAATGTTTTTTCCTTCCCATAGCTAACATGTTTCCTCTGCTACAGATGGCCAACGGCGCAATTGGTCTTCCTGAGGCACTCGCCCACTCCTCGAACACGATGATCAAGGCCCTGGCGAGGGCCGATAAGTATAAGAAGGAGAGCATGGCGCAGGCTGAAAGCCTTGCTCGCCTTCATCAAGAGGCCTCGGCCCGGGAGGAGAGCGTGGTCGGCCGCCTAAGGGAGATGGAGAGCCGGGCCTCCGCAGCCGAGGCCAAAATGGAGTTGGCCTCAGAAAGGTCGAAGGTCGCCACAGCGCAGAATGAAGAGCTGACCCGACAGCTCCAAAGCGCCGAGGAGGAGGTCTGGGCCGCAGGGGAGAGGGCCGCTGCCGTGGAGAAAGCGGTAGCGGAAGCGGTCTCGGAGAAGGCCGGGGCGGTGGCCTATGCCGATGAGACTAGTGCCCATACCGAAGAGGCCGAGGGCAGGACCTGATAGGCCGAGGTGCGAGCCAAGGAGGCCGAGGCCAAAGCACAGCGGGCTGAAGCCGAGGCGGGGCAGGCCGTCTCCAATTACAAGGCCTCGTCGGAGTTCAAGCAGGAAGTCATCGAGGCCAGCCTCGATGCTTATGTTCAAGGCTTTGAGATGTGCAAGGTCAAAGTATCTGCGGCCCTCGAGATCAATGTTGCCGAACTTGAAGACATCCGGTCTGGGGAGCCTGACGAGGAGCCAGCAGAGAAAGAGGACGAGAAGAAGCCCGGCCCCGACGAGCCTTGAAGACCCACTGTCTATTTTTCTTCTTTATCTTGTGTAACCGGCCTCAGGCCCAATTTTATACTTACCTTGACTGTTAATGAAGAAACTTTTCTGTCAAAGCTTCTCAATTTTGTACCTCTTCTTGATTACTAATAAAGAAGAAATTTTTATCAAACTTTTCTCTATCTGTTCCTTCTTCTTTTGGGAAAAGCGCCTAACTGTGTCTTTACTTCCCGTGGCCAAATCACATATGCTGAGAATGTCATGGCCGAACGTTGCATCTTCCGAAACATTTTATTAGCTTCAAATGTTGCATATGTTGACCATGCCGCAGCTGAACTGCGACTTTGGACTGGATGATGTTCGAATGCATCCTCGGAATGTAAGCCGGCCATGTGGAAGGTTACTCAAGAGGCCTCACGATGCTGTAGACTATTCGAAAGAAGACTCATTTGCGTATGAATCTTCTAAAGGCTTGGAAAGATCCACGGGCGACTTGATGCCAAGATTAATTTTGGAGGCGTTGGGACTGACCAGAGATGGTCGAGGCTGATTCAGCCGTCGCGAGGGCGCCAAGGACGAGTGGGGTTGACTGGGGGAGGCCTACATCGACTCGGTCAGTGTTGAAGGTGCCTGGGTCGGTCAAGGTCGATCGGGAAAGGCCGTGGCTGAGCCGGCCGACTCGGAGTCTGTGAGGGCCACACGGAGCCTTCTGGAGCTATCTCCATGGTCTGGGATCCATATGAAGGGTGACTTGAACGCATATGGAGCTATTAGGAGGAGCACCACCTTGCCGAGGTCGAGGGGTGTCCAGCTAGCTGCGGTGCCGACGATCCATTTAAACCACCTCAGGGGTTTGTGTGCTGCCCGAGGGGCGATTCGACCGGGTACGGAGCTGTTAGGGTCTTACCGGCTCGGAGGCACCGCCGTGCTGGGACTGAGTGGTGTTTCGTTAGCCGCGATGCCGGCGAGCTCCTTTTGAACCACCTCAGGGGTTTGTGTACCGCCTGAGGGGCGACTCGACCCAGTACGGAGCTGTTAGGGTCTTAACCGACTCGGGGGCGTCGTACCGGGACCGAGTGGTGTCCCATTAGTCGTGATGCTGGCGAGCTCCTTTTGAACTGCCTCAGGGGTTTGTGTGCTGCCTGAGGGGCAACTCGACTGGGTACGAAGTTGTTAGGGTCTTAATCGACTCGGGGGCACCGCCGTGCCGGGACCGAGCGGTGTCCCATTAGCCGCGATGCCGGCGAGCTCCTTTTGAACCGCCTCAGGGATTGTGTGCTGCCTGAGGGGTGACTCGATCGGGTATGAAGCTGTTAGGGTCTTAACCGACTCGGGGGCACTGTCGTGCCGGGACCGAGTGGTGTTCCGTTAGCCGCGATACCGACGAGCTACTTTTGAACTGTCTTAGGAGTTTGTGTGCCACCTAAGGGGCAACTCGATCGGGTACGGAGCTATTAGGGTCTTAATCGACTCGAGGGCACCGCTGTACTGGGGCCGAGTGGTGTCCCGTTAGCCGCGATGCCGGTGAGCTTCTTTTGAACTACCTCAGGGATTTGTGTGCCGCCTGAGGGGCGACTCGACCGGGAACGGAGCTGTTAGGATCTTAATCGACTCGGGGCACTGCCGTGCTGGGGCCGAGTGGTGTCCCGTTAGCCGCGATGCCGGTGAGCTCCTTTAAACCGCCTCAGGGGTTTGTGTGCCGTCTGAGGGACGACTCGATCGGGTACAAAGCTGTTAGGGTCTTAACCGACTTGGGGGCACTGCCGTGCCGGGGCCGAGTGGTGTCCCGTTAGCCGCGATATCGATGAGCTCCTTTTGAGAGACCTAGTCTTTGGGTGCGAGGGAGAGTGGGCTGTGGCGTCAGAAAGGACTTCCTTTATTGCTTATGCCCCAAGGGAATACATCATTGATAATATTGGCGAAGGTTATCCGTATTCTAGGTACATGGAATGGGTTGTCCGTTGAATTCTTCTAGCTTGTATGCCCCCCGGTGGAGTGTCTCGGCGACACGATAAGGGCCCTCCCAGTTGAGGGATAGCTTGCTTCCCTATGTAGGCTTAGAAACCTTAGCCTTTCTCAAAACCAAATCTCCGCAGCGAAAAACCTTGAGATGAACTCGAGCATTGTAGTACTTGACCGCTCGCTGACGAAAGGTCGCCATGCGTAGCCTCGCCCATTCATGCGCCTCGTCGATGAAGTCCAAATTAGCCCGAATCAGCGGAGTTGTTTTCCTCGTTGAAGGACTCCACACATAGACTGGGTAGTCCGATCTCGACGGGAATAACGACTTTGGATCCGAAGGCAAGACTGAAGGGAGTCTCGCCCGTGGGGCTCTGGGGGTCGTGTGGTAAGCCCATATCACACTGGGGAGCTCTTCCACCCACCGACCTTTGGATCTGTCTAGCCGAGTTCTGAGTCCTCTGAGGATGGTGCGGTTCATGACCTCGGCCTCTCTGTTGGTTTGGGGGTGGCCGACAGAAGTGAATCTGTGATGAATGCCTAGTTCGTCACAGAAGGCTTTAAATGCTTCATTGTTGAATTGGCGGCCATTGTCCGTGACGAGGGTGTGAAGCAGGCCAAATCGGCATATGATCGACTTCCAGAAGAAAGCTTTGACTTTGCTTTCAGTGATCTTGGCCAGTGCCTCGACCTCAACCCATTTGGTGAAGTAGTCGATGACGACTAGCAAGAATTTTCGTTGCCCTGAAGCTGGGGGGAATGGCCCGAGGATGTCCATTCCTCATTAAGCAAAAGGCCATGGGGCTGAGAGCGGGTTCAGCGAAGTAGATGGTTGATGTTGAATGTGTGCGTGGCGCTGACAACCATCGCATTTCTGAACTAATTTAGCTGCGTCCTCCCTCATAGTGAGCCAGAAGTATCCCTGACGGAGAGCCTTTTGGGCTAAGGATCTGCCTCCCATATGATTTCCACATATGCCCTCATGGATTTCTCTGAGGATGTAGTCGGCGTTGGTGGGTCCTACACACTTGAGCAGGGGGTAGGAGAACGACCTTCTGTATAGACGCCCGTTGAGGAGGATGAATTTGGAGGTCCTCCACTTGAGCAGCCTGGCTTCATTACGGTCATCAGGGAGTGTGCCATCAGTGAGATAGCGGACGTAGGCATCCATCCATATGGGCTCTTGAGTGAGCGGGAGGACTTTCTCGCTATCCTATATGCTAGGCCTTTCTAAATATTCAATGTAAGCATCCCTTGCCATGCCATCGGCAGAGGTAGCCAGACAGAGAGGATGTCGGCCTTGGCATTCTCGCTCCGGGGAATGTAACTGATACTGAAGTAAGGTAGCAGGGAGATCAAAAGCTGAACCTTGCTCAAGTACTGAGTCATAACAGGGTCACGCGCCTCGTATTCTCCATTGATTTTCCCAGAGATAAGTTGCGAGTCTGTGAAAGCTCTGAGACACTTATTCCAAACTCCTGGGCTAGCCTTAATCCGGCCAACAGGGCTTCGTATTCAGCTTGATTGTTGGTGGCCTCGAATAAAAACCGCAGGGCGCATTTTATCCTCTCTCCCCCCGACCCGGCAAGAATGAGGCCGGCGTTGCTTCCCTGAGAGTTTGATGCGCCATCCACATGAAGGATCCAAGTTTCTTCATCGCCGTTTGGTTCGGGCTCGCGCTGTTCCTTAGCAACCTCTTCGGTCGCCTCCTTCGCCCAAGTGCATTCAACTAGGAAGTTAGCTAAAACTTGGGACTTTAGAGCTGGTCGTGCCTGGAAGGAGAGGTCGAACTCTCCTAGCTTGATGGCCCACTTGGCGAGTCGGCCTGAGGTATCCGGACAAGCCAGAATGGCTCAAAGGGGCTGATCCGTGAGCATCACGACAGGATGAGCTTGAAAGTATGGGCGGAGGCGCCGGGCAGAAACTATCAGGGCAAAAATAACTTTCTCTGTCTTGGAGTATCTAACTTCTGCGTCATGAAGGACCTTGCTCACATAATAGACGGGTCTCTGGGTTCCGTCGGCGTCGAGACGCGCCAGGACTGAGCTAATGGCTTCCGAAGAAGCAGCTAAGTAGAGGAAGAGACTTTCCCCGTCTCTTGGCTTGGATAGGAGCGGCAGAGAGGACAGGAATGCCTTCAACTCATCGAAGGCTTTCTGGCAGTCGTCTGTCCACTCGAAGCTGTTCATCTTCCGCAGGGCCTTGAAGAAAGACAAGCATCTCTCGACCGATTTGGAGAGGAAGCAGCTTAGAGCCGCTATCCTCCCTGTTAGTCGCTGCACTTCCTTCTTGCTGGATGGTGGCCTTATGTCGAGTATGGTGTTGATCTTCTCTGGGTTCGCCTCGATCCCCCACTGGGTCACCATGAAACCCAGAAACTTGCCTGCCGTGACCCCGAAAGCACATTTCTTGGGGTTCAGCCTGACTTGAAAACGACGGAGGTTGTTAAAGGTTTCCTCCAAGTCGGAGACGTGATCGAAGGCGCAGGTGCTCTTTGTCAGCATGTCATCTACATAGACCTCCATATTTCGGCCTAGCTGGTCCTGGAACACTCTATTCATCAACCTTTGGTAGGTTGCCCTCGCATTCTTGAGGCCAAAAGGCATCACTTTGTAGCAATAAATGCCTTCTTTGTCACAAAGGATGTGTGCTCTTCATCGTTGGGGTCCATCCTTATCTGATTATATCCAAAAAGGCGTCCATAAAGCTGAGGAGTTCATGCTCGGAGGTAGAATCCACCAGCTGATCTATCCTTAGCAGGGGAAAGCTATCTTTCGGACATGCTTGTTGAGATCGGTGAAGTCTATGCAAATTATTTAGCTCCCGTTTTCCTTACGTACCATGACCACATTAGCCAGCCAACTAGGGTAGTGTGCCTCCCGGATGTGGCCGGCACTGAGCAGCTTGTTGACTTCCTCGTCAATAGCCTTTTGCCGATCAGGAGCGAAGCTTCTCTTTTTTTGGCGGATCGGACGGTGCCGCGGGTCAATGTTGAGCTTATGGGTGATTACCTCCGGAGGGATGCCGGGTATATCAGACGCTGACCAAGTGAAAATGTCCGAGTTAGCCCGCAAAAGGTCAAGAGGTGCTCCGATCCTCTGGGGGAAGGAGTCCGCTGACACGGACGATCTTCGCCGGGTCGTCTCCAAGAGGGAAAGTTAGGAGGTGCTCAGCTGGTTCCCCTCCCTTGCTAGAGTCTCTGGGGTCGGAACAACCTCGGCGATTTCTTTGGTCTACCCAGGGGTTAACTCATGAGTCGTCGGAACCATCGAAGGTCTTGAATTACATCGAGGGTTTCTTCGGTCGGTCCGATGGTGACCTGATAGTCGTGAGACAATTGAGAGCCTTTTGAAACCGCCTCAAGAGTTTCTTTGGCTAGCTTGGGGATTGACTCGAGAGTCATCGGAACCATCGAAGGTCTTGAACCGCCTCGAGGGTTTCTTCGGTCGGCCCAGGGATGACTTGATAGTCACAAGACCGTTGAGAACTTTTTGGAGCCACCTTGAAGATTTCTTCGGTTGGTCCGAAGGTTGACTCAAGAGTTACCGAAACATCTAAGGTCTTGAACCTCCTCGGGATTTCTTCAGCCAGTCTAGAGGTGACCTGATAGTCGTAAGACCATCAAGAGCCTTTTGGAACTGCCTCGAGGGTTTCTTTGGCTGGCCCAGGGATTAACTCGAGAGTCGTCGGAACCATGAAAGGTCTTGAACTGCCTCAGAGGTTTCTTCGGTCGGCCTAAGGATGACCTGATAGTTGCGAGAACGTCGAGAGCCTTTTGAAACTGCCTCGGAGGTTTCTTCAGCCGGCCCGAGGGTTGACTCGTGAGTCATTGAAACCATCGAAGGTCTTGAACTACCTTGAGGGTTTCTTCGTCTGGCTTGGGGATGACCTGATAGTCGCAAGACCATCGAGAGCCTTTTGGAACCGCCTTGGGGGTTTCTTCGATCGGCTCAAGGGTTGACTTGAGAGTCGTTGGAACAATTGAAGGTATTGACCGTCTTGAGGTTTTCATCGATCGGCCTGAGGGTAACCTGATAGTTGCGAGACCATTGAGAGCCTTTTGAAACCGCCTCAAGGGTTTCTTCGACCGGGCCGAACTTTGACTCAAGAGTCATCGAAACCATCGAAAGACTTGAACTGCCTTGGGGGTTTTCTTCAACCAGCACGAGAGTGATCTAATAGTCGCGAGACCATCGAGAGCCTTTTGGAACTGCCTCGAAGGTTTTTTCGGCTAGCTCGGGGGTTGACTCGAGAGTCACCAGAACCATCGAAGGTCTTGAACCATCTCAGGGTTTTCTTCGTGGCCCAAGGATGACCTGATAGTTGCAAGACCGTTAAGAGTCTTTTGAAACTACCTCGGGGTTTCTTCGGCCTGCCCGGGGGTTGACTCGAGAGTCACCGAAACCATTGAAGCTCTTAAACCATCTCGGAGGTTTCTTTGGTCGGCCCGGGGGTAACCTTATAGTCACGAGACCATCAAGAGCATTTTGAAATAGCTTCGATAGTTTCTTCTATCGGTCCGAGGGCTGACTCAAGATTCGCCAGAGCCATCGAAGGTCTTGAACTACCTTAGGAGTTTCTTCGATCGATCCGATGGGAACCTGATAGTCGCGAGACCATCGAGAGCCTTTTGGAACCATCTCGGGGGTTTCTTCGACTGGCCCAAAGGTTGACTCGAAAGTCGTCGGAACTATCAAAGGTCTTAAACTGCCTCGAGGGTTTCTTCGGTCGGCCCGAAGGTGACCTGATAGTCGCAAGACCATCGAGAGCCTTTTGGAACCACCTCGGGTTTCTTTGGCTGGCCCAGGGGTTGACTCAAGAGTCGTTGGAACCATTGAAGATCTTGAACTGCCTCAGAGGTTTCTTTGTTCGGCCTAAGGGAGACCTTATAGTCGCGAGACCATCGAGAGCCATTTGAAATCGTCTCATGGGTTTCTTCGGCGATCCGAGGGTTGACTCGAGAGTTGCCAAAACCATCAAAGGTTTTGAACTACCTCGAGGATTTCTTCGGCCGACCAAGGTGACCTGATAGTCGTGAGACCATCGAGCGCCTTTTGGGACCATCTCGGGGTTTTTCGGCTGGCCCGAGGGGTTGCTGAACTTTCAAATCGGATGAGAAGGCAGTATCTAAGCTCCTCTTATTTCCATCAGTTGAATGCATACATTATTAATAATATCAGCGAAGATTGTTCGTGTTCCAGGTGCAGGGAATTGGTCGTCTATCGAGCCCTTCAATCCTGTATGCTCCTTGGTACAGTGCTTTAATAACCCGATAGGGGCCCTCCTAGTTTGGAGATAGCTTGCCCTCCTCCATTGGATTGGATACTTTGGCCCTTCTGAGGACTAGATCTCCAAGGCGAAATGTCTTGGGATGAACTCGGGCATTGTAATACTCCAAGAAGATAGTTGATAATAAACAGCTAGACACCAAAACTTGTGAAACATATAAAAAACAAACTGAAATAAATGAAAATATGAATATATGAAAATAGATAAGATATAAAATAAACTAAATGCAAATGTACATAAACTGGATTTGTGATTGTAAACATGTCAACGAAAAATAAAGAGTAAAAAGAACAAGATCGTGCAAATAAGAAAATATAAACATAAATTTTACAAATATAGACTGAATTAAATTCAAAGTATATCCCCAAAAAAAACCAACTGGACCATTAAACAGATGAAAAAATGGAATATAAATAAAAATGAACATATTGAAAATGAAATAAATGAAAGGCAGGAAATACAAAATAGAATTTAAGAAAAATTTAAGAAATTAAAATTAAGAATTAAAAAATAGAAAATGACAGTAGATAGAAAATACAAAACAAATTAAAAAAAAACACTAGAACACAAAATAATACACACAAATTGAAAGGCAACAGAAAATATTAATGGAAACCAAACAACATAAAATGTGCAAAGTATAATTAACATTGCAAATTGAAGAATGGAAAATAAGAAAATCATAAACATGAAAACAATTAACAAAACAAAGAAAGACATATGTCTCCATCCACTATTCTTATGATTTCTCTCATTTATCATCCTAATATGCCTTTCGTAGAAAAGATTTCTAACAAATATTGCAAAACATTACCTTTTTTTCTTGTTTAGAGGTTTGATGGGAATGTTGTGCGAAGCAAGGACAACATCAAACAAAAATTGGACTCTGAAGTAGAGAGTCATAGTTATGCATTGTACTTATTTCTGCCTTATAGAAAGAAAAGTAAGAGCTAAACCGAAGGTTTGCTTATAAAAGATGTCTCTATGACATGGGAAAATCATTGTTTTATCCAACAAGTATTACAATAACAGAGCCAGAGAAAATCATCGAATATTATATCTATATTCGAACTAGAGGTGGGGAAGGGAGAGCTAAGGGCCTTGGGGAAAATCATCCTCTGAAAAATGCAAATTAGCATAACATCTCACACAATGTTCAGAGCCAGATGAATGATTTGGCATTAGAACATAGAAGATAAAAGGAAAAAAATATGAAGAAACAAAGGAAATAGTAACTCATCATCAAGTTTCTAAAAATCAACTCTTCTGAATTAGCTTTCCTATAAAATTCTCCTTAAAAAAAGTTTTCCTATAAAATTTCCTTACTAAAAGCCAGTGGATTTTGTAACAAGGGAAAGAAAATTCTAAAATACTTAACAGGTGGAATTTAAGCCTCCTTTTTTGCTCAATGATGCAGGTTACAATTTATAACTATAACTAACATCCCAAATATTTGGTTCGAATAATAAGTTATAATTGATGTCTTTAAACATATTGAAATGTACAACTTATACATTTATAGTTTCTTAAATAAATTCAAGTTCTTTCTTCTTTACCATTTTCAATAATCTAAAGCAGAATGACACTAATGGTTACCAAAATATCATGATAATTCACCAGTTTAAATATACTAGATCAACACAAATTGATTTACTAGATCAAACTATAAGATCTTGGAGAAAATTAAAGTCACACTATGTCCTTCAGCTTTAGTAAATAATCTATCACAGGTTTAAGAGTAATGTAGCAGATTACCAAAAAGTTAAAAAAAAAAGTAAGGAAGAAGGAGACTCCTACACTAGCCCTTAATATTGGACAACTGTAAAAGGGATATAACCATATTATAACACAAAGACCCAATGCAAGAACAGTCTGGAAAATTGATAGAAGAAGAAAACTGCAATGGTGGAAATTACCTATAATGCCAAGCCCAAATTACAAATCA